>CM029020.1:141734629-141987563 GCA_016801055.1 Panax notoginseng
AAAACGGATGTCAAGCTTTATTACCTCATGCCACGAATCTAAACAAAAATACTTCAGTTTTAAATGATATTTCTATTGTTAATGAATTTCCTGACGTATTCCCTGAAGAACTTCCTGGCCTACCCCCAAAGCGTGAAATTGAATTTTGTATCGACCTTGAACCCAGTACAAAACCCATTTCCAAAGCCCCATATCGAATGGCTCCTATTGAACTTCAGGAGTTAAAGACGCAAATGCAGGAATTGTTAGACATTGGCTTTATTCGCCCTAGTACTTCTCCTTGGGGTGCTCATGTTCTATTCGTGAAGAAGAAAGATGAGAGTATGCGACTTTGTATTGATTATCGGGAGTTGAATCATGTCACCATCAAAAATAGGTACCCATTACCAGGTATTGATGACCTATTTGACCAGTTGCAAGGAGCACAATTCTTTTCAAAAATCGATCTTCGTTCTGGATATCATCAGCTGAAGGTTAGAAATGAGGATATTCCAAAGACTGCCTTCAGAACTCGGTACGGGCATTATGAATTCTCAGTCATGTCTTTTGGATTAACTAATGCTCCTGCTGCCTTCATGGATATGATGAACCGAATATTCAAGGAATATTTGGATCACTTTGTGGTCGTTTTATTGATGACATCCTTATTTATTCCAAAAACCGTGAAGATCATGAGCAACACTTGAGGCTGACACTCCAAAAGCTTCGTGAATACAAGCTTTATGCCAAGTTGAAGAAATGTGAGTTCTGGCTTGAGGAAGTAGCATTCCTTGGGCACGTAGTATCAAGTCATGGAATATCTATTGACCCGGCAAAGATTGAAGCAATTCAAAGCTGGGAGCAACCTAAATCAGTGACCAAAGTACGTAGTTTTCTCGATTTAGCTGGTTATTATTGGAGATTCGTGGAAGGATTTTCTCGAATCGCTACTCCATTAACTCAGCTGACTCAGAAAGATACAAAGTTTGGTTGGAGCGAAGAATGTGAGAAGAGTTTTCAAGAACTCAAGAGGAGACTCATTTTAGCTCCTGTTCTGACAATACCATCTGGCTCGGAGGGATTTGTCATCTATAGTGATGCTTCGGGTAAAGGGTTGAGATGTATTCTCATGCAACATGGGAAAGTCATAGCCTATGCCTCAAGATAACTCAAAGAATATGAAAGGAATTATCCTACTCATGATCTAGAGTTGGCAGCTGTTGTCTTCGCACTTAAAATTTGGAGGCATTACTTTTATGGGGAGAAATTGGAGATCTTTACGGATCATAAAAGCCTCAAATATTTCTTCACTCAAAAGGAACTCAACATGCGACAACGACATTGGTTGGAACTGTTGAAAGATTATGATCATACCATCCTGGAAAAGCGAACGTGGTAGCTGATGCATTGAGTAGAAGATCATATGCAAGTACGAGTGTGATAATGTCAACACAAAGGCCCATTTTGTGTGACTTGCAAAGGATGGAGATAGAGTTAAAGACTTTAGGGACCCATGTGATGATGGCGAATATACGAGTAGAACCGACTTTAATTGATAAAGTTAAAGCTGCTCAAGCTACAGACCTGGAGCTGATGCGTATGAGGAAGAAAGTGCAAGAAGGTGCTATGCCGGAAGAAAGAATCGATGAAGAAGGAATACTTTGAGTTAACTCCAGACTTTGTGTTCCTAACGACCCTGATTTAAAGTATAAAATCATGATGGAGGCGCACAACACACCGTTTGCAATCCATCCTGGGAGTACTAAAATGTATCGTGATCTTCGTCATACATTTTGGTGGAGCAATATGAAGAGAGAGATAGTGTTGTTTATCTCAAGGTGTCTAACTTGTCAACGAGTCAAAGCGGAGCATCAAGTACCAAAAGGTCCATTTCAACCACTTGAAATTCTAGAATGGAAGTGGGAGCACATTACCATAGATTTCGTTACTGGTCTTCCCAAGGTTTCTCAAGGCATTTATGCAATTTGGGTCATTGTTGATAGATTGACCAAGTCTGCTCATTTCTTACCAATACGAGAAACTTATACACTTGAACGTCTTGCTCATATGTACATAAATGAGATTGTAAGACTGCATGGTATACTAGTATCCATAGTTTCTGATCGAGACACAAGATTTACTTCATGATTTTGGGTTAGTTTGCAAAAAGCTATGGGCACGGATTTACGATTTAGTTCGGCATATCATCCCCAGACGGACGGACAATCAGAGAGGACTATTCAAACTCTTGAAGATTTATTAAGACTCTGTGTTCTTTACTTCAAGGGAAGTTGGGATAAGTTCTTACCATTGGTGGAGTTTTCCTACAACAACAATTATCAAGCAAGTATTGGCATGGCTCCATTCGAGGCGTTGTATGGGAGAAAGTGTCATTCTCCAGTATGCTGGGATGAGGTGGGTGAAGCAACGTTGTTGGAACCGGAGTTGATACGTATGACTACGGAAAAGATTCAAACGATCCGACAACGTATAAAAATCTCACACGATCGACAAAAGAGTTATGCTGATCTTCACCGAAAGGACGTGGAATTTGATATAGGAGATCATGTGTTGTTACGAGTTGCTCCGTGGACAGGAGTTACGAGATTTGGAAAGAGAGGAAAGCTCAATCCTAGATTCATTAGCCCATTTTTAATCCTCGATCAAGTAAGAACTGTGGCCTATAGACTCGTTTTACCGCCAAGTATGTCTCGTGTTCATAATGTTTTTCACATATCTATGTTACGTAAATATGTGGAAGACCTGAACCACATTATTGAGTTAGAATCAGACTAAATAGTAAAAGATTTAACGTATGAAGAGGTTCTTGTTCAAATCTTGGATAAGAAGGAACATAATCTACCCTCCAAGGTTATACCTCAAGTCAAAGTTTTGTGGAGAAACCACGATATTGAGGAAATGACCTAGGAGTTAGAATCTGAAATAAAGTCAAGGTATCCTTACATTTTCAATATACCAGGTACGTACCCTAATTTCGAGAGCGAAATTTCATAAGAAGGGGAGGTTGTAAGACCCCAACTTTTATAAATAAAGATGAATTTTCTATAAATATAATTTTTAAATATTATGGAGTGAAAATGATATAATGTTATAGTTGTGGGTAATATTTATAAATTTTGCAAAGTACGCAAGTTGCTATATAATATTCGATTGGTCGAAGAATATTCGTTTTAACAGGGAATATTCGTACGATGACACAATCATTGGTGGACCCTACAACGGAATTATTGTCGAATTGAGAAAACGACAAAAATACTTTATGAAAATAACGACGGAAGCTTTACCATTAATACTGTTGAACTACTCGGTAGTAAAAGTACAGTAATACGCATGGTTGCATAGTAGCACACGGTATTGATTATTGATGCTTACGTGATAAGTCACTCAGTTTTATTTTATTGGTATTATTAATGTAATAAATCAGAAAAACTTTTTATATAAAACAGAATACTTTTATAAAGTTATTCGTTTTATTAGGCTAATAGTAAAATCTTTTTATATAAAACAGAATACTTTTATAAAGTTATCTATTTTATTAGACAATAATTCAAAAATATTATATTTTATTTTGCATGGTATTTGCATAGTGCCTACATAGTATTTGCATAGTAAAATCTTTTATAAAGTTATTCGTTTTACTAGATTATAAATATAATATATTATATTTTATTTAAAAGATTTTGCTTTAAATATGGACCGTCAGACTAAAGTAAATCAATCTAGACCGTTCATGAGTTAGTTACTATGCAGTCTATTTTTCTATAAATAGAAGCTCATTCCTTCATTATTTTCTTACGAATTCACTGAAACTCTAGAGAGAGAAACTATAGAGAGAAAGAAGAAAAGTATTCTGTTACTTCACTACTTCGATATCAAATTTCTTTTACGGTAAGGGATATTATTTGTTATACTCGTAAGGAGTATTATTTTCTTTTGTATTCATGAAGAGAACTTCTGTTATTCCATTATTTATTATTCTGCTGGAATAACTAGTATACGTGGACTACCCTATACTTGGTGATATTTTTCTATTATTCTGTCTTTATTATTATTCTGTTGGAATATCCTGTCTGTGCGTTTTACGCTGGACCTGGTTCCATTATTCATTATTTTGTCGGAATATCTTGTCTGTGCGTTTACGCTGGACCTGGTTCCATTATTTATTATTTTGTCTGAATATCCTGTCGGTGCGTTTACGCATGACCTAGTTTCATTATTTATTTTCCTGTTGGAATAACCTGTCTGTGCGGTCTATCGCATGCATGGTGATTTCTTCTGTTATTCCATTCTTTATTATATTCAGTTGGTTAAAGTTTTGACTTTTATACTCCATAAAATTAGTAGAATATCCTTGATATTTGCGCTTCATCCAGTATATTTTCCTGAAAATATTCTTTCGAGTATTCTTGAATTTTACTCCACAAAGCAGTATCATGTTGACAATTTGTACGTTATTGGTTCCTGGATAAATTAATTATTGAACTTGTTTTATTGAATTCTTATATCATTGTCATCATCCTCATGTTTATATTCTGTTGAAAGTCATCTGTGGCCTGTAGTGCATAGATGGACTTGGTATGATTATGACTAGGGATTATTCGGCATAATCATGACCGTAATGTCACAAATGATGTGGTAAAAGTTCTTATTGGCCCGTAGTGCATTGATGGACAGTGATTAACATGATTATGACCATTAATGAATACACAAATATTCTTGGCCCGTAGTGCATGAATAATTGTGGTCGTGATACTAAAGAATATCCTTAGCTATAGTGTAGGGGTGATTCGATGATGTGAATTATTTTTTTAGCTGAGTCCCAGCGATAAAAGTCATGAAAAACCTTTTAAATCATAGAGGATAGTAGATTTTATTCTCTACTTGACTCTTCTAATGGGTTGCTTGTTCCGCTGTAGTTAAACTTGATGTTTTTTATATTGTATCGGTTTAACACTGTTTAAGGCTAATGATAATTTATTCTGCATTATCTTAGTCATAATATTTCTTACTGGGCTAGTTGAGCTCACCCTTTCTTTCATTGTTCTCTTCAGGAAATGAGAATATAGCTGGGACGAGTCGGGGAACGGAGTGATGGACCAGATGATAGTATTAGTAGTCCTCACTATTCTGTTAAATAGTGTGACAATAAATGTAACGAGGACTTATTCTGAGAGTGGATATTGTCTAGAAGACAGTATTTATATTAAAACTCATAGCTCTCTTGTCATATATTAACGATTGTATTTGTATTATGTATCATGTATTTGGCGACTCAGAAGAGGTGATGTATACCTATTTTGGGGGCGTCACATCTTGTCACTTTATAAAAGTAGCAATCTCTTCCTCAGAGGCATTGTCTGCAACCATTGCAGGGATAGACGTATTAAGGACATAAGATAGATTTTCAACCATGAGTACTATTCTCAAATTTCTTAACCAATCCATTTAATTCGGTCCGATTAAACAACATCCAATATGCTCCGCAGTGATAGTAATTTAGACATTATAAAATTTTGTAAATGAATTTATAATTAACAACATTTTAGCATACATTCTTTTATTAATTAGCAAAATAAATTAGGACTTGTTTTAAATTGGTATCTCCTACTATTTTCATCAAACTATATTACCCTCACTTATATAGTTCGGTAAAATCTAATTAGATTTGCTGGTGAGAATAAGGATCCTATTTCAAATGTATATAGCCTTGTGGTGACATAAAAAACTATATATAAATAAATAGGTAGACAACTCTTGTCAATTACATAATCATGTAACTCCTTTTATTTTGTCTCTTAGATTATTTTGATCAAGTGGTGGCACATCCGAATCAAAATTATCTAAATTAAGTCCAACTTAGCACTTCCATATATTCAAAAAAGAAAAAAAATATTATCCTTGTGGTGACACAACAAAATAACATTGTCATCTTGTTTAGTGCGCATGCACACACACACACACACACACACACACACACACACACACATATATATATATATATATATATATATATATAGCTTTAACTTATATAATCTATGAAATTAGTGGAATATCCTTGATATTTGCGCTTCATCTAGTATCTTTTCATGGAAATATTTTTCTGAGCATTCTTGAATTTTACTCCACAAAGCAGTATCATGTTGACAATTTGGACGTTATGGAGTTTAGGATAAATTAACTTATAAATCTTTAAAATTTATTCTTGAACTTGTTTTATTGAATTGTCATCATCCTCATGCTTATATTATGTTAAAAGTCATCTGTGGCCTGTAGTGTATAGATGGACTTGGTATGATTATGACCAGGGATTATTCGGTATAATCATGACCGTAATGTTATAAATGATGTGAAAAAAGTCCTCATTGGCCCGTAGTGCATTGATGGACAGTTTTTCGTATGATTATGGCTATGGATTCTCTTCGACCAAGGGTGCAAAGATGAATTGTTTTATAGCATTATCAGAACCGTTGATGAAAACACGATTATCTTTGGCCCGTAGTGCGTGGATAATTCGTGGTCGTAATACTAAAGAATGTCATTGGCCTGTAGTGCAGGGATGATTTAATAATGTGGATTAATTATTAAGCTGAGTCTCAGCGATAAAATTGTTGATAAATCTTTTAAATCATAGAAGATAGTAGATTTTATTCTTTACTTGACTCTTTTAATGGATTGCTTGTTGCGCTGCAGTTAAACTTGATGTTTATTATATTGTATCAGTTTAACACTGTTGAAGGCTAACGATAATTTATTCTGCATTATCTTAGTCATAATATTTGTTACTGAGCTAGTTGAGCTCACCCTTTTACTTTCATTGTTCTCTTCAGGAAATGAGAACGTAGCAGGGACTAGTCGGGGAACGGAGTGACGGTCCATATGATAGCATTAGTAGTCCTCACTATTCTATGAAATAGTGTGATAATAAATGTATTGGGGACTTATTTTGAGTTTGAATACTGTCTAGAAGACAATATTTGTATTTAAACTCACAGCTCATGTTGTATATTTAAGATTGTATTTATATTCTCTACCATATATTTGGCGACTCAGAATAGGTGATGTATACCTATTTTGGGGGCGTCACAATTGGTATCAAAGCTTAGGGATATGATCCCTAGCTGAGATGTGAGATAAGAACTAGGAGGGGAGAGATGGGGAATTCTTTCGCTAGTATAACCTACCTAAGTTTATTTTGGTATTTAATTGATCGATCAGAGTATAGGTATAATATGTGATATATTAATTAACTCTTATTTTGTGGCAGTATTTGAAAATGACATCCGAGAATGTTGAGAATAGCAATGGAGCACAGGAGACCGTTGAGTCTCCACATATCAATAATAAGGATAATGTGCATCAAGAAGGCGATAATCCTCATACAAACAACAACACTGACCAAATGATGAACGATGGAATGTTCAGAGACTTTATGCAATTCATGTAACATCAGGTAAGAGCGACTCCTGTCCAAAATGCAGGTGAAAACACTGACAACTCTCGGACGATCACCGCTAAGCAGTTCAAGGAACTGGGACCACTGAAGTTTTTTGGAGAGCCAAAACCACTTAAGGCGGAGACGTGGATAAATCAGATCAACAAGATATTTGATGTCTTGGGTTGCTCTGAGGAGCAAAAGGTTTCCCTTGCCACCTTCATGTTGCGGGCAAAGACAGATTACTAGTGGGAATCTGTAAAGCGTACTCAACCTGCCGCACTGAAGATGTCTTGGGAGAAGTTCCAAGAATTGTTCAACGACAAGTACTTTCTCGAAAGTATTCGTCAAATGAAAGAGGTCGAGTTCATCAAGCTGGAGCAAAACAATATGACCATATCGCAGTACGAAGCCAAGTTTGCCGAGTTGTCCCGGTTTGCGTCCCATTTGGTTGATAATGAGGAGAGAATGATGCGAATGTTTCTAAGAGGTTTGAAACCCGAGATACATCAATATCTTATCTCTCATAAACTGTATTTGTATTCAGATGTTGTTAATAGGGCTCAGTTACTAGAGCACGATAATGAGTCAGCACAACCAAAAGGTAATGACCAGCAACACGATAATAATCATACCGGTGGCAACGGCCATCGGAACAATGATAACCATCGTGGGGGAAATTATCATGCCAAGAATGGTAACCACTTCGGTGGTAATCAAGGCCAAGATAATAGGAGTGGAAATTTCAAGAAGAGAAGGTTCAACAACGATGGAAAGATAGCAGCACCAACACCCATTTTCAAGGAAGGAGAACGACCACCAATTGTATTCTTCAAATGCGGAGGGGAGGGACATATCAGTCCACACTGTGCGCATCAGTCCAAACTGTGTTACAATTGTGGAAGAGAAGGTCACTTAGCTCGATTTTATCGTGCACTAAAGTCAAGTCCAGCCGGGACGGTGGCACCAAAGGCGGATACGAACAAAACAAAGTCGGTGGTTTCAGCAATATCATTTTTCGTGACTTCTCAAAAAGCGAGTGACCCGAACGAAGTTAGCACGGGTTAGTTAATTATAAATTCTTGCGAAGTCTACACCTTATTAGATACCGGTTCTACCCATTCTTTTATTTCTCTTGCTTGCGCTTAACGTTTAAATTTAACTCAGGAGAAGTTAGACTTTGACTTATTGGTTGAAACTTCCTTAGCAGAAGCCTTCGTTACCTCCACTATTTATAAATCTTGTTGATTCAAATCGACACTTTCACGTTACCTGTCGATCTTATCTCTTTGAAAATATTTACCTTTGATGTGATTTTAGGAATCGATTGGTTAACTACTCATCAAGCTTTTCGTAAGGTGGTTAGCTTTCATATTCCTAATCAACCTGTTATGCGAATTCAAGCAATCAAACCATTAAAGTCAATCATTGTCATATCAAGCCATAAGTAAAGAGCTCCGGTCCTTTCGTTGTTGACTTCCTTGTGTGGAATGCACAGAAGCCAGAATTTCCATAGGGGATATTGTGAATGACGATGTTGTGAATGATGATGGCAAGTTGATAGGTATCAATATGACGTACTATCCAAGTCTTGGATGAGAGTCTCAGTTTTGAATGATATTTCTATTGTTAATAAATTTCCTAACGTATTCTTGAAGACTTCTTAGCCTACCCCTAGAGCGTGAAATTGAATTTTGTACTGACCCCAGTACAAAACCCATTTCTAAAACCCTTAAATATTTCTTCAACCAAAATGAACGTATAATGCGCCAAAGACGTTGGCTCGAGCTGTTAAAGATTACGTTCGTACCATTCAATACAATCGTGGGAAAGCGAACATGGTAGCTGACGCGTTGAGTAGAAGATCGCATGCGTTTACGAGTGCGATGTTGTTAACACTAAAACCCATTTTGTATGACTTGCAAAGGATGAAGATAGAGTTAAAGACTCTAGGGACCCATGTGATGATGGCGAATATACGAGTATAATCTTCTTTAATCGATAAAGTTAAAGCCGCTCAAGTTACACACCCGAATCTGATGAATGTGAAGAAGAAGGTTCAAGAGGGCGTTATTCTAGAAGTAAGAATTGACGAAGAGAGGAAATCTCAACCCTCGATTTAATTGGCCCATTTGAAATCCTTGATCGAGTAGGAACTTTGGCCTATAGACTAGTTCTACTGCCAAGTATGTCGCGTGTTCATAACGTTTTTCACGTATCGATGTTACGTAAATATGTAGACGACCCGAACCACATTATTGAATTAGAATTAGACGAGATAGTAGAAGATTTAACGTATGAGGAGATACGTGTTAAAATTTTGGATAAGAAGAATTATATTCGACACTCAAAGGTTATACCTCAAGAGTTAGAATTTGAAGTAAAGTAAAGGTATCCTCACCTATTCGGCATACCAGGTACATACATAAATTTCGAGGGCAAAATTTCATAAGGAGGAGAGATTGTGATACCCCAAATTTTATGAATAAAGATTTAATTTTCTTAAAATATATTTTTTTAATATTATGGTGTGGATTTGAGATAGTGTTATAGTTGTGGGTAGTATTTATAAATTTTGTAAAGTATGCAAGTTGTGATATAATATTCGTTTGGTCAGAAAATATTCTTTTTGTCAGGGAATATCTGTAGTATAATCATTAATGGTGGATCCCACAACGGAAGTATTGTCGTAGTAAGAAAACGACATAATTATCTTTTTATAAAAATAACGGCGAAAGTGTTACCGTTAAAACTGTTGAACTACTCAGTAGTAAAAGTACAGTAATACGCGTGGTTGCATAGTAGCACACGGTATTGATTATTAATGCTTACGTAAGAAGTCACTCAGTTATACTCAATTATTGCTACAGTAATTACTGCATCATATCTCTCGTATTATTGATTCAATTATTGTCACAGTAGCATCTGTATAATATGTTATGTTATTAAATCAATAATTGAGACGACAAAGTTATTCATATTATTATTTGTAATATTAACGATGTCTAGAAGTTCTGCCAAGGAGAGGTTTGGTCACCTAATTGCGTGCCAATTGGGAGAAATCCTTATTGGAAAGCTCCCTCTTTCCTGGGAACGACCTGATTGATTAAGATTGTGAATTATAATAAAGATGATAAGTTTTGTTTTATTGTTATTATAATTGTAATAAAACAGAAAACTTTTTATATAAAACAGAATAATTTTATAAAGTTATTTTTTTATTAGACTATAGATAGAATATATGATATTCTATTATGCGTAGTGTTTGCATAGTCTATGCATAGTGTTTGCATAGTAAAATCTTTTTATATAAAACAGAATACTTTTATAAAGTTATTCGTTTTATTAGATTATAAATAGAATATATTATATTTTATTTAAAAGATTTTGTTTTATTAGAATATTTTATTAATAGTGCATAGTAAATCAATATGGACCGTCCGTTTAAAAGTAAATCAATCTGGACCGTTCATGAATTAGTTACTATTCAGTCCATTCTCCTATAAATAGAAGATCATTTCTTCATTATTTCTTACTAATTCATTGAAACTCTCGAGAGAGAAACTATAGAGAGAAAGAAGAAAAGTTTTTTACTACTGCACTAGTCCTATATCTAGTTTCTTTTAAGGTAAGGGATATTATTTGTTGTACTCTTAAGGGTATTATTTCTTTCGTCTTCATGAAGAGAACTTCTGTTATTCCATTCTTTATCATTATGTTGGAATAACATGTCTATGCGAAGTACCGCGTACATGGTGAAATTCTTCTGTTATTCCATTCTTTATTATTCTGTTGGAACATCCTGTCTGTGCGTTTACGCATGACCTGGTTCCATTCTTTATTATTCTGTTGGAACATCCTGTTTGTGCGGTTTACGCATGACCTGGTTCCGTTCTTTATTATTCTGTTGGAACATCCTGTCCGTGCGGTTTACGCATGACCTGGTTCCATTCTTTATTATTCTGTTGGAATAACCTGTCTGTGCGGTCTATCACATGCATGGTGATTTCTTCTGTTATTCCATTATTTATTATTCTGTTAGAATAACCAGTCTATGTGAATTATCACATGCATAATGAATGATCCTTTGTATTCATTCCTTGTTAAATTGTGAAAATGATCTGTCTAAGTGGATTACCGCATGGCGGACGAAAATCCATTTGCAATTTCATATATTCTCTTATACTCAGTTAGTTAAAGCTTTGACTTCTATACTCCATGAAATTAGTGGAATATCCTTGATATTTGCGCTTCATCTAGTATCTTTTCATGGAAATATTTTTCTGAGCATTCTTGAATTTTACTCCATAAAACAATATCATATTGACAATTTGGACGTTATGGTGTTCAGGATAAATTAATTTATAAATCTTTAAAATTTATTTTTGAACTTGTTTTATTGAATTGTCATCATCCTCATGCTTATATTATGTTGAAAGTCATATGTGGCCAGTAGTGTATAGATGGACTTGGTATGATTATGACCAGAGATTACTCAGTATAATCATGACTGTAATGTTACAAATGATGTGGAAAAAGTCCTCATTGGCCCGTAGTGCATTGATGGACAGTTTTTCCTATGATTATGGCTATGGATTCTCTTCGACCAAGGGTGCAAAGATGAATTGTTTTATAGCATTATCAGAACCGTTGATGAAAACACGACTATCTTTGGCCCGTAGTGCATGGATAATTCGTGGTCGTGATACTAAAGAATGTCATTGGCCTGTAGTGCAGGGATGATTTAATGATGTGGATTAATTATTAAGCTGAGTCTCAGCGATAAAATTGTTGATAAATCTTTTAAATCATAGAAGATAGTAGATTTTATTCTTTACTTGACTCTTTTAATAGATTGCTTGTTCCGCTGCAGTTAAACTTGATGTTTGTTATATTGTATCAGTTTAACACTGTTGAAGGCTAACGATAATTTATTCTGCATTATCTTAGTCATAATATTTCTTAATGGGCTAGTTGAGCTCACCCTTTTACTTTCATTGTTCTCTTCAAAAAATGAGAACGCAGCAGGAACTAGTCGGGGAGCGGAGTGACGGTCCAGATAATATTATTAGTAGTCCTCACTATTCTATGAAATAGTGTGATAATAAATGTATGGAGGACTTATTTTGAGTTTGAATATTGTCTAGAAGACAATATTTATATTAGAACTCATAGCTCATGTTGTATATTTAAGATTGTATTTATATTCTGTACCATGTATTTGGCGACTCAAAATGAGTGATGTATACCTATTTTGGGGGCGTCACAAATTGGTTGTTGGAAAGGAGCTTGTAGGCCACTTAGTCCTTGTTATGTGTTCCTCGCGAACATTATCTGCCTGGAACTGTACTTCGGCGCTGTAACACTATTCCATAGTACATTTCCAATGCTGCAGCGCCACTTTAGCTTCTGTTAGTGTGTACCGGCGCTGCAACGCCAGTTATACAAGTAAACAGAAGCGCTGCAGCACCAGTTATAGGCCTTTGTCTCATGCTGCAGCGACAGCTCAGCGCCGCATCACCGTTCCCAGTGCAAACTGGGGCGCTGCAGTGCCAATTAGCAGTATTGGCCAGAAAATTTATTTTAATTATACAATTCTGTAATTGTTGATAAAGAGTAATATTATGACTGTTAAAATGTGATTTTTGTCATATTGTGGTGTTATAGTACCAAGTATGAGAATATTATTAGTAATTAATGAGTTATGTGATAGATTGAAGAGTTATGGTTTAACCAAATAGTTGAACCTAAGACTACAAGTCGTACATGAAATAGATACTTAAATATATACTAATTACATGTAGTAACTAATTATGTCATGATGACATGTGTATAGGATATTGAGAATCAAGTATACAGTTTAGCTTACATGCACGGTAAGTTTTCAAACCTCAATCTTTATTTGAGTTGTTCTATCTTACTTACAATTGAGCAAGTCTTAATCTTACTCTTATGTATCATAACTTGATTACGTTCTTGCAAGTTATTTAACCTTCGCTATTTTATTACTCAGCAAAGTTTGCTTTTCGCTATCATGCTATACTTTTAAGGTTTCATAAGTTACTTAATCTTTTATTAAGCTCTTGAATCCTTTTTACGTTGTATGATGCAAACCATTGAACAAAGTTCCTAAATTATTTCCTTATTGTCAACGAATGTAACCTTTGCTTATTATTATTGTTCAAGCAATGTCTATTTTTCTTTTCAATACTTTCCAGTATTCTTAATGCATGATTTTAATGTGTGATGTTTAATCACTTATAACTCAAGGTTATTTCATATTTCATTGTTATCAAATCATTGAATAGTTGTTACACTTGTGATTCAACTAATCCTTAGTTGATGTTCGTAGAACTCTAAATTTCCTTGAAGCTTATCTAAACCAAACTTACTTTAGTGAGGACTTGTATTCTAAATACTAAGATGAGCAACCCTATTATATGGGATAATTTACGCAAAGCGTTTAGATGTTTGTGCACAATACATGGTACGAAGGGCTGATCCCCCTAAGTACAAGAAGTCCCTACAGTCTTATGACTGTTTAAGTTTAAGTTGAAAGAATACTTATAACCTTGGACATAGTTCGTGGCCCTGTGACCCTCAGATATATTTCAAATTCTTTTTTCAGTTCTTGATTATCATTGATAGAGAATATTATTCAGTTCTATTGAGCCTATTCATTGGCAGTTATTATGTTATCATTATTTATTGTCCTCTCAAGTGAGCATTTGTTTTGCTTACTCTTGCATATATGATCATTGCAGCTAAAGTTGAGAAGGTTGATGAACCAACCACTGGCAAAGGAAAAGGAAAATTGAACAAGTGTTGAAGACTTGTAAAATTTATTAACTTTCTTGATGTCAGACTTTATTTTAAATATTGTGATGCAATTATTTACTTTTCCGTATTTAATGAATGTTTAAGGTTTGACAATCTGGGATTTTATTTGAATTAATGATGTAACCCTTTAATGGGAAGGTTTAATGTTTAAATTTTTCTATATTTGGGTAGTTAGAAATGAATGTTTAGACAGTGAACACCAAATTTTGTGGGAATGAAGTACCCAGATTTGGGGGTGTCACAAGGTATGTTTATCTTGCTGTTAAAATAAAGAAATTGGAGTTTTTGGATTTTTCGCTGTGTTCTTCGCGAAATGCAGCAACTGTGTCTGTGTTCTGGCGCTGCAGCGCCTATAGAAGGCATAGTTGGGGCACTACCGCGCCTAGCAGTGCTGTCGCGCCGAAGTAGTAATACAAATGGAGCGTTGCCGCGTCCAGCAGCGTTGCAGCACTGAGAAGAAGGCTTAAAGCAGCGCTGCAACGCCACTTAACATAATGACCTAGAGAAGAGTGTTTAAGTGTACAACTTCAAGGGGTGTTAATTTAATCTTATTTAATGATCAAGATAGAATGTTAACCATATAATGAAATGTTAAAACAAATTGTTAACAAATGTATGATGGTTTTAAAGTTGTGAGTTAACAAATTGTATGTGAGGACTTAAACATGTTGTCCGTAGGGTTGATAATGTGTTAGTGAACTAAGACTTGTGTTATGTGGCTAATACAATCAGATTTGTAGATTAGAGCTATAAAGATAAGTACAAAGAGAAGACAATGATGTTAGTAGTATTGTAATTAATTGATGTTATGATGGTATATGTAGGAGAACGTGAATTATAAATTTTATAGCTTACGCAAGAGGCAAGTTCCCTAACCTTTGCCACTTTATTATTCATCAAGGTTTTCTTTTAACCGTTATTTTGTTATAGTTATGCAAGTCTCCTAACCCTACTTTTACGTTATGCTACTCTTGAATCTATTATTCAACTGAATAAGTTCTCTAACCCTAATCCTTCTTTATGCAAGTTCTTATTCCTAAGTTTTTACTGTTATGCAAGTTCGTTAACCTTAATTTATTATTGAACAAGTTAATTAATCTTTGCTTACTCATTCAAAGCAAGATTGCTTTGGTCAGTCAAAGTTTGTAATTTTATTGTAAGCATTATCTTGTTGCAATGTGTTTGTTCAGCTACGAATAATTTTTGTTTGATCTTTAATCACCAATGTCATTGTACAATCTTACATTGTTATACTGAACTCTTAGTTGACTAGCGATCCTCCAATTGATTCAACTAATCCTTAGTTGATGAATGTTCTATAAACTAAATTACCCTTGAAGTCAATCCAAATCAAACTTCCTTTGGTTTGCTTATGTACCTTTAGTTTTGAAAAGATGAACTCGATGATTAACATTTGTTCATTTAAAACCCATTGAGACTTTATCTCTTATTGGTTCGTTGTTATACTTTGTTCATGATGATATTGTAATTATAATAACCGAGATTTTCTATGTAATTTAACAATTTCAATAAACGAACTTATGTGAAATTCTTATGTGATAATTATTTACTACATGTATCTATGTTTACTTAGATGTTATGTGATGAGATGTGTTTGAATGGTTGGTTCCGCTTAATTCAACTATTTAAAATGGGTAAGAATGAAATTAATTCTAATTAATTTCGTGGGATGACTTTAAAATATGACTTTGAGTTCGGAGCGAAATTTAGTGACGCAGACAACGTATTTAAGTCCGGAACGTCAAAATTAGTCAGGATAGACTGTAACCACGAAAATGCGTCACGGTTGACTTTTTGGTCAAAGTCAACCGGTTGACTTTTTCGGGGGAAAAGTCAACTACGAATCTTGAAGTTGAGTTTGACAAAACGGATAGTTCCATGACGTCTGGGACGTCGACTTTAGTAGGAATCGATATAAGTATCGAACACGTTTTGCTACGAGGGGCAAAATGGTCAAAGTGATTATTAATTGATTAAAGGATTAAAATAATATTTTTATTTACATAAAGTTCAGTTGCTGGGAGCCCTTGTGACAATCTATATGGGACAAGGGAGGGAGTATACGTACTATAAGGATTGTTGAGGGAGAGGGGGTTACTCTTGTGTTATTAAACAAAAAACCTTTCATTTTCTTAACTCCTACCCATAATTAGCCTAATGAATTGTGAGTGTAATGATATCTGATCATGGGGGAGTTGTAATGGGCTAGAGATTTCAGTTTCATTACATTATATATGAGGTATATACATTTCATCTAAGCCTCTTCTTCCTTTCACAACAACTCTCTATAACTAGATAGCAAAAATAAAGAAAAGAGAAGAAAATATTGAGGGTTTTAGAGTGGTTCAAGGTGGGCTACGAATTCTGGAGAATCTTGCAAGCAAGGAAGGTGGTTATCAAGCTCCAATCAAGAAGAATTCGCAACCAAGGTAAGCTATGAGACCCACTTGTATCTTCTTGAGGAAAAATAGTGAAAAATGCATGTATAGCTATGATAAATGTTTTGTGTTGGCTTGGTGATGCCATGATTTCGTGTATTACTGCTATGTGGATGATAAGAATGAAAATTCTGGTATATAACATGTTACTATTACATAAAGAATCATAGAATTCATGTATGCATGCTAACTATTTGATAAAATGCCTCTGAGTTGCTAAGTTGATGAAAACATGAAAAGTTAGAGGGTTTGATTGTTGTAACATGTGTATATATGTTAGTAAATGTGGACTGGATAGTAGGAATCAAATCCATGCATGCTAGAATCAAAATCACGATTTTCTCAAAAGTTGGGTTAAACTAGTTTGCATGAGTTTTCAGAATTTTCGGTCGCTTGAAATCATGTCATCGGTAATCCGTTTAGTGCATGTAGTAATTTTGTAAAATAGTATGTAGCATGAAGTATAATCAGTCCAAATTTCATTCGGATCGAAGCTATATTTAGTGAGATATGAAAATCGTAAGCAAGCATGTAGAAACCAAAAAATAAATAAATTGTGAACTGCTGACCCTAAGGACAAAATTCGGGGCTAGCTATAGTTTCCAAAAAATTGTGGGCTTTTGGGTTATTATAGTACACTGAATAAGCTTTCCATAGACTCCGGAACGGACTAATTCCGACTTCGGAGCAAGGAGTTATGACTTTTCAAAGTAGTTGTGTCAAATCTGTCCAACAAATTCGTAGCAGTCCTCTTGCACGGATTTTCTGGAATTTTGTGCTTGGAATTTGAAGATGTTCCATGAACGAAAGTTGTAGCCCCGAAAGTTCGCTTCGCGTGGGCGCAAGAATCACTCAAAAATGTTTTAAAATGAATTAGTTATGACTGTTTTAGCGGGATATGGTAAAGCTGAGAAAAAATATAAATTAAAAACTGTTATGTTTGGGCATTTTTAAGTTCTGTTTTGGGCTGCCTATGATCTCTAAAATGGGTGGCATATATTTTCTAAATATATTCTCTTATGATGTTTATAGCATATCCAATAGGAGACCCTTATACTTCAAACTAGATTGTGTATGGATGGTGATTAACGAGACACATGTGATTAGGTTATGTGAAGGTTAATTGCTAGCGTTAATTGTAGCAGGCTTATCAGGCAAGTTTCCTAACCCTAATTTCTTTTGGGTATTTATTAAATTCTTACTAATATTACCGCAGTAAGGGTAAGTATGGGACTTGTGTTAGTTATTTATTCGTGCAAGATTCTTCATTGAAAAGTCATACAAACTTCAATTATCTTGCAAGCTTATCGATGATCATTCAATTATTAATTTAACTGCCATATGTTTAAATTTCATTTCATTATCGAACTGTTCTAAGTATGTTCCTGGTCTTTGTTTCCGGTTAGTTATTATTGATGGAAAAAGTGATTTAAAACAAATCTTTCGAAGCTATTAAATGTTTACCAATCCAAATTGCTTTGGTGCGGTCTCACATGATTACTAAGATGAACAACCCGAATAAACGGGCAAACAGATGTCGGGCAAATAGTCCCATTTCGCTTATGCAGCTTAAAACTAAATACTTGTGCACAATGTAGGGTACAATAGGCTGATCACCTGGCGTACTTGCAGAGACTGTTTACAGTCTATTGGATTGTTAAGCCGTCTGATGATTTTTGATGAAAGAAAATATGTTCAGGGTATTTTACACCCCTTAGTATGATATTGAAAATTCTTAAATTTTCATTCTTGATGTTCCTATTTAACACTTGATAATCATTTCAACTATTGAGGTCTAACTATTCAACTGCTTCCACTCCTGATGTATGTTTTCAGATTTCTGTATATACTTGCTGGGCAATTCGTGCTCATTCTTGTTTAACCTTTCAGTTAAGGGTGAGAAGGATGAGGGTTCGGGCAAGGACAAGGGAAAATCCAAGATGAAGTGATGCTAATGATTATGTAATAAGTTAATTATTTCCGCATATGTGTAATATAGCGATAAATGCTAAGACTAAGTTCCAGTATGTTTTAAGGTTGTAAAGACTTGGGATTTTATTTCGACTATTTATGAAATGGGTAATATAATATTATTATTATTGTTAAAGTTTACTTAGATAGATGATATTGTATGTTGTATCGTGAGCACCCAGTCATGTAATCGATGTTACACGGATTTAGGGGCGTCACAGTAATCGAACTCTTGAGTAGTTATTGATCCCTATTTTATTCAACCAGTACTTAGTTGATGAGCATTCTAAAGATCTAGAATTCTGTTTAAAGTTAATTCCAAACCAAACTTCCATTGGTATGGAACCTAATGATCTAAGCTGAGATGAACAACCATATATCAGTGGATTCTTTTAGAGCTACGCAATAGCGTTAAAATGTTTGCACAATACATAGTACAAAGGGCTGATCACCTGGAGTACGAGATGATGGTCCATATAGTCGTTTAGACTGTTAAAAGTTACAGTAGAAACACTTGTTAACCTAGGACATAGATGAAGATTATGGTCTCTTAGACCGTTGTAGGTTAAAGTAGAAATACTTGACAACCTAGAACATAGTTCGTGATCTTATGAACCTCAGTGTATTTTCTTTGATATTAAATCTATTGTTTAATTTAAAAGTTCATTATTCCTTTGAACTCATAGCTCTTGAAGTATATCTTATTATTTCTGGTAAGAATATATTACCAACTAAAGCTTAGTCGATTGCCATTCATAGACTTTTATTGGAAACTGTTCTTCTTGTGGGAAATTATTTGCTCACTCTTGCACAAAAATAATGCAAATGAGGTCAAGAAGTCTGAAGAACTTTCTATAGGCAAGGGCAAGGGCAAGATACTTGAATAGATGGTGTTTACTTTACTTTTTATTTATTTAAGCTTATGTAATAGACTTGATTATGTTTATATTTATTTGTTCCGCTGATGATGTAATAATAAAGGTTAGATGACCTGAGATTTATTTGAGATTATGTAATCCTTTAATGGGAGTATTATCTATTATATTTGTGAGATTTATTTATATCCTTTATTCATGGATAGTTAGATGTTATTTTTAATGGACAGTGAACACCAGATCTGTGGAATTGAAGTACCCAGATTTGGGGGTGTCACAAGTTGGTATCAGAGCTGTTAGGTTATGAATCTTAGGTGGAAAAAATCCTTAGGGAGTAACCTTATAGGAGATCAAAAACATAGAGGTTATAAACTCTTATTGAGTCCTAAGAAATGAATTAAGGAAATTCATTGAAGATAAAATAATAAAAGACTTTACGTGTTTATGTGTTAATAAACTTATGTGCTCATGAGTACAGAGTTGTATGAGTGGCATGAGTAGTAATAAAAACTTTGTTGTCAAGATGACAGTTGAAGGAGGACCCAAGAGGATAGGGAGTAAGGGCCCTGAGGCATTCATATAATACGGTAACAGTTAGTATTGGGAAATCCATATCGTTGATTTCAGTTGTAGGACTTAAAGATGAGTAAGAGGAGGAGGATTCCTTTGATGAAGTGTATAATCATAACATAGAGATACAAGATAAAGTCGAGGAGTTAGAAGGTCAAGCCATAGAGCACCAAGCCACGTTAGTGCAAAAAGATGTCGCGATTCAAGACCTTACCGCACGACTTGCAGATGTAGAGCGGATATTAGCCCGGTCAGAATATTTAAGAGGATAGTTATTAGCTTGGAATAAGATTGCGCAGCAAAGTGGGTGAGATCTGAAGACGAGTGATTAAAGGCTTCTAAACACATAAATTATGTTAAAAATGAGTCAAAGATGGCCAAACGATTGATAAAGCGCAGGATCAAGTCGTCCACTATCCTGTGAATGTCGAGGATTATCTTTAGTACGTAAGGAATCGCAGGACGAGGATTCATATTATTGAGCGAGAGTGCGATGAAGCGGTGTAATGTAGAATGTTTTTTGTAAATTGCGAGAAAAATAATAAGATGATATACAAGTTATGATGAAAGTTAATAAGATGTAAATTCAAATTTTATTTTAAAAAAATAATGGGAATATGATGAGTTCATCCTGGAAATTTATTATTACAGGATAAATGATGTAAATAGTAGTGAGGCTATTTTTGTTATACGGTCAAGCAATAAATGAATAAAAATATCCTTGTTTATTAAAATATATCATGTGTTATCTAAAAGTGGTTGAGATAAGCTTAAATGTTTTTATACGTGAATGAATGATGATCAAATAGCAAACATTTTAAACAGTAAGATGCCGCCTAGAAAAAGACAACCGCGTCAGCAGACCCCCGATGAATATACATACAATAATGAAGCTAACGCCAACGCAGTGCCGCAGTTGGTGAATTTGCGAGTGAGAGCACTTGTAAATCAACTGAATTCTTGACTGTATAGTTAAATCTCAATGTTTTAACCAAATTCATTCGCAACAGGGCAGGAGAGGATGGTTATCGTAGAAGGGGAGAGTAATGCGCTGACATACAATCAAGAGCAGACGGAAAAGAAAGGTGAAAGCAGAAATAAGGCATGTGGTAGCTATACTGGTGGTGCTCAGAAAAAAGAAAGAGGGACAATAATATCATCGCTAGAAATCAACAAGGGAATGTGAAAAAGGGAGTGGGGGCATGTAGCACCTGTGAAAAAGAGACATGTGGGTGTTTGTTTAAATGGAAAGATGGTGTGCTTTAATTGTGGCTTGAAGGGCCACATTGCACCAAATTGTCCAAGCCAGATGAAGGAAGACTGTTTCACGTGTGGATTGAAGGAGCATTTGGCTCAAGATTGCCAAAGAAAGCAGCTAGAAAAGCAAGTGGAAGCAAAGCGGGCAGCAGCAGTGGCAAGCTGGCTATTGTGGAATCAACGTCGTCAAGTAGACCAACCGAACATACATTCAGCATGACGATGCAGGACGCAATGCAAGGTATTATTCCGATCGATGATCTAAATGCTTGCTTGTTATTTGATTCAGATGCTACTTGTTAATTTATGTCAGACGAACTTTTTAGGAAATTAGTTTTACTTCAAGAAGAGTTAAACTATTCCCTGAATGTAGAATTGCGAGTAGTGATTCCAGTTAGGCTGAGACATAAAAATTGTTGTGTAGATGTTAACGGTCACGTGAGATCGGTGGGTTTAATTCTAATTTGATTTGGGAAAATCAGAGGTTATCTTAGGATTGGATTGGTTGTTGGACTATGGGGCAATAAGTTGTTACCACATAAAGTGTGTAAACTTTATGACTCCGAAGAAGTCAAGGGTAACATTTTATTTTTCTGGTAAAAGGTCGCCTAGACGATTGAGTTGTTTAATGATGATGCAAGCCAAGAGGTTATTGAGAAAAGGGTGTGCGAGGTACGCAAAGTTTTCAAAATTGAAATGTTTGATAGAGTGTGTGCAATTTTTGAGTTATATATTTAATAAATTGGAATTTCGGTGGATCCAACAAGAGTAAAGGCCATGAAGAATTGTGATTACACCGTTGGGGGTGAGGAGTTTCTTTAGATTTTCAGGTTTTTATTCCAGATTTATCCAAGGCAGCCACTCCGTTGATTAACTTCACGAGGAAATTGATGAAATTCATGTGGACATGTGGTTATTAAGAGAGTCTTTAAGAATTGACGAAGATGCTAAGTGGGGAACCTATAATGTCTTTGCCAGGTGATACATGGAATCTTGTAGTGTATAGCGGCGCATCATACGGTGGACTTGATTGTGTGTTCAATTAAAATTATGAGAAAGGATATTTAACTCACGACTCAGAGTTTGTTGAGGTAGTGTTTGCCTTGAAGATTTGCAGACATTATTTCTATGGGAGGAAAGGTGAGATATATACGAACCATAAGAGTCTGAAGTGTATCTTTATACAGAAAGATTTAAGTATGTTTTAAAGGTGATAGTTGAAGCTGATTAAAGATTATGACTGTAGAATCCTAAATAAATGTGGTTGTCGACTCCTTAAGTAGAAAGGGTCGGGAGAAGTTATTTTGTAAACTGTTCATGAGGGGTTTATAATAAAAATAGTTAAGTTGGTGTTGGAAGTAGGATGTCCAAAGGATTTAGAGGGGAAGTTGTTCAAATGGGAAACCGTTCAACTTTATTGGAGAGAGTAAAGGAAGCGTAACTGTGTTGCCTCCAAATTCAGGTACTTGAAACCCAAACTCGGTGCTTCATGATACAATTTCTTTGAGCGGAATAATAACAATAATATAAATATCAAACTTAATTTACATATATCAGAGTCTAATCCCAGGTACGCGACCTTTAAACATTCATTACATGATAATTAACAAATATCATTGTCTTAATAAAGTTTAACTATTACATAAGATACCATAAGTTTATTCTGTTTGCTTTCCATTTCATTTGTTCTTGCCTGAACCTTAAGGTTAATCACGCTTAGTTGAAAACATTTAAATTTAAAGCAAGAATGAGCATTTGATTGCCTAGCAAGTAATAGCAACAATAAATATTATCTAAAAGGATAAAATGTTTCTTTGTATGACACTTCTACAACGAATCAACAGTTATGAAGTAAGCTGAATCAATAATAACAACATATAAATTCTATATTAAAATTTTGAAACTACGTACTGACTATAAATAGAGAGCAATCAACAGACTATGAACTTTATTTTTAATTTTTGAAAAGGTATACATAATTTCATCTACAAACTGTCAGAACTTATAGGCACGGGGCTGATCAGCCCGTTATGCCCAGTATTGATCAATACTACATGTTCGAACGATATTTTCGTCCAGCATATCCGCCTTAGGCGCACAAACGTTTCCCATGTTCGGGATGTTCTTACTTAGCCTAGAATCCAAACCAAATAATTCGGTTGGATAACAATAATGTTTTATCATATTCAGTAATATTTTTAACTCTGTGTCTAGCTTGGTCAAATAGCTTCAACGACTTTTTAACTAACATATACATATTGGAAACCAATAAGTATATATCAAAATGTGATTAAATACAATAATTATCCAAGTAAGGTCACTTGTATAACCACACTTAGAAATTAACGAACATAATAAATTTCTGGATTGTATAATAATGTTGTATTGATAAATAATGATCGAATGGAATTTAAGAAATAACATGTCTACAAAGGTATAAATATATGAACAATCATGATAAATTTAATAATCTGGCGCCATAACAATATAGTTCTGAAATAGGCTTACACATGACCATTGCAAAAGATAAATACAAAGGGTAGATACTTGTCTGATCTGTTGCTTACACAACTTAGTTTTATCATTTATATAGCGACCTATCATTAATAAGATCATTCTGTCGATTAGAACAATATATCGTAACACATAGTACTACTATTTATAGTCAATACATAACCTAATCATATTGTCACATATGTTCAGCAGTCATTAGGACATAAACAAACACTTATACATACAAATTATATAAGTCTAAATTAATTTTTGAAATATTTCGGTGTACCGACAGCATTATCGGGTAATTATCGAGTCTAAAACTCTATTATATAGTTCAATATTTCCTTTAGTTATTTTAAATATCAGTTGTACTATTTTTAAATGGCTTATACTAATTTTTAAATAATTATTATAATTTATTATGTTTTTTCAAACACTAGAATCATTATTAAATGATATAAATATTGAATAATTCTATTATCATTAATATTTAATTAATATTAAATTATTAATAAAATCATTGCCAAAATATTAAAGTTATATATAATAACTTAAAATATTTTTAAAACATTAATATTATCCTTAAATGATTTTTAAAACATTTAAATTTTTTTAAAATAATTACTATTAATATTTAAATATTAATGTATTATTTATCAAAATATTAAATGTCATTTATTATTACTTGAAATAATTTTAAATTATTTATATCATTTTTAAATGATTTATAAATCAATAAAAATCATTTTTAAACTATTTATTTAAAATAATTATTAAATAAATTTAATATCATTAATGTTAAATTATTAATAAAAATTACCTTTAAATATTAAAAGTTATATTTTATAACTTAAAATATTTTTAAATTATTCATGCTCATTTAACTTGATTTTTATAATATTAAAACCATTTTAAGTAATTTTATTTAAAATAATTATTAAACAAATATATTATCATTAATATTAAATAATTAATGAAATTTACCTTAAAATATTAAAAGTTATATTTTATAACTTAAAATATTTTTAAATACATTATTTTCATTTAAAATAATTTTTAATATTATAAAATCATTTTTAATCAATTTATTTAATACATTAATTAAATAAATTTAATATCATTATTTATCAAATAAATAATAATATTTATGAAAAATATGCCAGATTATTAAAAGTTAATTTTTATAAATTAAAATAATTTTTAAAACTAATTTTGGAATTTTTAATAATTAATTTCTACTTTTAAATGATTTTAGGAAATTTAATTAATTAAAACTAAATAAACTGTCGATATAGCTTTTAGCGACAGAAAGTGTAGCCTTTGGTGTTCTTGAGCACCAAGAACACTCAAAGTTAGTTATCGAGATGCCCACTTTGGCCAAATTTAATTCTTAATCTATAATGTTTCTGGACAAGCTAAGGATCAAATCTTGTAGTACTGGTGTAATACTACACGATCCAACAATTATCATGTTCATTTCATAACACAAATGCAAGATATAGAGCTTTGAAATCACTGTTAGACCCGTTCTTCATGTTCTGGGCTGCCCAGAAACATGAAGTCATGGCTATTCAACGACTTTGGTGGCCTTATATCGTGCAATCTGTTCATGGTATAGATGGTCTAGACGTCGAGCTGTGTAGAGAAACTAATAGAGTACATGTTGCAAGCATTTAGAATGTTTAATCACCAACAAGCTGCAAGATCTAAGGCCTTGAACAAGCTGTCAGAGCTGTTCTTCAGTTTATGGCTTACCAAGAAATAAAGAACAGTTCGTGTAGCCATATTTGGGCTTCCACAACTTGCAATCCATGCAATGATTTTATGATTTAAGGGTTTCAATGTGTAACCAACATGATACGGTATAGATCTAACACATAAAATTGATCTAACAACATCACAATATCTAGATCCATGCCGGTCAAACCATGTCAGAAGTCACGGTTTTAAGTTTTCTGAGTTACCCTGAAAACGTATTTCGTGAACTTCCTACCTGGTTTGACCATCTACAATGCTAATCCTGGTTCTCAATTAGGTGTTATAAAAGCTTTAATCTATAGTGTAAATACCAAACTACAGCCTGGATGCAAAAACAAGAACAAAACAACAAACATATGCCAGATCTGAAGCCATGAACATACTGTCAGACGATTTTGGGTAGTTTCTAGGCTACCTAGAATTGTTTGGTCATGGTCGGTCAACGGACTTTGACCATCAATAACTGGCTATATAAACATGCTCTGACCTTGATTCAAGTTCCAGATCAAAGTACACATGACAACCTACAACTTCAAACATTTAAACAACCAAAAATATAAACATACAAAGATCTATGTGGTCTGACATTTGGTTGTCAGACCATATTTTCCAGATTTTGAAAAACATCAAATTCGTGCATATATATGTTATAGATCTACTATATAGCAACCCAGATCACTTGTTTATACCATGTACAACATATTTAAACACTCAAACATAACTTTTAACACATCATTCAAGATCAGATTTGGTTTATGGTTTATACCTTATTTCGAACAAATTCTTGATCTAGGGTTCTTGATCTGTTTTTGGTGTTCTAGGAACTGAATAAGGGACTGGTCCACTAATGATTTTTGTGAGTTTAGAGAGAGAATGTCTAGGTTGAGTATAAGTGTACAGATTAAGCAATTTATGAGCTTTTCTCTCTCTTGACCTATATATATTAGTTGTTGCAATGTATGGATGATGATATATAGCCGATGTGCTGAGTGTTTGGTCACGTTGTAAGTCAAAAGTGGTTCACCAACTCCAATTATTGCTAGATGTACAAGTTTCCTACTAAATAATGCAAAAGGATATTATGGTCATTTTGCTCTTTATTTTAATGGCTAAATTGTAACTTAGCAAACCCTTAGGGTTTAACCCTAAGGTTTTTAAAAAAAATAGTTTTCTAGGATTTTTTTATTTAGGATTTAAAATAGCAAATTTAGTTTTTAAAAATGGAAAATTAGGGTTCTCTAATTAAATTAGGTTACCTAATCACTTGGGTCTTGAAAATTAGGTTTTAAACATTTACTAATTGTCATTAAGCTTTCTAATTTAGCAATTAGGGTTAATAATTTGGCAAATAGGTTTTTTAAATAGTAATTAGGGTTTCTAATAATTAGTGTTTTCCCTAATTAAGATTAATATATATTATACATATTAATTATCACATAACACAATGACTTAACAAATCTTACAGTCGTATTTGACTTCCGTATCAGGATTTATCTAATTAATGCTAGGGTTTTGATATTATACATCATAATTGACCAACCATTATCAATACACACATACAGTACATATTTATAGCACTAAAATATAATTAATATTATATTATTATTCTCATGCCTTATTCAAAATCCGTAATTAGAGTTTTGAATCCATATCCGACTTATTAATTAAGTTAAAATAATTAACATAACTAATATGAATAAATTCATATAATAAAATATTTATTATAATAATTCTAATAATCATATCATATATTATTTAAATAATACAATAATCATATTTTCATGGAAAATAAATAATAAAAATATTCTTACTACAAAATTAATTTAATTATAATAATAAAATTTATAAGGATCAATAATTCCTTTAAAAAAATTATTTTACAAATATTCATGTAATAAATATATTTTTATTTATCACATATATACATACACTTTACATTGCACATATTCCCACCTTTATTTTTTTAAATAAATTTATATGCAAATTTTTTTTTATTTATTTATATTGAAAATATTGAGTTATTACATTCAACCTCCCTTATAAAGATTCCATCCCCGGAATCACCATTTCAAAACTTATACACACTAGGGTAAGTAGCATACGCATTCATTGCAAGTAGATCTCGATCGGATTCGATCGAATTGATCTTTAATTATTCAAGCTTGTCTATCTATTTATACGGAAATTTGATTTCTAATAGAACTCAAATTCCTAATTCAAAATTTTTTTATAAAATAATTTACTATATATATCAGAGACTCATATATAAGAAATAAAATTTATTTGAATAATACCTGAAGTTCCTTCACCTGCTGCTACAGTATCCTGCGGTTATGTTGAAGACTCTTGCAGTTAATTTTGTTGGTTTGTTTGTTGAAGTTGGCCCAGTTATCGCCAGAGTCCCGCTGCCTTTCCCCATAGTCACACTCCCTGCATCCATTCTCCTTTTTGAACAGTCCTTCACCTTGTGCTCCGTTAATCTACACAGAAAACACCCGCTGTTCATCATGGGATTAGGGCAGTTTGGAGAGATATCTCCCTCCTGCCCACACTTGTAGCACACATACTTTCCCTTGAGACACTCACCTGAGTGATTCTTCCCGCAATTCTTACATTGTATCACCTACTTCTTCACACCTTCCTGCTTAACCTGGATATTCCCGAAACTATTTCATTTTCTTTTCACATTCTTACTCCCACTGCTTCCTTCCACCTTTACTGCTCCCTCAACCTTACCCCTGTTCCTTTTCTCCTTGTTGTAGAGGCTCATGACCTCGCTTCCCTCCTCTACTATGATAGCCTTTTATAATAGTGATACAAAAGTTCCAATTTGTAACACTGCCACCTTATTGTAGAGCCAGGGTTTTAATCCCAGCTCAAACCTTCTTGCCTTCCTTGCCTCCGTATCAACTTGATGCGGAGCAAACCTAGCTAATTCATTGAACTTTGCAACGTACTCTGACACCGTCATATTGTCCTGCTTTAACTCCAGAAATTTTACCTACATCGTCGCCTGCATACTAGCTGAGAGATAGTTTTCGAAGAACAGTGTTTTAAACCTAGCCCATGTAATTACACCTTCTCCTGCCCTAGCTTGATTTGCCTCCCCCAAAAAGTTTGTCTCCCCTTTAATTATATAAGTGGCAAAAGCTGTCTTTTGCCTTCATCTACCTTAGCTATCACAAACGTTTTTTCTATCTCCTTTACCCAAGTCTGGGCTTCTATAGGTTCAGTTGTCCCTCTGAATTCTGGCGGTCCGACCGCTTTGAAGTCCTTGAAGTTTGCCAATCGGTTTTCTGGCTGATTCCCTACGACTAGAATTCTAGTTTGCATGACTTGAGCTACCATGTTCGCGAAGTTCTGAATTGGGTCTGGTTGTTGTCCTCCAACATCGTTGACAGATTCTTCTGCCTTTTGGTTTCGAGTTCGACGTCTTGGCGGCATTATCTAGTTAAATAAAACCATAAATTATTCATTTATTAACTTACATTCTAAACCTTATCGTTTAAGTTTAACATATAACACGATGTTTTATACAAAACTTATTTCATTAATCAAACATAGATTCACATTCATTCAACTAAATCATAGTACTTTACATAGCATGGCACATACTTCTTTAAGCATTCACTATCTCTTTTTGACCAGAAAAGTCGGGAATCGCTATCACAATTATACAAAAGTTGAGAATATTACACAGACATACTTATTATATACACAACATTGAACACACATATTCAAACAGTACCTATACTACTTATTTACTATGTCTTTTTCTTAATCTTGGACAACTTTTCGCCTGATGACCTTCTACCCCACAAATAAAATAAACACCTTGCTTCGGATTGGGACAATGAGGAGAGATATGTCCCTCATGTCCGCAATTATAGCAAACATTTTCCCCTTTTCCACATAAGCCTTCATGTTTCTTGTTACATTTTGTACACGTTTCTATTTTGTTAGAGTTCCCTTGGTTGTTATCGGGATTTCCTAAGTCGCGGTCTTTCATTTTAATTTTCCCCTTCTTGCTCGGAGCTGCACACGATTTGTTGCTTTTGGCTCCCATATGATCAATTTGGATTTTAATCTTATCTTGTTCTTCCATTGTTTCTATTAACACTTTTTGCAATTGACTATGTACTAGCTTTTCTATTTTCCACAACTTTTCTAGAGAAGAAACCTTGTTCCTCAGATTCTGTACCTCCGTTGATGCTTGATTAACTCCAACTTTAGTGTCCGAATCACTATCTGTCAGTTCTATTTTTTCTGGATCTGGTACTATATTTTCCAAAATAACAACCTCATTAGGGTTGCTTTCAACGTGAGCCTCTATTTCAGCTATTGGCTTTGATATTGGCTCAATCATGGAGATTGGCTCCTTCTTTACGATCTGAGGGTATCCTAATCTTTTTCCACCTGACATCTACACATAAGTTATTTTGATTAGTACATAATATATACACACATCAAATAATAGTTTTATATAGGTTATTTTTATTTTATTTTACGATGAATTTATCCAATTCACCTCCTTTTAAACTTTATTTAAGTTATTTGAATTTTCAACATTTCCCTCTATTCTAAAGGTTATAGCCTAAGGTCTATCTACACCTAAGGTTTTTAACCTAAAGCTCTGATACCAACCTGTGACGCCCCCAAATTCAGGTAATTGAAACCCGAACTCGGTACTTCACGATACCATTTCTTTGAGCGGAATAATAATAATAATATACAAATCAAACTTAATTTACATATATCAGAGTCTAATCCCAAGTACGCGACCTTTAAACCTTCATTACATGATAATTAATAAATATCACTGTCTTAATAAAGTCTAACTATTAAATAAGATACCATAAGTTTATTTTGTTTGCTTTCATTTTCCTTTGTTCTTTCCTGAACCTTCAAGTTGATCACGCTTAGTTGAAAATATTTAAATTTAAAGCAAGAATGAGCATTTGATTTCCCAACAAGTAATAGCAACAATAAATATTAGTTGAAAGGATTAAATGTTTTCTTTGTACGTATGACACTTCTAAAACGAATCAACAGTTGTAAAGTAAGCTGAACCAATAATAACAACATATCAATTCTATATCAAAATTTTGAAACTACGTACTGACTATAAATGTAGAGCAGTCGACAAACTATGAACTTTGTTTTTAATTTTCGAAAAGGTATACAGAATTTCATTTGTAAACCGTCATAACTTACATGCACGGGGGTGATCAGCCCGTTATGCCCTGTATTGATCAATACTACATGTTCGAACGATATTTTCGTCTAGTATATCCGCCTTAGGCGCATAAAAGTTTCCCATGTTCGAGATGTTTATGAAATCCAAACCAAAACAATTGGGTTGGATAACAATAATGTTTTATCATATTCAACAATATTTTTAAATCTGTGTCTAGCTGGGTCAAATAGCTTAGACGACTTTTTAACTAACATATACACACTGGAAACCAATAAGTATGTATCAACATGTGATTAAATATAATAATTATCCAAGTGAGGTCACTTGTATAACCATGCTTATAAATTAACGAACAGGATAAATATTTGAATTATGTAATAATGTTGTATTGATAAACAATGATCGAATGGAATTCAAGAAATAACATGTCTACAAAGATATAGATATATGAATTATGACGCCTCCAAATTCGGGTCCATTCGAACCCCAGATCCGGTCCGCCACGATACTACTATCGTTCAACTATTTATTTATTTTATTCATAACTTAATGAATATAACTTTACTTATTACAATTTAGAATATAAATTCTTTCCATTTCCAGGATCTTTACAATGACCCCAAACTTTTATAAGTTACAAATCTTGGTCATTACCATTCCTATCTTACATCATATTCGATGTTATAAAAACGTGAGGAATAATTTAAACTTTTTCAATCTCATTTGAAAATAAATCTTTTATTGATTTCTTAACTTGAATCAATTACATATCCTTGAATCAAACTATGTTATGATTCATTCTATTCGAATTACTGTATAAATTTTTACATCTTTATTTGAATTCCTCTATGTACTACATGGTACAACTTTACAACTTAACATGTATTACACATCTTAAACTACTGTCATGTACATCTTCTAGAACCTAAACATGGTTCAAGAGCATATATTTAAATAAATAAATCAATCTCCATCGATGCTATTGAATTTTATCAATCAAGTAACACGTAACTTTACCATAAGGCCTTAACCTGCAAGAGTGGTTATTTGTAAGGGTGAGCTCGACAGCCCAGCAATTCTAACAGTTTTCATGCATCACATAGCATATAATAACATACTCAGTTCATGCGTTCAAAATCAAATAATATTTACTACGCATGTTACTTCTCATATAGCAGGCATAGAGATTTACTTCACAAACATATCATCAAGAATCAACTTTCACATTTCATGCATATCTCATATGCATTTCATATATATACATTAACATTCTCATAGCATAATATAGCTCAACTAACAGTTATTGAATTCATCTATCAAATAGGAACGAAAAGACTTGCCTGATTTGTAGTTTATTAACTACTATTTAACTGCTTAAAGCTTATCTGCACTGCGTGTATTCCTACACAGTTATATAATCATCGATTCATACCCATCAGTTATACATTTCATACGCTCTTAATAAAAGAACAAACATTGTTTCCTAACTTGGTTTCATTTTTACTTGAACTTAAGATAACCATGAGACTAGCTCATTCTACTATCATATTTATCTAAACAATCTTGTTTCATATCTTGTAGTCCTTAAGGAAAACATATAACCATAACTTAAGACCATGCAGTTAACAAACTGCTCTTGGTCACTCTGCAGGACAGCGCGACCGCGCTGAATATAAGCTTGAGAGTGGCGCGGCCGCGCTACTCCCTGCCATAACCAGAACTAAAATTTTAAAAGTCTAGTTCTCTTATTAATACCTCAATATCTTTGAACACAATATTAACACATAAAGATATGGTTTAAAACAATTTTGGTTTCCCACACTTGTTAATGTTGATTTTAACTTCTAAAACTTTTAGTTTCTTTTGCATTTCTTTGCTCAACTAAGATTAACATGTTCAATAGTCTATTGACCAAATTGAACACCTTTCATGTATCCAAAACAGACTTTGAGATAAAACTCAAATTAAGTATATAACTTCCTTTTCAAAACACTTTAATAGAGGCTAAATAGGTTTATTCCACAAGGGACTCGCTATGTTAATCATTAAGTCACATAACGATACTAAACAATCCTTAATACGCACACTTTTGTGTATCAAACTCATTTACACACAATTAGTATAGTCCTTTCCTTAAACATGCTTGAATAACTTTCATACTTAATTAATTGGATGCACATAGCATTCATGCTTAAAGGCATAATAAGTACTATCATGCTTGCTCATATGGTTATAATGCAGTTAATACTATGTTCATCAAGATAGTTTCTAAAACTTTTAAATCTTCCCTTAAAACACATACTAAACCAAGCTTGACAACCTTTTATATGAAATATATATCGGAATCACCTTCCTTACCCATTCGTGCACACAACTAGGCCACATTCACATGCTCACAAAGTCAGAACTTAAAATACACAAAGTTCGTCAAATTTCATTTTCAAAACTTCAAGTTTTCTTTTAAAAACTCATGCTAAACCCAATTAATATATAAGGTAACTTCGAATCATACCTTATACTCATTTGTACATTTAACTAAGCCATATATGCATGCTCACATGTATGCTACTCATTTAGACCAAGGTTGAATAGTTTAACACTTGAAAACTTATAATAAACCATGCTTAAAAAGTCTAAATAATGCTTAGCTAGATGGTGATCATATCCGTCATGTCTAGAAGCATAAAATACCCTAGCATACATGTTTGAAAAGTCATAACTTAAAGGATATAAGGTTTTTCATGTATTACTTTTCAAAACATCAAGTTTTCCATTTTAACATCATTATAATCCAACTAATGCAACTCATTACGGCAAGGTAACTTTAAATCACATGTCAGGTCCCTTTACATACTTAGTAAAGTCAAACTAACATACTTGGAATACCAGGAGGCAACAAAAATGGAATTATAGACTGGTCTATGGCGCGGCCGCGCCACTTCGGGTGCAAGCCTAGACATGGCCTCTGCTTCTACAGATTCAAGACCAAACACACATTACAATTTCGTTTATCCTGCTCAAAACATTACATTGACACCCAATACACATATAAACTATGTTAACACCATAACATAAAATTTTCTACTCACTTAACAGAGAATTTAGGAGAATTTTGAGAATTTATCCAACTTTGAAATTAATAACATTCATAACTACATTACCCCATTTGAAGCTAAATTGGCAATCCTTACTACCAACTCAGATTATTCACACTAATAGCCACTCACTCGTTATTTAGAACTTATTAGAAAACTTAACAAACGTGAAGGAGAAGAGAGGGTTAGGGAATTCATTACCCAGATAATTACTTTGTCTCCAAGATATAATCTAATGGAAGATGGAAGGAAATGGTGGTTAAGGAGGAGTTGGTAGAAAGTTGATACCAACTCTCATCATCAACCTTCTTAATTTCAACATCAACAATAGGCTAGGCCAATGGCCTATTCACGTGATGAAGGAAATGAGACTCACAAAATAGGACACCCATTTGGTTTCTCATTAGTAAAATGGGTATTTAAGACATCTATATTTACTTTTCTTTTGGACTTACAAGCTTGCATTTAATAACTTAATGTTATTACTATATGCTAAATTAGGGGTACATATACCCATAATCATACAATCCATGTATACTAGTCCACATAATATTTTAATTGGGCTAAATATAAATCAATTGGGCTAAATATAAATCAATTGGGTACTCTTAACCCATTATTTTCCATCACACATAAATATCATAATGATTATTATCAATCATCTATTATCTTCCATTAATTCTCTTTTTATAATTCTAGTTAAACCTTTATCCCGATTTAACATTTATACGCATGCCCCTTTATTTAAGATAATCATTTTCCTTAAAATAATTAATATGTACAATACCAATTATTATACTATAATTCTTCAATTCCTTTTTCTTCCACAAATTGTCCCAACACATTTCAGTTTGCCATAATTTAACTATTAACTTAATGCACAAATCTCCAACCAATATCTATTTATAATTATATTGATTTTCTTCTATTATCCTTCACTTATTTTCTATTAACACTTTTCAAATATTAAACCCTTTCATATATTACCATATTATGTAATATATAAAAATACTAAAATTAATTAACTCATTTCATTTTCTTCATGTAAAGCACATATATTAATTCGCTATTTTACTTGAGTGAATTTCCCATTCCATTCAATTTACTATCACGCCACTGCCACACAAGGCTTTAATATTCAAATTATATTATTCCATATTAAAATTTTTCACTTAATTTAAGTTAACTAATATTTATTCTTGTTTAGTTAATTTCCATAACTAACTCTTATTCAATTCATGGTCACTAACTCAATCCCTTCATGGGCGCTATCAATATCAAAAAAAACCCATATGATACCATATTAGCCATTAATATTCAATCCCTATAGTTTAGATTACACAACTCACTATGACCCATCTGTAGACCGGCGCGACCGTGCTGGTCTTAGGCTTGAGAGTGGCGCGGTCGCGCCACCTCAGGTTCAAACGCAGACATGTTTTGCTTTAACAGAAACAAAAACTTAACTCACAAATCCTTTAACATGCTCCACACATGTTATCTCATTATACTAACAAAAATAAATCTCCAATAACTACATTCTTCAATAATTTAGAGATTAAACTTCAAGTTCAACTCTTCTTTCTTTAATCTATACATTTAACCATATCTCAATATTAGTTAATAAATCTCTAACAAATATTTATCCAAAGATATATCGATTTTCTTCCCTCATCAATAACATACATATATACAAGTCTAAACCTATCACACATCGAGTCTTTAATAGTTTTCAATATAGTACACTGAGTGGTTTCCTACAAACAACCAACAAATTAGTTTTTGTCTCGTCTACACTGTTTTCATAATGAGTTAGATCGGCTACTAATTCGTATATACCCCCGCTCTCTGAATGAATCGTTTAGCCCAGCTCCTATACATCCACCATTAAAGGGTATGGTTGCACTGCCTTAGACTTGATACCTACTTGTACATATACTCAAGAAATTGGTGATTATTAAAGATATTTAATGTCACCAACTTACTATGATAAAATAATTTCATATAAATTATTTAATATCGATAGATAAATTTTATTCATCTTCTTAGTAATTCATCTCTACAATTTATAACAAATATATAATAATGATATATATATATATATATATATATATGTGTGTGTGTGTGTGTGTGTGTGTGTGTGTGTGTGTGTGTGTGATACGAGATATGTAGTATTGTGTTACATAGGGTAATATGAGCTATGTAATAAGTGATGTTGTGTTTAATATATATATATATATATATATATATATATATATATATATATATATATATATAAATTCTTATTCGAACCCATCTCATGCTTTAAGAATTTTGCCTACTAAATTCTCATTTTAATAATTTCTGAAAATTCGGGTTCTTACATCCTCTCCCCCTTATAAGGATTCCGTCCTCAGAATCACCAAAACCTCCTCTACTCGGTGCCATTCAGAATGTTACATATTCTTTTTGAATAATTGTATCCATTCTCTCTTCGGAAGTTTTATTACAACATGATCACTTGCATTATACCACATTCTCCTTTCTAAGGAACATTCTACTTACTACAGTCATCCTTCAGAAGAATAAGAATCTTCCATGATTTTTTGATAATCGGGAAACAGTATGGAAAAATCTTAGATTCCAAATTAGGCTGAGGGGTCACAAGACCGTGAACTCTTCTCTAGGTTTACTAGTGCTTCAACACAATCCTTCACACTGCAAACCAGAGTGTTTAACAATCACAAAGACTGAAAACACCCTCCACACGTACACTAGGTGGCCAACCTATTGTACCACTACGTTGGGCCGCAATGTAGTGTTTTGTAATGACTATATGCGTTACGCTCGAAACCAATGTCCCCGAAAACATGTCCCCTTATAGGGTTGTTCACCTTAGCTTTTCAACATTTGAATCCGCACCAGAGCAATCTGGTTTGGCACATTTACTCAAGAATGCTTGAATTCCATAAATATTTTTCAATAGCCGTCTAGCCGAATCAAATAGCTTACACTTTTATCAACAACTCGTACATCAATCGAAATAATTTAGCCAACTTAATTGACCTTCTTTATAATTTAAAAGAAAATAAAAAATTCTTTTATGACGTCATGATACCGTACCAGATTAGTAGTACGTTGAGGATTCCGCCATTATGTGACTTTGTCATACTACATCATACCATAGTGGGCTGACGATCTTTCGATCATAACCTACTAGGTTCGACTGCATTGATGACTCTATCATTTACCATTTTCGACACCATACCAAATGATGCACATAGTCAGAAATATAATTTGAAAATTTTTAAATAATTTTTGTCTTATCCGAAACAATTAGTATAGACATAAGAATAACGGTGTTGTTTTTAAATATCATTGGTTCAATCACATGATCCAATATTTTTCAAGAAAACAGAAGTGCAAACATCAGAACGAAGTCAATAAACTTTGAAAATCCAGTAGAGCTAGAAGATTTAGAAAATCCATGTTTCTCCATCAACTTCAATCTTTTAATCTCTAACACCATCAATGCTTACTATACCAAAATTTCTTAATTCTTACCTCAGAAATTTTCTATACCTAGTATAGTTCATCAAACTTACCACACTTTGAAAATTACCCCAGATCCGGTCCGCCACGATACTACTATCGTTCAACTATTTATTTATTTTATTCATAACTTAATGAATATAACTTTACTTATTACAATTTAGAATATAAATTCTTTCCATTTCCAGGATCTTTACAATGACCCCAAACTTTTATAAGTTACAAATCTTGGTCATTACCATTCCTATCTTACATCATATTCGATGTTATAAAAACGTGAGGAATAATTTAAACTTTTTCAATCTCATTTGAAAATAAATCTTTTATTGATTTCTTAACTTGAATCAATTATGTGACACCCCTAAATTCGGGTACTTCGATTCCACGGGATTTGGTGTTCACTGTACAAGCATCATCTATCTATCTACCCATAAATAATATCAAACTATACAATAGATAGAAATTATAATAAAATCTCTTCCCTTAAGGGTTACATCAACTGAATCATAAATAAATCCCAGGTTACTCTAACCTTAAAACATCTGTGCGGAATTCTAAACAAATAAGTCTTAACATCAACATAACTCAAGTCTTAAACAAATACATCAGTTAATAAATAACAGGTCTTCATCATTTGCTAACTTTGCCCTTGCCCTTGCCCTTACTAGTGGAGGGTTCATCGTTTCTTTCATTCTTAACTGCAATGTTATTATTAAGCAAGAGTGAGCACAAATGCCCACAAGTATAACAATGAAATAACAGTATAATAACATGCGAATAAATCAAAGACGTCTGAATAAGAGCTCAACTTTTGAATCAAGAATGAATAACAAGAATCAAAAGAATTCTGAGGGTCATAAGACCTTGAACTATGTCCTAGGTTATCAAGGATTATACTTGAAACCTTTAATAGTCATAAGACTATGGACCTTCTTCTCGTACTTAGGGGGATCAGCCCTTAGTACCATACTGTGCACAATATCTTAACGCTAACGCATAAGTGAATCCCTTTTAAGGGTTGTTCATCTCAGTTTGACATTCGAGTCCGCACCAAAGGAAGTTTGGTTTGGATAATTCAATAAGGGTTCTGAAATTTAGAACGTTCATCAACTAAGGACTAGCTAAATCATTAAGATTCACTAGTCTAAAAAGGTTCAACAATAATGATATTCGATTTGAATAATAATCTCAAATGTATACAATAGAACAATTATTGTATAATTGAATCATGCTTTGAAAGATAATCAATCTTTAATATAATACTTGAACTTGAATAATAATTTAAGTTTAAGTAAATTGCTCAATGTAAAAGTAGAGTTAAGAAACTTGCTCAATTTAAGAGTTTAAGTTTAGGAGACTTGCCTCGCGTATAGATTACACTTTAACTAATCACGTTCTTTGAAATAAATCCTACATACCATTCACATTCAATACCAGTTAATTATTAACTAATCATCATAACTTATTCTCGTTGTCTACTTTAATAATTGACTAACTTAGTCAAATCATCACGTTGACACCTAATTTGTTCGTTATGAATGAATAACTAATTATGTATTTAATAATACAACTCACATGTAATTATGTTATTTACATGCTAAACAAATATTTTATCATCATATAATATTTCTAACATATTTACATGTTCATTATTTTAATACACTAACCCATTGTTAGACTTAGAAAATTTAAAAGCTCATTTTTTTTTTTTTTTATTTATTTTTTTTTTATATTTTTTTTTTAATTTTTTTTTTTTTTCCAGTTCGCGAAGAACACAGAATTCAGCGAAAATAATTACTACAAAATCATTAATTCTCCAAATTAAACATACCCACATGTTGGAATTCATATATAATTAATACCCAATATTTATATACTGACAAAACTAATTTTAAACACTTAATAACAGATTTAAAGCCTAACAATTCACTGACTTTGATGTTCATGAAGTTTTAGAAAACTTTATGTGAAAATTCTCCCTACGAATTCGTTATAACACTGAATTCGTTCGTTTAAGGCTTAAACTCTTCGTATTAACATGCATAACAACATACAAGTCCAAAATTTAGGGATAATATATAATCAATACATTAATTATCACATATATGGCCATATGGCCATATCACGTACTCTGTTTATTTTGAAATAACAAGTCATCAGATTACTACACTTAGGGTATAGGATCATGCAATATATATAAAAAAAACATGTTAAGCTACTCTTATGATTACATTTATACTCATAATTGTTACCCTATTCAACCATAGAAACTCTACAGAGGACTTAAGCCATAATTATGAAAACTTTAAAAAGACGTAGAAATAGAATTTGAGAAAGAGGAGATTACCCAAAGCGTAGATGAGTAAGGATGACAATTCTCTCTATTTCAATCACAATACACACAATCTCTCTCAAAGATTTCTCCAACTCTCTCTGCAAACTCTCTGGTTCTAAAAATACGTAAGATAAACTCATCTGAGCCTTTAAGCGCAGAGTTGAGGTCAGTTATTCTATTCGTGGTTTAACTGTCCCCAACTCCTCCTAAGGCCTCATTTGGCTAGGAAACTAGGTTCAAAACTCATTATTTTAATAACCTTTTATCATATAGTTTGAAAATGTCACCCTCTTTATAAAATAAATCCCATATTTTATTTAATTTACTTTAAATAAAATATAATAATTACTCGTAAATTCACATAATCATATATTCAATTATCTCATTAATAAATAATGTCAATTTATTAATTCTCTAATTAATAATTAAATTAATTAAATAACATCATGCTTAATTAAATAATTTATTTAATTAAATAAGCTCACATAATTTCATACCTTGATAAAATTATTCTCTTTATTAATTTAATAAATGTAACACATATAATTAAATTAATCTATCACAATTGCATCAATTGATTATTTAATCTAATAATTAAATCATAAAAAAAATATTTATTTAATTCAATAAATATTTAAAATAAATTACAAAATTCTCGTTCGTCACATCTTTCCTCCCTTAAAAGGATTCTGTCCCCAGAATCACGACTCAGTAATTTTGACTCGTTACAATCTCCCCCCCTTACAAAGATTATGTCCCCAGAATCGCATACACATAATTAAGTAAATAAATGAGGGTAATTCTTCATCATATTCTCTTCGAGTTCCCACGTAGCTTCTTCAGCGTTGTGGTTCCTCCAAATTACCTTAACAGAAGGTATTACTTTATTTCTCAGAACTTGTTCTTTTCGGTCGACAATTTGGACAGGAATTTCTTCATAAGATAAGTCTTTCTCAAAATGCAGGGGTTCGTATTCAATTACATGCTTGTAATCAGGTTTGTAAGGTCGTAACACAGAAACATGGAAGACGTTGTGAATATTCTCGAGTGCTGGAGGTAAGGCTACCTCGTACGCAACTTCTCCAATTCTTCGCAGTACCTCAAAGGGTCCAATAAATCTTGGGCTCAATTTTCCTTTCTTTCCGAACCTGATCTTTCCCTTCCAGGGAGAGACCTTCAAGAAAACATAACTACCGGATTCAAACTCGATAGTTTTACGATGTGGATCAGCGTATTTCTTCTGTCGATCTTGAGCTGCTACCAGTCGTGCTCGGATCACTTTGACTATTTCTGCCGTCTGCTGTACCAATTCTGGCCCTAGCAATTGTCTTTCACCAACTTCATCCCAATAAAGCGGAGTTCTGCACTTTCTGCCGTATAACGCTTCGTAAGGCGGCATACCAATACTAGCGTGGTAACTGTTGTTGTAGCCGAACTCTACCAACGGTAGGTGATCATCCCAATTTCCTTTGAAGTCCATTACACAGGCTCGTAACATATCTTCCAGTGTTTGAATCGTTCGTTCGCTCTGTCCGTCTGTTTGAGGGTGGTAAGCTGTACTCATTCGCAGTTGTGTACCCATGCATTCCTGAAGACGTTTCCAGAAATTTGATGTGAAGCGCGGATCCCTATCGGAAACAATAGATACCGGCACTCCGTGCCTCGAAACAATCTCCTTCACATATAATCTTGCCAACTGATCTAAGTTAAATCTGATTTTTATAGGAAGGAAGTGCGCGGATTTCGTCAGTCGGTCAACGATAACCCATACTGCGTCGTAGCCTTTCTGAGTCGTCGGAAGGCCAACCACGAAGTCCATCGTAATATGTTCCCATTTCCATTCTGGGATCTCCAACGGTTGTAGCAATCCACTCGGTCTCTGATGTTCTGCTTTAACTTTCTGACATGTCAGGCATTTGGCAACACATTCTGCAACATCACGTTTCAAATTCGGCCACCAGAAATGTTGTCGAAGATTTTGGTACATTTTTGTACTACCAGGGTGAATCGAATATCTTGAACTATGAGCCTCACTCAAAATTTCTTCCTTAATTTCTTGTACTGGCGGAACCCAAATTCTACTTTCAAATCTTAATATTCCTTCCTTATCCATCTTAAATCTTGGTTCGGTTCCTTCAGATATCTTCGTTGTTACCTTTTTGCATTCATCATCTTGAAGCTGAGCCTCCTTCACTCTATCTAGTAGAGTTGTACCAGATTGCATCTGAAATAGCTTCTCATCAATCTCCGTAGGATACTTCACTTCTAACTCCAGTTTCTCCATATCTGCAATTAGCTCCTGCTGAGCAGTCAACATCATCAATTTCTCACGACCCTTTCTACTTAAGGCGTCGGCAACCACATTAGCCTTACCCGGATGGTATAAAATCTCACAGTCATAATCCTTGATTAATTCCAACCATCTTCTTTGACGCATATTCAAATCTTTCTGTGTAAAAATATATTTCAGACTCTTGTGGTCCGTATATATTTCACATTTTTCCCCGTATAGATAGTGCCTCCAAATTTTCAAAGCAAAAACAACTGCAGCTAACTCCAAATCATGGGTTGGGTAACCCTTCTCGTAATCCTTCAACTGCCGTGATGCATACGCAATGACTTTGCCGTTTTGCATCAGCACACAGCCAAGTCCTTTATGTGACGCATCGCTAAAAACAACAAAATTTCCTGTATCATCCGGAAGAGATAACACAGGCGCTGTACTCAACCTCTTCTTTAATTCTTGAAAACTCTCCTCACACTTCTCCGTCCAAACAAATTTCACAGCTTTTCGAGTTAAATTCGTTAACGGAGTTGCGATCTTAGAAAAATCTTGTATGAATCTTCTATAATATCCTGCTAATCCAAGAAAACTTCTTACTTCTGACGGCGTTCTCGGCTGATCCCAGTTAATCACAGCTTCTACTTTGGATGGATCTACCGAAATTCCATCTTTATCGATTACGTGACCAAGAAATTGTACTCTCTCGATCCAGAATTCGCATTTCGAAAACTTAGCATACAACTTCTCCCTTCTCAATACTTCCAACGTTAGCCTCAAGTGTTCTTCATGTTCCTCTTTGGTTTTGGAATATACCAAAATGTCATCTATAAATACCACCACGAATTTGTCCAAAAACGGCTTGAATACACCATTCATTAGTCCCATAAATGCTGTAGGAGCATTCGTAAGACCAAACGACATTACTAAAAACTCATAATGACCATATCGCGTTCGGAACGCTGTCTTTGGTACATCCTCTGGCCTCACCTTCAGTTGGTGATAACCACTCCTCAAGTCAATCTTGGAAAAGTATTTTGCTCCCTTCAATTGATCAAACAGATCATCGATCCTCGGTAATGGATATTTATTCTTAATCGTGACCTTATTTAATTCTCTGTAGTCAATGCAGAGCCTCATCGATCCGTCCTTCTTTTTCACGAACAACACCGGCGCTCCCCACGGCGATACGCTCGGTTGAATGTACTTTTTGTCCAACAATTCTTGTAGTTGTACCATTAATTCCTTCATCTCTACTGGCGCCATTCGGTATGGTGCCTTCGATATTGGAGCAGTTCCGGGCGCCAAATCAATCACAAAGTCTACTTCTCTATCTGGAGGAAGTCCTGGCAAATCGTCTGGAAATACATCGACGAAGTCCCTCACAATCGGTATCTCCTCTACCTTCGGGTTCTCTTTTCGACTGTCGACTATATAAGCTAAATATCCTACACAGCCTTGTCTTAATAACTTCCTGGCCTGCAACATCGTCAGACAACTCGCTTGTCTAGGCGACTTGCTACCATAAAACACAACCTTTGACGGAGTCATAAGGTTAATACGTTTCTTTTGGCAGTCAATTACAGCCCCATAATTGGATAACCAATCCATACCCAATATAACGTCGAATTCCCCCAATCGAATAGGGATAAGATCTACGTTCATGATATTACCCTTAATATCCACTCTACAATTCTTATACACATGCTTAACAGGAATTATCTCTCTATTCGCAATTTCTATAATCATGGGATATTCCAATTCATCCTTAAGCAAATCTAAACTATTAGCAAAGTCATCGGATATAAAGGAACAAGTAGCACCCGAATCAAATAAAACGTAAGCATTAATTTCATTGATCGGAATGATACCTGACACCACATCACGAGACTGGATTGCATCCTGCACCGTCATATTGAAAGTCCTGGCGGTTGGTCTGTTTGTTGCAGGTGGTCCGGTGATGGTTAAGGTATTTCCACTGCTATTTCCCCAGTTTCCTCCTTGTCCTGATCCTCCCGATCCCTTTTTGGGACAGTCTCTTGCTAAATGATCTTTCGAACCACAGTTGAAACAAGCACCCTTCTTTGGGTTTGGACAATTTGGTGCTATGTGGCCTTCCTGACCACAATTGTAGCACACTCTCTTTCCCTTCAAACAAACTCCTAGATGTGCCTTGCCGCAAGTCAGACATGCTTCTATCTTCTTTTTTTGCCCTCCGTGTTGACTTCCAGCTGTCGAGTTATCCGTCCACTTCCTCTTCTGATTATTATTATTCCCAGTATTACTTCCACCAGTCTTGTTATTACCTTCATTCTCACTCTTTTTCTTTTTCTGTTCTTGGTTGTACTTAGTCACTGCATCACTTCCTCCTTCCGCGAGAATGGCCTTTTCCAAAACTCCCGCAAACGTGTTAAGTTGAAACATTGATACCTTGCTGTATACCCAAGGCTTCAGTCCTTGTTCGAATCGTCTGGCTTTCCTCTCGTCAGTGTGTACTTGATACGGGGCAAACCTTGCCAACTCATCGAATTTAGCCGCGTATTCAGGCACGCTCATGTTTCCCTGTTTCAATTCCAGAAATTGCACCTCCATCTGATTCTGCGAACTAGCTGGGAAATACATTTCGAAAAACATCTCTTTGAATCCCTCCCACGTAATTACACCTTCACCTCCTCGCATCTTGTTTGCTTGCCACCAGTAGCTAGCCTCAGACTTCAGCATAAATGTCGCAAAAACGGTCTTCTGATCTTCTCGAACCCTAGCAACGTCAAAAACCTTCTCCATTTCCATCACCCACGTTTGAGCCTCGATCGGGTTTCTGGAACCTTTGAACTCTGGCGGTCCCACCGCCTTAAAATCTTTAAACGTTGTGCTAGGTGGAGCTTGCGGTTGGTTATTCATGACTCCAGTTAGTAAATTAACTAGCTGTTGAACTGGATTAACATTGGCATTATTGTTATTATTGGTTGACCCTTCCTGAGCCGGTTGACGTTGTTGTCTTCTCTTTGGTGGCATTTTTCTGTTAAATAAACGTTTATTAGAACTTTATTTATTTCTCTACATAGTTAAGACATTACTCAACAATTTAACATATCACTTAACACATCATCTCAAACAACTTGATATCTTTTCATTCAAATAAAAAGTTTTAACATTAAACTATATCATACTGCTATTTACATCATTTATCCTGGAATAAAGAATCCACAGGATTTAAAACATTCAAATATTAACATATTCCTTAGTTCATAAACACATCAGAATTTACATAAAACTATATAAGTCTTTCACATAAATAAACAGATTCTATTCCTGTCTTCCAAGGTGCTCAATAGCCTTGCCACGCTCCTCATTCATGATACGAGACATCGTCCTGCGATCCAACATATACGATGGAAGTCCTTCAAACTGGATGGGGTACCTTAACACTCGCTCTTGAACCTCATCCATCGCATGATTAAGTGTGGCGTACGTGTCTTCAAGCTTTGCCTTCTTTGCACGACTATCATTTTCTGCACGATCAGCTCGATGTGATTCACTTACCCATCCTTACTCTGCTATTTTTAGTCTTCCAGAAGTTTCCTTCAGTTCCTTCTTCAGCTTCTCTATCTCCTCGGTTTTATATTCGGTTTGACCCTTCTCATGAATTAGATCCCACTCCACGTTTCCTAAACGTGTATGAAGGGTCACAATCTCTCTATCCTTCTCCTCTAAAGTAGACTGCTGAACAGTCGCTCGCTCAGTCAATTCCTGAACCTCATCTTGTAACTCCACGTTACGATCATATAGTGTGTCATACATCTCAGCATCAACAGTGTACCGTGGTAGCTCCTCTTCTTCTTCCTCCTCATCAAACTCCTCCTCAGGACCCTCCTCAGGATCAATCTCAGGTTCATGCTCCTGACCAACAACGGTGATCAATGGAGATGAAACCCTCTGCACCAGCTGCTCCCTAACGACATGAATGTCTAGGGGCTCCTCCTCAGTCGGTCCTACAAGTACACGAGATCCCTCCTCAGTAGGTACTATAGGTAAATGGGGTCCCTCCTCAGTTTGACTAGCTTCTCCATCATTCGTCATCCTGACAACAAAATTTTAAGTTTTAGTTACTAAGTCATACTATCTAACGCATACTTAACACATAAACACATAATGTATTTTATTATCTTCAATGAATTACAAAAATTCATTTCTTAGAACTCGATAAGAGTTTTCAATTACTATCTTCTTCTATAAGGCTACTACCTAAGGTTGTTTCCCCCACCTAAGGTTCATAACCTACGGCTTTGATACCAACCTGTGACACCCCCAAATTCGGGTACTTCGATTCCACGGGATTTGGTGTTCACTGTACAAGCATCATCTATCTATCTACCCATAAATAATATCAAACTATACAATAGATAGAAATTATAATAAAATCTCTTCCCTTAAGGGTTACATCAACTGAATCATAAATAAATCCCAGGTTACTCTAACCTTAAAACATCTGTGCGGAATTCTAAACAAATAAGTCTTAACATCAACATAACTCAAGTCTTAAACAAATACATCAGTTAATAAATAACAGGTCTTCATCATTTGCTAACTTTGCCCTTGCCCTTGCCCTTACTAGTGGAGGGTTCATCGTTTCTTTCATTCTTAACTGCAATGTTATTATTAAGCAAGAGTGAGCACAAATGCCCACAAGTATAACAATGAAATAACAGTATAATAACATGCGAATAAATCAAAGACGTCTGAATAAGAGCTCAACTTTTGAATCAAGAATGAATAACAAGAATCAAAAGAATTCGGAGGGTCATAAGACCTTGAACTATGTCCTAGGTTATCAAGGATTATACTTGAAACCTTTAACAGTCATAAGACTATGGACCTTCTTCTCGTACTTAGGGGGATCAGCCCTTAGTACCATACTGTGCACAATATCTTAACGCTAACGCATAAGTGAATCCCTTTTAAGGGTTGTTCATCTCAGTTTGACATTCGAGTCCGCACCAAAGGAAGTTTGGTTTGGATAATTCAATAAGGGTTCTGAAATTTAGAACGTTCATCAACTAAGGACTAGCTAAATCATTAAGATTCACTAGTCTAAAAAGGTTCAACAATAATGATATTCGATTTGAATAATAATCTCAAATGTATACAATAGAACAATTATTGTATAATTGAATCATGCTTTGAAAGATAATCAATCTTTAATATAATACTTGAACTTGAATAATAATTTAAGTTTAAGTAAATTGCTCAATGTAAAAGTAGAGTTAAGAAACTTGCTCAATTTAAGAGTTTAAGTTTAAGAGACTTGCCTCGCGTATAGATTACACTTTAACTAATCACGTTCTTTGAAATAAATCCTACATACCTTTCACATTCAATACCAGTTAATTATTAACTAATCATCATAACTTATTCTCGTTGTCTACTTTAATAATTGACTAACTTAGTCAAATCATCACGTTGACACCTAATTTGTTCGTTATGAATGAATAACTAATTATGTATTTAATAATACAACTCACATGTAATTATGTTATTTACATGCTAAACAAATATTTTATCATCATATAATATTTCTAACATATTTACATGTTCATTATTTTAATACACTAACCCATTGTTAGACTTAGAAAATTTAAAAGCTCATTTTTTTTTTTTTTTTTATTTTTTTTATTTATTTTTTTTTTTAATTTTTTTTTTTCCAGTTCGCGAAGAACACAGAATTCAGCGAAAATAATTACTACAAAATCATTAATTCTCCAAATTAAACATACCCACATGTTGGAATTCATATATAATTAATACCCAATATTTATATACTGACAAAACTAATTTTAAACACTTAATAACAGATTTAAAGCCTAACAATTCACTGACTTTGATGTTCATGAAGTTTTAGAAAACTTTATGTGAAAATTCTCCCTACGAATTCGTTATAACACTGAATTCGTTCGTTTAAGGCTTAAACTCTTCGTATTAACATGCATAACAACATACAAGTCCAAAATTTAGGGATAATATATAATCAATACATTAATTATCACATATATGGCCATATGGCCATATCACGTACTCTGTTTATTTTGAAATAACAAGACATCAGATTACTACACTTAGGGTATGGGATCATGCAATATATATAAAAAAAACATGTTAAGCTACTCTTATGATTACATTTATACTCATAATTGTTACCCTATTCAACCATAGAAACTCTACAGAGGACTTAAGCCATAATTATGAAAACTTTAAAAAGACGTAGAAATAGAATTTGAGAAAGAAGAGATTACCCAAAGCGTAGATGAGTAAGGATGACAATTCTCTCTATTTCAATCACAATACACACAATCTCTCTCAAAGATTTCTCCAACTCTCTCTGCAAACTCTCTGGTTCTAAAAATACGTAAGATAAACTCATCTGAGCCTTTAAGCGCAGAGTTGAGGTCAGTTATTCTATTCGTGGTTTAACTGTCCCCAACTCCTCCTAAGGCCTCATTTGGCTAGGAAACTAGGTTCAAAACTCATTATTTTAATAACCTTTTATCATATAGTTTGAAAATGTCACCCTCTTTATAAAATAAATCCCATATTTTATTTAATTTACTTTAAATAAAATATAATAATTACTCGTAAATTCACATAATCATATATTCAATTATCTCATTAATAAATAATGTCAATTTATTAATTCTCTAATTAATAATTAAATTAATTAAATAACATCATGCTTAATTAAATAATTTATTTAATTAAATAAGCTCACATAATTTCATACCTTGATAAAATTATTCTCTTTATTAATTTAATAAATGTAACACATATAATTAAATTAATCTATCACAATTGCATCAATTGATTATTTAATATAATAATTAAATCATAAAAAAAATATTTATTTAATTCAATAAATATTTAAAATAAATTACAAAATTCTCGTTCGTCACAAATTACATATCCTTGAATCAAACTATGTTATGATTCATTCTATTCGAATTACTGTATAAATTTTTACATCTTAATTTGAATTCCTCTATGTACCACATGGTACAACTTTACAACTTAACATGTATTACACATCATAAACTACTATCATGTACATCTCCTAGAACCTAAATATGGTTCAAGAGCATATATTTAAATAAATAAATCAATCTCCATCGATGATATTAAACTTTATCAATCAAGTGGCACGTAACTTTACCATGAGTCCTTAACCTGCAAAAGTGGTTATTTACAAGGTTGAGCACGATAGCCCATCAATTCTAACAGTTGTCATGCATCACATAACATATAAAAACATACTCAGTTCATGCATTCATAATCAAATAATATTTATTACGCATGTTACTTCTCACATAACAGACATAGAGATTTACTTCACAAGCATATCATCAAGAATCAACTTTCACATTTTATACATATCTCATATGCATTTCATATATATACATCAACATTCTCATAGCATAATATAGCTCAACTAACAGTTATTGTATTCATCTATCAAATAGGAACAGAAAGACTTTCCTGATTCGTAGTTTATTAACTAACGACTTAACTTCTTAAAGCTTATCTACACTGCGTGTATTCCTACATAGTTATTTAATCATGGATTCGTACCCATCAGTCATACATTTCATACGCTCTTAATATAAGAACAAACATTGTTTCCTAACTTGGTTTCATTTTTACTTGAACTTAGGATAACCATGAGACTAACTCATTCTACTATCTTATTTATCTAAACAATTTTGTTTCATATCTTGTAGTCCTTAAGGACAACATATAACCATAACTTAAGACCATGCAGTTAACAAACTGCTCTTAGTCACTCTGCAAGACGGCGCGGCCACGCTGAATATAAGTTTGGGAGTGGCGCGGTCGCAGTACTCCCTGCCATAACCAGAACTAAAATTTTCAAAAGTCTAGTTCTCTTGCTAACACCTCAATATCTTTGAACACAGTATTAACACATAAAGATATGGTTTAAAACAAATTTGGTTTCCCACACTTGTTAATGTTGATGTTGACTTCTAAAACTTTTTGTTTCTTTTGCATTTCTTTGCTCAACTAAGATTAACATGTTCAATAGTCTATTGACCAAATTGAACACCTTTCATGTATCCAAAACAGACTTTGAGATAAAACTCAAATTAAGCATACAACTTCCTTTTCAAAACTCTTTAATCGAGGCTAAATATGTTTATTCCACAAGGGACTCGCTATGTTAATCATTAAGTCACATAACGATACTAAACAATCCTTAATACGCACGCTTTTGTGTATCAAACTCATTTACACATAATTAGTATAGTCATTTCCTTAAACATGGTTGAATAATTTTCATACTTAATTAATTGGATGAACATAGCATTCATGCTTAAAGGCATAACAAGTACTATCATGCTTGCTCATAAGGTTATAATGCAATTAATACAATGCTCATCAAGATTGTTTCTAATACTTTTAAATCTTCCCTTAAATCACATACTAAACCAAGCTTGACAACCTTTTATATGCAATATATATCGTAATCACCTTCCTTACCCATTCGTGCACACAACTAGGCCACATTCACATGCTCACAAAGTCGGAACTTAAAATACACAAATTTCGTTAAGTTTCATTTTCAAAACTTTAAGTTTTCTTTTACAAACTCATGCTAAACCCAATTAATATACAAGGTAACTTCGAATCATACCTTATACTCATTTGTACATTTAACTAAGCCATATATGCATGCTCACATGCATACTACTCATTTACACCAAGGTTGAATAGTTTAAAACTTGAAAACTTATAATAAACCATGCTTGAAAAGTCTAAATCATGCTTAGCTAGATGGTGATCATATCCGTCATGTCTAGAAGCATAAAATACCCTAGCTTACATGCTTGAAATGTCAGAACTTAAAGGATATAAGGTTTGTCATGTTTTACTTTTCAAAACATCAAGTTTCCATTTTAACATCATTATAATCCAACTAATCCAACTCATTATGGCAAGATAACTTTAAATCAAATGCTATGTCCCTTTACATACTTAGTTAAGTCAAACTAACATGCTTGGAATATCAGGAGGCAACAAAACTGGAATTCAAGACTGGTCTATGGCGCGGCCGCATTGGGTTTATATTGAGAAGTGGTACGGCCGCGCCACTTCGGTGTAAGCCCAGACATAGCCTCTGCTTCTGCAGATTCAAGACCAAACACCCATTACAATTTCGTTTATCCTGCTCAAAACATTACATTGACACCCAATACACATATAAACTATGTTAACACCATAACATAAAATTTTCTACTCACTTAACAGAGAATTTAGGAGAATTCTTAGAATTTATCCAACATTGAAATTAATAACATTCATTACTACATTACCTCCTTTGAAGCTAAATTGGCAATCCTTGCTACCAACTCAAATTATTCACACTAATAGCCACTCACTCATTATTTAGAACTTATTAGAAAACTTAACCAACGTGAAGGAGAAGAGAGGATTAGGGAATTCATTACCCAGATAATTGTTTTGTCTCCGAGATAGAATGTAATGGATGATGGAAGGAAATGGTGGTTAAGGAGGAGTTGGTGGAAAGTTGATTCCAACTCTCATTATCAGCCTTATTGATTTCAGCAGCAACAATAGGCTAGGCTAATGGCCTATTCACGTGATGAAGGAAATGAGACTCACAAAATGGGACAACCCATTTGGTTTCTCATTAGTAAAATGGGTATTTAAGACATCTATATTTACTTTCTTTTGGACTTACAAGCTTACATTTAATAACTTAATGTTATTACTATATGATAAATTAGTGATACATATACCCATAATCATACAATCCATGTATACTAGTCTACATAATATTTTAATTGAGCTAAATATAAATCAATTGCGTACTCTTAACCCATTATTTCATATCACACATAAATATCATAATAATTATTATCAATCATCTATTATCTTCCATTAATTCTCTTTTTATAATTCTAGTTAAACCTTCATCCTGATTTAACTTTTATAAACATGCCCCTTTATTTAAGATAACCATTTTCCTTAAAATAATTAATATGTATAATAACAATTATTATACTATAATTCTTCAATTCCTTTTTCTTCCACAAATTATCCCAACACATTTCAGTTTTCCATAATTTAATTATTAACTTAATGTACAAATCTCCAACCAATATCTATTTATAATTATATTGGTTTTCTTCTATTATCCTTCACTTATTTTCTATTAACATCTTTCAAATATTAAAACCCTTTCATATATTACCATATTATGTAATATATAAAAATACTAAAATTAATTAACTCATTTCATTTTCTTTATGTAAAACACATATATTAATTCGCCATTTTACTTTAGTGAATTTCCCATTCCATTCAATTTACTATCACGCCACTGCCACACAAGGCTTTAATATTCAAATTATATTATTCCATAATATAAATTTACACTTAATTTAAGTTAACTAATATTTATTCTTGTTTAGTTAATTTCCATAACTATCACTCATTCAATTCATGGTCACTAACTCAATCCCTTCATGGGCACTATCAATATCAAAAAAAAACCCATATGATACCATATTAGCCATTAATATTCAATCCCTATAGTTTAGATTACACAACTCACTATGACCCATCTGTAGACCGGCGCGACCGTGCTGGTCTTAGGCTTGAGAGTGGCGCGGTCGCGCCACCTCAGGTTCAAACGCAGACATGTTTTGCTTTAACAGAAACAAAAACTTAACTCAAAAATTCTTTAACATGCTCCACACATGATATCTCATTATACTAACAAAAATAAATCTCCAATGATTACATTCTTCAATAATTTAAAGATTAAACTTCAAGTTCAACTCTTATTTCTTTAATCTATACATTTAACCATATCACAATATTAGTTAATAAATCTCTAACAAATATTTATCTAAAGATATATCGATTTTCTTCCCTCGTCAATAACATACATATATAGAAGTCTAAACCTAGCACACATCGAGTCTTTAATAGTATTCAATATAGTAGTACACTAAGTGGTTTTCCACAAACGACCAACAAATTAATTTTTGTTTCGTCTACACTGTTTTCACAGTGAGTTAGATCGGTTACTAATTCGTATATACCCCCGCTCTCTGAAGGAATTGTTTAGCTTAGTTCCTATACATCCACTATTAAAGGGTACGGTTGCACAGCCTTAGACTTAATACCTACTTGTACATATACTCAAGGAATTGATGATTATCAAAGATATTTAATGTCACCAACTTATTATGATAAAATAATTTCACATACATTATTTAATATCGATAGATAAATTTTATCCATCTTCTTAGTAATTCATTTCTCCAATTTGTCAGAGCTACTAGATCTAAGACCTTGAACAAGTTGTCAGAGCTGTTTTTCAATTTCTGGGTTACACAGAAATGAAGAACAGTTCGTGTAACCATATTTGGGCTTCCACAACTTGCAATCCATGCAATGATTTTATGATTTAAAAAGTGTGTAGCCAACATGACAAGGTATAGATCTAACACATAAAATCGATCTAACAACATCACAATATCTAGATCCATGCTGGTCAAACCATGTCAGAAGTCACAATTTTAAGTTTTCTAGGTTATCCAGAAAATGTATTTTGTTAACTTCTTACCTAGTTTGACCGTCTACAATGCTAATCCTATTTATCAATTAGGTGTTATAAAAGCTTTAATTTATAGTCCAAATACCAAACTACAACGTGGATGCAAAAACAAGAACAAAACAAGAAACATATGTCAGATCTGAAGCCATGAACATACTGTCAGACGGTTCTGGGCAGTTTCTAGGCTACCCAAAATTTTTTGGTCATGGTCGGTCAACCGACTTTGACCATCAATAACTGGCTATATAAACATGCTCTGACCTTGATTCAAGTCCCTGATCAAAGTACACATGACAACCTACAACTTCAAACATTTAAACAATAAAAAATATAAATAGACAAAGATCTATGTGGTATAACATTTGGTTGGCAGACCATATTTTCCAGTTTTTCCAGATTTTGAAAAACATCAAATTCGTGCATATATATGTTATAGATCTACTATATAGCAACCCAGATCACTTTTTTATACCATGTACAACATATTTAAACACCCAAACATAACTTTTAACACAACATTCAAAATCAAATTTGGTTTAGGGTTTATACCTTATTTTGAACAAATTCTTGATCTAGGGTTCTTGGTCTATTTTTGGTGTTCTAGGAACTCAATAAGGGACTGATCCACTAATGATTTTCATGAGTTTAGAGAGAGAATGTCTAGGTTGAGTATAAGTGTACAAATGAAGCAATTTATGAGCTTTTCTCTCTCTTGATCTATATATATTACTTGTTGCAATGTATGGCTGATGATATATAGCTGATGTACTGAGTATTTGGTCATATTGTAAGTCAAAAGTGGTTCACCAACTCCAATTATTGCTAGATCTATAAGTTTCCTACTAAATAATGCAAAAGGGTATTATGTTCATTTTGTTCTTGATTTTAATGGCTAAATTGTAACCTAGCAAACTCTTAAGGTTTGACCCTAAGGTTTTAAAAAAAATTAGTTTTCTTAGATTTTTTTTATTTAGGGCTTAAAATAGCAATTAGTTTCTAAAAATGGAAAATTAGGGTTCCCTAATTAAATCAGGTTACCTAATCACTTAGGTCTTGAAAATTAGGTTTTAAAAATTTACTAATTGTCATTAAGCTTTCTAATTTAGCATTTAGGGTTAATAATTTGGCAATTAGGGTTTTTAAATAGTAATTAGGGTTTCTAATAATTAGGATTTTCCCTAATTAATATTAATATCTACGATACATATTGACCAACTCATTGGAGGAGATGGTGTTGGAGGGCTATCTTGACCACTTTCTTCAGCCCCAAATGTCTCAATATTCTCCTTCACTGGAGGTTCCTTTTCAGTCACTACTTCTTTCACTGGAGCACTCTTTCCACTTTGTTCCTTAGTGGTTATCCCACTTTGAAGTGTCACTGCTTTACAATGTTCCTTGCCTTTCCGTTTCGGGTTGACATCATTGTCACTAAGCAAGGTGCCTTGTGGACGACTGTTTAAAGCAGTGGCCAATTGTCCCATCTGTACTTCAAGATTCTTAATGGAGGCTTCTTGATTGTTACTTCTAGTTTGATTTTGGGCAATGTACCGTGACAGAAGATCTTCTAAACTGGGCTTCCTCTTCAGTTGAGGTGGTGGATGGTGGAACTGATTATGAGTGCTCTGCGGCTGTGGGGTGAACTGATTCTAAGATTGGAATCTAGGAGGGTTAGCATAATTCGGCCTCGTAGATGAAGGTTGTGGTTGATTGGGGTTGTTGTTGCCCCATTAGAAGTTGGGATGATTTCTCAAACCGGTGGTAATGAGTGGGGAGATTGGTGTTTTGTTGCCGCCCGTATTTGGAAACAAATTGAACTGACTCAGGGCTTATCGCACACTAATCAGTAGGGTGGCTCCCTTGACATAACTCACACTGAACTCCGAAACTCTGCACATTCTGAACCACTGAAGGTCCCATGGTGTGTAGTCGTTTCGTTAGCGCTGCTACCTGAGCCGCTAACGACATAAAAGAGTCAACTTCATATATCCCCGCTGCTCTTCTAGGGTCTTACCTATCATTTGGAAATTGGTAATTATTGGCTGCCATTGTCTCCACTAGCTCATACCCTGCTGTGTGATGTTTGGCCATGAAGTCCCCTCCAGACGCGGCATCAATACTCGAACGAGTAGATTCGGATAGCCCATTATAGAAGGTCTGGATAGGAAGCCATTCAGGCAATCCATGGCGAGGGCATTTCCTCAGAAGATCCTTGATCGCTCCTACGAGTCATATAGAGATTCTGAGTCGAACTGGATAAATGAAGTAATTTCATGACTGAGTCTGGCGGTTTTGGCAGGCGAAAAGAACTTCGCCACGAACTTTTGGGCCAAGTCAGCCCATGTGGTGATGGAGCCTGGCGGGAGTGAGTGCAGCCAGCTCTTTGCCTTGTCCTTCAAAGAGAAAGGAAACAAACGGAGTCTGATGGCATCGTCAGACACTCTGTTGGTTTTGAACGTATCGAAAATCTCCACAAAGTTTATCAAGTAATCGTTGGGATCATCATTCGGTAGTCCCCCAAACTGAATGTTGGTGCACATTTGGAAGGTGCCCGGCTTTATCTCAAAATTATTTGTTTGGATTGCGGGCTTGAGAATGCTTGCCTGGAGATTATTGATTGGAGGCGTGGCATAATCCCTTAGACATTTTTGAAGTTCCTCAGTCATTCTGACAAGAGTAGGCTTGTCCCGAGAATTCTCCCTTTGCAGTAGTCTGTATGTTCTATCAACCTCAGGATCGAGAGGTATTATATTCCGTCCCTTTCGAGGTGGCATAAACAGTACAGACTACCTGAAAAGAAAGTTAAACAGAAGAATCAGTTTAAATTAAGATTGTATTGACTTAGTGTTAATATTGAGTAACAAATAATACTAAGTCCCCGGCAACGGCGGCAAAAACTTGTTGGTCAATTTAGCTATTGCCAAATCACGCGCAAGCATACGCGGTCCACAAGTAATATAAGAAAGTAGAGTGTCAAACCCACGAGGATAAAGCCTTACTAGGTAACAATTACTAAGGTGAAGTCGTTACTTATCTTATCTAAACAAGTAAATTCGAAGGTTGGCTAAGCTATAAGTTTAAAACTATAAGACTAAGAGAAGTGATTGTGCTAAGAAGTAAAGATAGGATCACAATTCCCTTAATGCATCGCCTAATCTCCTAACTCTCCAAATTACAAACGAATCTAGGAATGGTCAACCGAGAACAGTAAATACGCATAAGCTTCTGTCGAAGGTCAAATGCACATCCCTAACCAGCTAAATCATAATATGTCTGTTGTTGACAATAACTAGGTCAAGGTCAGTAAGCTAAGTCTCAAGGTCGCGCAAGGCAAATAGGGATATGTCTATCCTATTAGCATATTATGCACATATTCCATTGGCATGGTCATAACAGGTGTTGCTGTATTTAAAGATAAAAAATAATGTCCATTTGTCAATTTTCATTACTATCAATACCAATTTCTTTATCAAGTAATCAGTCATTAAATAAGAAATACAACCCATTCTAAAATGATTCATTATATAAAATAGGAGAGAAAGTTAATTAAGCTAAACAAAAGGTTACATTGCAATCCTAAAAATCGAGTTAGTTCATAACTATGGGACTAACACACATTTTTAATACATTCAACATTATCAGTTAATAAATAAATAAATTGGAGATTTGGAATAAGAAAACTCCTGTTTAGAAGTGTTCTGTCTCCAAATCTTCTCTTCACTGCGTAGTAGCTGAGCAGCAGCCAGATGCAATAAATCTTCCTCCTTGAAGCACAGCTTCTTTCTCTTCTAGAAATTTAAGACGCTCTGTACTATTTTTCTAAGCTAAGCTCTCTGTCTAAAAATCTATCGCAGGCGGCTGGTAATAAGTATATCTCTCTCCTTTCACTTTAGGTCATTTAAAGCCTCTATAATTCCTGGACACCGGATCTCGAGCTGCGGCGCGAGCCTTTGCCTAGCAAGTGGCGCTGCGCTGCCACGTGGACTTAAAAAGATCGGAGGTCGCGTTGGGGCGCGACTGTGTATAGGGGAATCGGCGCTGCGATGCAAGTTGGGGCGCTGAGGCGCGAGCCTGGCGCTGGGCATGACGCGAGGGTGCCACACGTAGGTCTAGTGAAGAGCCGAAAAATAGTGACTTTACCTAGCATTGGCTCTGGGGCGCGAAGCTGAGGCACTGGGGCTCCATATATGGTGCTGGGGCGCAAGCTGTAAGAGCAACCTTGGAGCTACGGCGCCATCATAGTGAAAAGGACTTGAAATGCCAGAAACCACCTCCGAAGCTTTGCATAATAGAACTTAGACAAAAAAATAATGAAAATATAAATAAAAGCTAACTAAGAAACTGAAAACAGGCAATAACTTAAGCCACAAAAGATCTGATTCATAGGTATAAATCTCATCAGGGCCTTAGAATGAAATCGTATTGGGCCTACCTTAGGCTTGATTTAACAATACATTGGGCTTGATATAATCCAAGTCCAATTGGATTCTACAAAGTCCATAAACTCAAAGTCCATTAAGACTAATCGTATTCTACTCGTATAATTCTCGTATTCTTTTTGTATGTAGTTCGTACGATAGTCGTATTATAAGTCGTAATAATCTTCATACTATACTCGTATAATAACTAGTATTATACTCGTATTCCTCAGGTATAAGAACCCTAATCATTATATGTATACCCTAAATTCTCAGAATTCACTTTTCCTATCCCTTAGGTTTTTAGTCCACAGGCGATAACTTCGTTTGCCATAACTGAAATATTATTGAATATTTCATCATGTCTCAGTATTCTATCATTACGCGTTTCTCAGAAATTCAAACTTAATCTCCGACCAGAAACGGATGAATAATGTTTTTACGAGAATTTCTCGAAAAATTATTATTTTCGTCTTAGAAATTCAAAACAATTGATCATAGCCCATAACAAGAATACTAACCATATCCGCACATTCTAGGTTATAGAACGACCTTCACATAGCTTACTCACATAAATAAACAATTAAATTCATTTAATTCAAATAATCAAATAAAAATTTAATTCACATAAATCCAATTTTTCTCGGGCGTTATATAAGAAGGTGCGGAAGAGAATGTTCGAAGGGGAGGATGTCAAATTCAATATCGATACCGAAGGGTGGTTGAGAGTGAAGGAAGTAATTAGGTTTCTCTAGTGTTAGAATTAGAGATATCGGTTTGCATAAAATTCATAATTTGATATGTTCAATTTAACTAGGGAGTAAGAAAATGTATCAAGACCTTCGATAATACCTTTGGTGGCAAAATATGAAGCGAGAGGTTGTTGAGTGTGTTGTAAAAAGCTTAGTATGTCAAAAGTCAAAGAAGAACATTAGAAGCCAATTGGTTATTGCAACTAGTGAATATACCAGAATGGATGTGGGAGCAAGTAGTGATAGTGGTACATCAGAATCATCATATTTCTTGTTGATCATAATTAAATTTTATTTTGATTATTTGGCACAGTTATATGTCAAACAAGTTGTTTCGAAGCACAATACTTTAGTATTAATCGTGTCAGACTGAGGTCCGCGATTTACATTGAATAACCGGGAAAGTTTACAGGAACACATGGGAACACAACTGAATTTGTAGTAGTAAATTTCGTGTTCTTGAAGGGAAAGCTGAATTCGAGGATCTTAGTTTTTGTTTCTGTAATGAGTAGGTGAAGTTGTGTATGAGGTAGCCTTATCTCTAAAGTTAGAGCAAATTCAAAATGTTTTTCATGTTTCACTACTTCGGTCGTACAAACCTTATTATAAACATGTCATAGAGTATGAACCGTTACAAATTTAAAAGATTTAACTTACGAAGAAATTTTGTTTAGATAGTTGACTGGAAAGAACCACCTCAGAAATAAAGTAATACATTCTATTAAGGTAATCTGGAGGAACCACAATGCTGAAGAGGCTGCATGGAAACTCGAAGCCAAGATGATGAAAAAAAATAATAATAAATTATTATCCTCAATTATGTGCTTAGTCTAAGTGTAGCGATTCTGATGACATAATCTTTGTAAGGGGGGAGAATGTAACGGGATGAACTAATTGTGTCGTGATTTTGGGGACATAATCCTTTTAAGGAGGGAAAGATGCAACGAACGAGATTTTTATATTTGATTTGTTAAAATATTTATTGAATTAAATAAATATTTTGTTGATTTATTTATTGTGATAAAAAATTAATTGATGAAATTGTTGTGGATTATTTTTATTAAGTGTGATAATATTAATTCAATCGATGTTAAATAATTTTATAAATTGTGCGTATTTTATTACGTGATTATATTGGTACTAGTCTAATTTAATTATGTGATTAAATTAGATACTTGAGAATTTTGTAAATTGTTATTATATAATTATTCGTATTAAATAAATATTTTAGATGGTTTATTTGTCAAATAGAATTAATTTTATGGATGTTATTGTGGAGTAATTTTATTAAAGTGTGATGGTGATATTCTAATTTAATTTAATAATTGAATTAAAGAATTGTTACTAATTAAATGGAAATTATAATTATAATAATAAGGTGTGATTTTATTTCTTACAAAATTTAGTTATTTTAATTTAGTGTTAGAATTGGACTAAAAGGTGTGACAAGGGAACTATATAATAAGCAAAAGATTAAAATATATTAGAAGGTGTTAAAAGGGAATAAACCAAACAAGGTCTTATGACCTTGTGGTTACTTAACTAATAAAACGTGTGTTTTATAACTGGTGATGAGTTATGGATACATTATATCCTATATCAGTTTTACTTTACGTATAACTTCCCTAAGCCTAAGAGTAGAAAACAAAGAAGAAAAGAGAGGAATTGAGAGAAAAAGAGAAGAAGTTCTTTATCTATTTGGGAAATCAAGTGAAAGAAGAAGATTAACAAGGCTATTCTAAGCATCTTTGCTAAGCATAAACAAGAATCAAAGGTAATTTTCTAAGTTCTTAATTTTAGTTTTTGTGTTCTTGAGTTCTTCATTGAAAAGTTGGATTCTATGATTATTTTGTTGAGATAAGATACTATATATATTATTCGATGTTCATAATCTGATAATAGTCATCTAGAAACAATTTTTGGTTGAGTGAATCCAGGAAAACATGCTTTAAAATGAAGATTGAAGTTTTTGGTTGAATATTTATAAAACGGTTTACTTTGAGACCAAAATTGGTGGTGGAATTATGTAGGAATCTGTAAATTGATAGTAGATTGTGTTAATATGTTAAGAAAACGAAGAGAATGCAAGTTAAACCAACTGATTTAGTTGAGAAACAAGCCCGTAGTGTATGATTATGTTAAAGATGTCAAAATATGAGATTTTGGTGTAAACTTGGAATTTGGGAGTTTTAATTTGATTATTTAAGTGGTTTGGGTTGTTAGAATCATACTTTGTATGTTTAGTTTTGGTTCTATAATGTGGGTATGTTTATCTTGCTGTTAAACTAAAGAAATTGGAGTTTTTGGATTTTTGGTTATGTTCTTCGCGAAGTGCAGCAACTGTGTTTGCGTACTGGCCTTGTAACGCTTTTAGAAGGCATAGTTGGGGTACTACCGCGCCGAAAGTACCAATACAAATGGAGCGTTGCCGTGCCCAATTGCGCTGCAACGCCGAGAAGAAGGCTTAAAGCAGCGCTGCAATGCCACTTAGCAGAATGACCCAAAGAAGAGTGTTTAAGTGTACAACTTCTAGGGGTGTTAATTTAATCTTATTTAATGATCAAGATAGAATGTTAACCATATAATGAGATGTTAAAATAGATTGTTAACAAATGTATGATGGTTTTAAAGTTGTGAGTTAACAAATTGTATAAGAGGACTTAAGCATGTTATTCGTAGGGTTTATAATGTTTTGGTGAACTAAGACTTGTGTTATGTGGCTAATACAATCAGATTTGTAGATTAGAGCTATAAAGATAAGTGAAAAGAGAAGACAATGATGTTTGTAGTATTGTAATTGATTGATGTTATGATGGTATATGTAGGAGAACGTGAATTATAAATTTTATAGCTTACGCAAGAGGCAAGTTCTGTAACGACCGAGAAATTCAGATTTATTATAAAATAATTTTGTTTAATTAAATAATGAATAAAATTATATTATATGTTATTATTATGTGTTAGCAAGATGAAAGTCATTCTATAACCTAGGTACGTCGGAATGTCGTAGTATTTTGGCTACGTAAAGGAATTAAAGTGTTTGAATTTCCAAGAAGAAATTAAATATTTTTCGAGAAATTTTATGAAAAACACTATTCACTGATTTCTGCTTGGGAATTATTTTTGAACTTCCGAGAAATACATAACGTTAGAATATCGAGGTGAGATGAATTATGTAATAATAATTCAAGTATGAAAAACGTAATTTTTCACATGCAGACTTAATTCGAGAAAGTTAGGAAAAGTAAAGCATTAACTAGTTAAAGAGATGATCGTATAATACGTAGGTATTGTACGAGGTAATGATTATGAGTATGATACGAAGTATTATACGAATATGTATGAAGATGGTATGACGTATATGTAACAATCCAGATTTTTATTTGTAATTGTAAATATTTATTGTATTATATAAATATTTAATGTATGTGTTTATCGCTGAATAAAAATTGATATTTTAATTTGATGGTTAATTATTTGTATTGAGTTGTGTGATTAAATGATTTATTCAATAAATTGATATTAGAATTTGATTAATTAAGAATGAAAACTTAATTGAACGAAGTATGACAAATAATTATATTATAATAGAGTTATTAAAGTAAACTAAAGTAGTTTGATTTAGTTTTGCCAAATAATGCTTAAGGATATTAATTCTTTAATTTTAAAGGATTTTGCCAAATGGAGCCTTATGACCTTTTCATTTCTTTTAAATTTTAAATTATAATAATATAAATTAAATAAATAAAATATAAATAATATATATTAAATTGGTAACCGCTGATTTAATAAGGTAATTAGTGTAGCGTCGATTTTAGATGTTTCAAATTCGTACGTTGGCTTTATTTGTTTAGTTTACGTATAATCTTTTTGGTTAATGCCTAAATAAGAAAAGAGAAAAATTTTGTCAGATAAAATTGAGAGACCGTAGAGAATCGAGAGAAAGTGTGCGATTTCCAAAGCAAGTTTTGACTTATTCTAACAATTATTCGTGATTAGCAAAGATTTTTTAAGCAACCAAAAAGTATGTTTCTATAAGCTTAATATATGTACGTATATATGTTTTACTTCATGATGCCTAAAGTCTGTGTTCTTCAACTTCACTATATATAAAGTTTTTACAAAATCTCTGTAGTTGTTGTTATCTAGCTGAACTATAGTGATTATATAGATTCATGATGTTAGAACTAGTGTTTAAACAAGACGACAGTGAATATATTCATGGGTATAGTTTGTAAGAAGATCATAGTAGTAGTTTGTTGTTAGCTAATTGTAAAAATTAAACTGTGAATATGTTAATTTAGCTGTTAAGAATTGCAGAGAAAGTAGTTAGACTGAATCAAAGTCATGTATAATAGGAATTATAGTGTTAAACTTTGCCATATAATGATAATGGAGTTTTGGTTTGTAAAACAGTGTTTTCAAAGATTTAGTCTTCTGATATTTGTTATTTAGTAGTTTTAAATTAATATAGGTATGCTTGGTGAAGCTAGATATAATTTACATAAGTTATATGTGGGTAATTAACTGCTAGAAACTATTATTCAGATTGAAATTGGTCTTCGTGCTCGGTTCTGTGAGTTTCGGCGCCTCAGCGCCAAAGTCAGAGCCGCAGCCCAGCAACCCGCGCCGCAGCGCCGAAGTCAGCGCCGCAACGCCATACTTCGTGCCACAGCGACAATGCCTGGCATAGTTCTCTCGTCAAAGCGCCGCTTTCCACGCCTCAGCGCGGCCCACAGTTCACACTGTGGCGTTGCAGCGCCACTTAGCGGAAAGTTCAGAAACGAATTTTGTCTTGCACAAAAGTTTGTAATTGTTAATGTAATGCTATATGATGTATGATAAACATATGTTTCTGTTATTGTAGTATTATAGTACTATGAGTGAGCATGTAATTACCAATTAACGAGTGTTGTTATTATTCTTAATTGATAGAATTTGATTATGTGATTTAGAATCAAAGCATACATGATGTAGAAATATAGAGTGTTGATAATAACTGATTATGTCATGATGACATGTATATAGGATAATTGTGATTCGGATTATATCGGTTTAGCCTACAAGCAAGACAAGTTTTCTATCTCCACATTTTCGTTGAGCTAGTTTAATTACGATGTTTGAAAGTTTCCTAACTCTACACTTGTGTTGAGTAAATTACTTTCATTGAACAAGTCTTCTAAACCTAATTGTGCAAGTTTATTTTCATTGTGCAAGTTTACTTAACTTATATCGATTATATTGAACAAGTTATTCTTGTTGTCAACTTGTTTCGTTGAACAAGTTATTATTTCTAGTTTGATTACAATTATGCAAGTTTTTCCTAACTCAACACTTTTGTTGAGCTAGTTCTATTATTATGTTGTACAAGTTTTTCTAAACCTAAACTTGTTATTTTGGCCTGCAAGTATCTTTAATCTGATGAACAAGTTTATCGTTCAAGTTATTACTTATTATGTATGCTTAATATTCAATTTTACGATTTTAACCTTAGCTTAATGCTGTTCAAAGCAAGGTATGTTGTATTGTTCAAATACTTATGCTATTAGATTATTCATAAAGCATGACTTTAATTTACAGTGTCGATTTAGTTATGATTATTCCATAGCATAATGTTATTACCTTTCATTCAACTAATCCTTAGTTGATGATCGTTGAATTCTAAATTTCCTTGAAACGTATCCAAAACCAAACTTACTTTGGTGCGAACTTGTATTCTAAATACTTAGATGAACAACCCTATTGCTAGGGGTTTACACTTAGCGTTGAAATGTTTGTGCACAATACATTGTACAAAGGGCTGATCCCCCCAAGTACGTGGAGTCCTTATGGTCTTATGACTGTTAAAGTTTAAGTTGAAAGAGTACTTATAACTGTGGACATGGTTCGTGGTCTTTAGACCCTCAGTTTAATATTTCTGAATATTAATAGAATATATTGTTCAGTTCTATTGAGCCTATTATTTGGTAAATGTTGTAAAAAATTTATTCATTATCATTTCAAGTGAGCTTTGTTTGCTCACTCTTGCTTACATAAATATTACAGCTAAAGTTGAGAAGGTCGACGTACCTAGCACCAGTAAAGGAAAGGGAAATATGAACAAGTATTGAAGACTTGTAATATGTTGATAGTTTATTATCAGACCTTATTTTGAATGATTGTAATGAAATTTAAATAAATTTTTCCGCATTTGAATGATTGTATAAAGGTTAGATAACCTGGGAGATTCTTTTATTAATGTAATCCTGTATGGATAGGTTTATTATTCAATTTTATTATGATTGGGTAGTTAGAAATGAAAGTTTTTATCAAGTGAACACCGAATCCTGAGAGAATGAAGTACTCGGATTTGGGGGTGTCACAAGTTGGTATCAAAGCTTTAGGTGTTGAACCTTAGGTGGGGGAAAAGCCTTAGGAAGTAACCTTTGAAAAGATAGTGGTGATAAACTCTTATCGAGTTTTAAGGAAGAAGTAATAAAATACTTACGTGCTTATGTGATTACAACTTATGTGCTCGTGAGTGTCGAGAAGAATGATTAGTAATTAAAATTTAAAATTTTGTTGTTAGGATGACTAATGTCGGAGAATCTAGTCAAGCTATAGAGGAAGGACCTCAGATGCCTAAAGAGGAGGAGCCTCGTGACATTCAGGTGGTTTGGGAACAACTATTGTCATGGGAGTCAGCCCCGCTGGTCACAGTGGTTTAAGACGATGATGATGATGACGTGGAAACGGATGAGGAGGATCCCGTTGAGCTGCCACAAGAGAATGAGGATGACGAGGACGAGGACGAGGAGGAAGAGATTCCACTGAACTCGATAGTCGCTCGTATGTATGATGAAGTCTACGACTGCAAAGTGAAACTTCAGGACACCGTCGAGGAGTTGGAAGAAATAGTAGCTGAACAACAAGCTTCGAAGGCACAGAAGGACGACGACATTCAGGATCGAGATGAACATCTGACTAATGTTGAAGAGAAGTTGATGCATACTGAAGGAGAGAATGAACAATTGATCGAGGTGATTACAGATCTAAAGAACAAGCCAAAGGAGGAAGCTACTAAGAGGGCAAGAGCTAAAGACGCATACGAGGAAGCTTATCAACGAACCGGGGTAGCAGTAAGAGACGCACAAGCAAAGAGGAAGAAGGTGGAGGAGATGGATAACGTATTCAACGCCGTGATCAATCGAGCTCAAGATCGAGTCATGGGTTATCTGATTCAGTTCGAGACTCTGCCATCGTACGTGTTAGATCGCCGAACAATGTTCTGGATTATGGAAGAAGAGCATTGAAAGGCTACGGAGTATCTTAGTAGGACATCATAGGGAATGCATGCGAATAATAAAATGTCAAATAATGTGTAAATCCCTAGTGTTATGTAACCTATGGGATATGATGATGATGAGGTTATCCTGAATTTGTGTAGTTTAAGAAAGTAATGTAAATATCAGCGATGATATTATTTTTATGTTTTCAAACAGATTTTGAATGAATAAAAGTTATTATTTTATTTATTCAAAGTGTTATGTGTTATGTGATGAATTCTTTTATGGGGGAAAGTTAAGTAGAAAATACTTAAAGGAATTGAGAAATAATCTAATAGATGTATTTTTAACATTAAATGCCTCCAAGATGTCCACCACCCCGACAGAGAACCACTGAGGGAACTAACAATAATGATGTTGAAGCTAACCCTGTTCAACAGCTAGTAACTTTACTGATGGGTGCATTGCAGAATCAACCTCAAAATCAAGGTATAACTTTTAAGGAGTTCAAGGCAGTTGGACCACCAGAATTCTGTGGGTCCATGAATCAGTTGAGGCACAAACCTGGATCATGGAGATAGAGAAAGTATTCGATGTTGCGAGAGTAGGGGAAGATCAGAAGACTGCTTTTACAACATTTATGTTGAAAGTTGAGGCAAGTTATTGGTGGCAGACCAAAAAAACACGAGAAGGACAAGGGGTGATGACTTGGGATAGGTTTAAGGAGATATTCTTCGAGTTTTATTTCCCAGAGAGTTCGAAAAGTCAGCTAGAGGTGCAGTTTTTAGAACTTAAGTAGAGAACAATGACGGTGTCTGAGTATGCCGCGAAATTCAATAAGTTGGCAAGGTTTGCGCCATATCAAGTCAGCACAGACGAACGCAACGCAAAAAGGTTTGAACATGGATTGAAGCCCTGGTTGTATAGTAGGGTCCCCCTATTCCAGCTGAAGATATTTGTAGCGGTAATGAAGAAGGAAATTCTCGCTAAAGGTGTAGGCGAGGCGGTAACAAAGTTCAATCAAGAACAGAAAAAGAAGAAGAATGAAGTGGAGATTAAGAATGGTGGTGGTGGTAGTGGAAACGACAATAACAATCTGAAGAGAAAATGGAATAGAAATATGGGCGCTAGAAATCTCTAAGACCCCAACTTTTATAAATAAAGATGAATTTTCTATAAATATCATTTTTGAATATTATGGAGTTAATTTGATATAATGTTATAGTTGTGGGTAATATTTATAAATTTTGCAAAGTACGCAAGTTGTTATATAATATTCGATTGGTCGGGGAATATTCGTTTTAACAGGAAATATTCGTATAACGGCACAATCATTGGTGGACCCCACAACAGAATTATTGTCGGATTGAGAAAACGAAAAAAATATTTTATTAAAAATAATGGCGGAAGTTTTACCATTGATACTGTTGAACTACTCGGTAATAAAAGTACAGTAATACGTGTGGTTGCATAGTAGCACACGGTATTGATTATTAATGTTTATGTGAGAAGTCACTCAGTTTGATTCAATTATTGTCAGTTAATAATATGAATTATTTAGCGATAATGACGTTTTGTTTTATTCGTATTATTAACATAATAAAACAGAAACACCTTTTTATATAAAACATAATACTTTATTAAAGTTATTCTATAAATAGAATATATTATATTTTATTTAAAAGATTTTTCTTTAAATATGGACCGTCAGATTAAAGTAATCAATCTGGACCGTTCATGGATTAGTTACTATGCATTCTATTTTTCTATAAATAGCAGCTCATTCCTTTATTATTTCTTACGAATTCACTGAACTCTAGAGAGAGAAACTATAGAGAGAGAGAGAAGAAGAGTATTCTGCTACTTAACTACTTCCTTATTTCAGCTCTTCTTTAAAACGGTAAGGGGTGTTATTCTTTCTTATTCATGAAGAGAACTTTTGTTATTCCATTCCTTATTATTCTGTTTGAATAACCTGTATACGCGGTCTACCCTATACTTGGTGCATTCTTCTATTATTCTGTTGGAACATCCTGTCTGTGTGTTTTACACCGGACCTGGTTCTATTTTTATTATTATTATGTTGGAACATCCTGTCTGTGTGTTTTACACCGGACCTGGTTCCGTTTTTATTATTATTCTGTTGGAACATCATGTCCGTGTGTTTTACACCGGACCTGGTTCCGTCTTTATTATTATTCTGTTGGAACATCCTGTTTGTGTGTTTTACACCGGACCTGGTTCCGTCTTTATTATTATTCTGTTGGAATATCCTGTCTGTGCGTTTTACGCCGGACCTGGTTCCATTATTTATTATTCTATGGGAATAACCTGTCTGTGCGGTCTATCGCATGCATGGTGATTTCTTTTGTTATTACATTCTTTATTATACTCAGTTGGTTAAGTTTTGACTTCTATACTCCATGAAATTTGTGGAATATCCTTGATAATTGCGTTTCGTCCAGTATCTTTTCATGAAAATATTCTTCTATACATTCTTGAATTTTACTCCACAAAGCAGTATCATGTTGACAATTTGGACGTTGTTAATTCTTGGATAAATTAATTCTTGAACTTGTTTTATTGAATTTTTATATCATTGTCATCATCCTCGTGTTTATAAAATGTTAAAAGTCATATGTGGCCTGTAGTGCATAGATGGACTTGGTATGATTATGACTAGGGATTATTCGGTATAATCATGACCGTAATGTTACAAATGATGTGGTAAAAGTCCTCATTGGCCCTTAGTGCGTTGATGGATAGTTGTTGGCATGATCATGACCATTAATGAATACACGAATATCCTTGGCCGTAGTGCAGGGGTGATTCGATGATGTGGATTATTTTATTAAGCTGAGTCCCAGCGATCACAGTGTTGAAAAATATTTTAAATCATAAAAGATAGTAGAGTTTATTTTTTACTTGACTCTTTTAATAGATTGCTTGTTCCACTGCAGTTAAACTTGATGTCTATTATATTTTATCAGTTTAACATTATTGAAGGCTAATGATAATTTATTCTGCATTATCTTAGTCATAATATTTCTTACTGGGCTAGTTGAGCTCACCCTTTCTTTCACTGTTCTCTTCAGGAAATGAGAACGTAGCTGGGGCAAGTCGGGGAACGGAGTGATGGTCCGAATGATAGTATTAGTTAGTAGTCCTCACTATTTTATGTAATGGTGTGTTAATAAATGTAATGAGGACTCCTTTTGAGTATGAATACTCTCTAGAAGATAATATTTGTATTCAAACTCACAGTTTATGTTTTGTCGTATTGTACACGACAGTTGTATTATTAAGTTGTATTTGTATTCTGTACTATGTATCTGACGACCCAAGATGGGTGATGTATACCTAATTTTGGGGGCGTCAATGTTGGTATCAGAGCTTAGGGATATGATCCCTGGCTAAGATGTGAGAATAGAACTAGGAGGGGAAAGACGGGAAATTCCTTCGCTAGTATGACCTACCTAAGTTTATTTGCATGGTATTTAATTGGTCGGTCATAATATAAGGATAATATATGACATATCAATTAACTTTTATTTTGTTGCAGTATCTGAAAATGGCATCTGAGAATGTTGAGAATAGCAATGGAGCACAGGCGACTGTTGATTCACCACATATCAATAATCAGGATAATGTGCATCAGGAAGGTGACAATCCTCATACAAACAGCAACACTGACCAGATGATGATTGATGGAATGTTAAGAAACTTTATGCAGTTCATACAACAGCAGGCGAGAGCGGCTCCTGTCCAAAATATAAGTGGAAACACTAAAAACTCTCGGACGGTCACCGCTAAACAGTTCAAGGAGCTGGGACCACCAGAGTTTAAGGGAGAGCCAAAACCACTTATAGCAGAAACATGGATAAAGCAGATTACCAAGATATTTGATGTCTTGGGATGCTCCGAGGAGCAAAAGGTTCCCTTTGCCGCCTTTATGTTGCGAGGAGAGGCAGATTACTCGTGGGAATCGATTAAGCGTACTCAACCTGCCGCACTGAAGATGTCTTGGGAGAAGTTCCAAGAGCTGTTCAATGACAAACACTTTCCCGAAAGTGTTCGTCACATGAAGGAGGTGGAGTTCATCAAATTGGAGCAGAATAATATGACCGTATCGCAGTATGAGGCTAAATTTGCTGAGTTGTCCCGGTTTGCGTCCCACTTGGTGGATAATGAAGAGCAAATGACGCGAATATTTTTGCGAGGTTTGAAACCTGAGATACGTCAACATCTTATTTCTCATAAACTGTGTTTGTATTCAGATGTTGTGAATAGGGCTCAGTTAGTGGAGCGCGATAACGAGTCAACGCAACCAAAAGAGAGCAGTCGGTAAAATGATAATACCAGTGAGAGCAGTCATCGAAGTGGTGACAACAAGCGTGGAGGGAATCAACGGGCCAGAAATGGTAACCACTTCGGTGGTAATCAGGGCCAAAACAATAAGAATGGTCATTTCATGAAGAGGAGATTCAACAATGATGGAAAGACGTCAGCACCAGCACCGGTTGTTAATGAAGGAGAACGACCACCTATCATATGTTTCAAATGCGGAGGGGAGGGGCACATCAGTCCAAACTGCGCGATGCCGTCTAAAGTATGTTATAATTATGGAAGAGAAGGTCATTTAGCTCGATTTTGTCGTTTACCAAAAACAAGTTCAGCCAAGATGGAGACACCAAATGCCGTCCAAGAAAAGTCTAAACCGGTAGTGCAAGGGAGAGCGTTTGTTGTGACCTCCCAGAAAGCAAGGAACCCGAATGAGGTCATCACGAGTAAACTTATCATAAACTCTAACGAAGTCTATACTTTATTTGATACCGGTTCTACCCATTCTTTTATTTCTCCTACTTGCGCTCATCGATTAAATTTGAATCCAGAGAAATTAGACTTTGATTTATCTGTTGAAACTCCATTGGGAGAAACCTTCATTACATCCACGGTTTATAAGTCTTGTTTGGTTCAAGTTGGTACCCACACATTACCTGTCGATCTGATTTCATTAAAAATACTTGCAGTTGACGTGATTGTAGGGATGATTGGTTAACTACTCATCATGCAAAAATTGATTGTTTTCGTAAGGTTGTTAGCTTTCATATTCCTAATCGATCTATTATGCGAATTCAAGCAACCAAACCATTAAAATCAATCACTGTCATCTCAAGCCATAAAGATATTCGTTTATTGAAAAACGGATGTCAAGCTTTCTTAGCTCATGTCACGGATCTAAACAAAAATACGCCAGATTTGAATGATATTTCTATTGTTAATAAATTCCCTGACGTATTCCCTGAAGAACTTCCTGACCTACCCCCAGAGCGTGAAATTGAATTTTGTATCGATCTTAAACCCGGTACAAAACCCATTTCCAAAGCCCCATATCGAATGGCTCCTATTGAACTTCAGGAGTTAAAGATCCAACTGCAGGAATTGTTAGACATTGGCTTTATTCGTCCTAGTACTTCTCCTTGGGGTGCTCCTGTGCTATTCGTGAAGAAGAAAGATGGAAGTATGCGACTTTGTATTGATTATCGGGAGTTGAATCATGTCACCATCAAAAATAGGTACCCATTGCCACGTATTGATGACCTGTTTGACCAGTTGCAAGGAGCACAATTCTTTTCAAAGATCGATCTTCGTTCTGGATATCATCAGCTAAAGGTTAGAACTGAGGATATTCCAAAGACGACTTTTAGAACTCGGTACGGGCATTATGAATTCCTAGTCATGTCCTTTGGATTGACTAATGCTTCTGCTGCCTTCATGGATATGATGAACCGGGTATTCAAGGAATATTTGGATCACTTTGTGGTCGTCTTTATTGATGACATCCTTATTTATTCCAAAAACCGTGAAGATCATGAGCAACACTTGAGGTTGGTAATCCAAAAGCTTCGTGAATACAATCTTTATGCCAAGTTGAAGAAATGCGAGTTCTGGCTGGAGGAGGTAGCATTCCTTGGGCACGTAGTATCAAGTCGTGGAATATCGGTTGACCCGGTAAAGATTGAAGCTATTCAAAGCTGGGAGCAACATAAATCAGTGACCGAAGTACGTAGCTTTCTTGGTTTAGCTGGTTATTATCGGAGATTCATGGAATGATTTTCTCGAATCGCTACTCCATTAACTCAGCTGACTCGAAAAGATACAAAGTTCGGTTGGAACGAAGAATGTGAGCAGAGTTTTCAAGAACTCAAGAGGAGACTCATTTCAGCACCTGTTCTAACAATACCATCTGGCTCGGAGGGATTTGTCATCTACAGTGATGCTTCGAGCAAAGGGTTGGGATGCGTTCTCATGCAACATGGAAAAGTCATAGCCTATGCATCAAGACAACTCAAGGAATATGAGAGGAATTATCCTACTCATGATCTAGAGTTGGCAGCTGTTGTCTTTGCACTTAAAATTTGGAGGCATTACTTGTATGGGGAGAAGGTGGAGATCTTTACGGATCATAAAAGCCTCAAATATTTCTTCACTCAAAAGGAACTCAACATGCGACAACAACGTTGGCTTGAACTGTTGAAAGATTATGATCATACCATTCAATACCATCCTGGAAAAGCGAATGTGGTAGTTGACGCATTGAGTAGAAGATCATATGCAAGTACGAGTGCAATATTGTCAACACAAAGGCCCGTTTTGTGTGACTTGCAAAGGATGGAGATAGAGTTAAAGACTTCAGGGACACATGTGATGATGGCGAATATACGAGTAGAACCAACTTTAATCAATAAAGTTAAGGCTGCTCAAGCTACAGACCTGGAGCTGATGCGTATGAGGAAGAAAGTGCAAGAAGGTGCTATGCCGGAAGCAAGAATCGATGAAGAAGGAATACTTCGAGTCAACTCCAGACTTTGTGTTCCTAACAATCCAGATTTAAAGTATGAAATCATGATGGAGGCGCACAACACACCGTTTGCAATCCATCCTGGAAGTACCAAAATGTATCATGATCTTCGTCATACATTTTGGTGGAGCAATATGAAGAGAGAGATAGCGTTGTTTATCTCAAGGTGTCTAACTTTTCAACGATTCAAAGCGGAGCATCAAGTACCAAAAGGTCCATTGCAACCACTTGAAATTCCAGAATGGAAGTGGGAGCGCATTACCATGGATTTCGTTACCGGTCTTCCTAAGGTTTCTCAAGGTATAGATGCGATTTGGGTCATTGTTGATAGATTGACCAAGTCTGCTCATTTCTTACCGATACGAGAAACTTATACACTTGAACGTCTCGCTCGTATGTACATAAACGAGATTGTAAGACTGCATGGTATGTCAGTATCCATAGTTTCTGATCGAGACCCAAGATTCACTTCGCGATTTTGGGTTAGTTTACAAAAAACTATGGGCACAGATTTACGATTTAGTTCGGCATATCATCCTCAGACGGACGGACAATCAGAGAGGACTATTCAAACTCTAGAAGATTTATTAAGACTCTGTGTCTTTGACTTCAAGGGAAGTTAGGATAAGTTCTTACCATTGGTGGAGTTTTCCTACAACAACAGTTATCAAGCAAGTATCGGCATGGCTCCATTTGAAGCATTGTATGGAAAAAAATGTCGTTCTCCAGTAAGCTGGGATGAGGTGGGTGAAGCAACGTTGTTGGGACCGGAGTTGGTACGTATGACTACAGAAAAGATTCAAACGATCCGACAACGTATAAAAACCTCACAAGATCGACAAAAGAGTTATGTTGATCTTCATCGAAAGGACGTGGAATTTGATATAGGAGATCATGTGTTCTTACGTGTTGCTCCATGGAAAGGAGTTATGAGATTTGGAAAAGAGGAAAGTTCAATCCTATATTCATCGGTCCATTTTTAATCCTCGATCGAGTAGGAACTGTGGCTTATAGACTCGCTTTACCGCCAAGTATGTCTCGTGTTCATAACGTTTTTCACATATCCATGTTACGCAAATATGTGGAAGACCCAAACCACATTATTGAGTTAGAATCGGACGAAATAGCGGAGGATTTGACGTATGAAGAAGTTCCTGTTCAAATCTTGGATAAGAAGGAACATATTCTATGCTCCAAGGTTATACCTCAAGTCAAAGTTTTGTGGAGAAACCACGATGTTGAGGAAATGACTTGGGAGTTAGAATCTGAAATGAAATCAAGGTATCCTTACCTCTTCGACATACTAGGTACGTACCCTAATTTCGGGGGCGAAATTTGATAAGAATGGGAGGTTGTAAGACCCCAACTTTTATAAATAAAGATGAATTTTCTATAAATATCATTTTTGAATATTATGGAGTTAATTTGATATAATGTTATAGTTGTGGGTAATATTTATAAATTTTGCAAAGTACGCAAGTTGTTATATAATATTCGATTGGTCGGGGAATATTCGTTTTAACAGGGAATATTCGTATAACGGCACAATCATTGGTGGACCCCACAACAGAATTATTGTCGGATTGAGAAAACGACAAAAATATTTTATTAAAAATAATGGCGGAAGTTTTACCATTGATACTGTTGAACTACTAAGTAGTAAAAGTACAGTAATACGTGTGGTTGCATAGTAGCACACGATATTGATTATTAATGCTTATGTGAGAAGTCACTCAGTTTGATTCAATTATTGTCAGTTAATAATATGAATTATTTACCGATAATGACGTTTTGTTTTATTCGTATTATTAACATAATAAAACAGAAACATCTTTTTATATAAAACAGAATACTTTATTAAAGTTAGTCTATAAATAGAATATATTTTATTTTATTTAAAAGATTTTTCTTTAAATATGGACTGTCAGATTAAAGTAATCAATCTGGACCGTTCATGGATTAGTTACTATGCATTCTATTTTTCTATAAATAGCAGCTCATTCCTTCATTATTTCTTACGAATTCACTGAACTTTAGAGGGAGAAACTATAGAGAGAAACTATAGAGAGAGAGAAGAAGAGTATTCTGCTACTTAACTACTTCCTTATTTCAGCTCTTCTTTAAAACGGTAAGGGTGTTATTCTTTCTTATTCATGAAGAGAACTTTTGTTATTCCATTTCTTATTATTCTGTTGGAATAACCTGTATACGCGGTCTACCCTATACTTGGTGACATTCTTCTATTATCCTGTTGGAACATCCTGTCTGTGTGTTTTACACCGGACCTGGTTCCGTTTTTATTATTATTCTGTTGGAACATCCTGTATGTGTGTTTTACACCGGACCTGATTCCGTTTTTATTATTATTCTGTTGGAACATCCTGTCTGTGTGTTTTACACCGGACCTGGTTCCGTCTTTATTATTATTTTGTTGGAACATCCTGTCCGTGTGTTTTACACCGGACCTAGTTCCGTGTTTATTATTATTCTGTTGGAACATCATGTCTGAGTGTTTTACACCGGGCCTGGTTCCGTCTTTATTATTATTCTGTTGGAATATCCTGTCTGTGCGTTTTACGCCGGACCTGGTTCCATTATTTATTATTCTGTGGGAATAACCTGTCTGTGCGGTCTATCGCATGCATGGTGATTTCTTTTGTTATTCTATTCTTTATTATACTCAGTTGGTTAAGTTTTGACTTCTATACTCCATGAAATTTGTGGAATATCCTTGATAATTGCGTTTCATCCAGTATCTTTTCATTAAAATATTCTTCTAAGCATTCTTGAATTTTACTCCACAAAGCAGTATCATGTTGACAATTTGGACGTTGTTAATTCTTGGATAAATTAATTCTTGAACTTGTTTTATTGAATTTTTATATCATTGTCATCATCCTCATGTTTATAAAATGTTAAAAGTCATCTGTGGCCTGTAGTGCATAGATGGACTTGGTATGATTATGACTAGGGATTATTCGGTATAATCATGACCGTAATATTACAAATGATGTGGTAAAAGTCCTCATTGGCCCGTAGTGCGTTGATGGACAGTTGTTGGCATGATCATGACCATTAATGAATACACGAATATCCTTGGTCGTAGTGCAGGGGTGATTCGATGATGTGGATTATTTTATTAAGCTGTGTCCCAGCGATCACAGTGTTGAAAAACATTTTAAATCATAAAAGATAGTAGAGTTTATTTTCTACTTGACTCTTTTAATGGATTGCTTGTTCCGCTACAGTTAAACTTGATGTCTATTATATTTTATCAGTTTAACATTGTTGAAGGCTAATGATAATTTATTCTGCATAATCTTAGTCATAATATTTCTTACTAGGCTAGTTGAGCTCATCCTTTCTTTCACTGGTCTCTTCAGGAAATGAGAACGTAGCTGGGGCAAGTCGGGGAACGGAGTGATGGTCCGAATGATAGTATTAGTTAGTAGTCCTCACTATTCTATGTAATGGTGTGTTAATAAATGTAATGAGGACTCCTTTTGAGTATGAATACTCTCTAGAAGATAATATTTGTATTCAAACTCACAGTTTATGTTTTGTCGTATTGTACACGACAGTTGTATTATTAAGTTGTATTTGTATTCTGTACTATGTATCTGACGACCCAAGATGGGTGATGTATACCTAATTTTGGGGGCGTCACAAAATCAGTAGGGTAACCAGCAGAATAAGAAGTTTGAAGTATGTGCTACATGCGGGAAGTTTCACAATGGTGTATGTTTAATGGGGAAGCGTGTATGCTTTAACTGTGGCCAGGAGGGTCACATCGCCCCAAATTGCACTCAACCAAAGAAGAACGTTTGCTTGACATGCAGATTTAAGGATCACTTTGCTCGTGAGTGCCCTAAGAAGAAGGCTGGAGAGACAACAGGAAGAAAGGGAGGTAGCAGTGGAAGTATATGGGCCATTGCTGGTCCAACGACATCAAATAAACCCACAGCCAGAACCTTCAACATGGCTGTGCAAGATGCTGTGCAAGCAAAGGACATGGTGTCAGGTATTATCCCAATCAATAATATTGATGCTTATGTATTATTTGATCCGGGAGCTACTTGCTCATTTATATCTGATGAATTTGCTAAGAGGTTAGGATTGCCTAGTGAAGAATTGAATTTCCCTTTAAATATAGAAATTACGAATAAGGAAGTAATTCATGTTAGGTTCGTATACAAGAATTGTAGGGTGAACGTTAAAGGGAATGTCATGATTGTAGATTTAATTCAGATTAGACTTGGAGAGTTTGATGTTATTTTGGGAATGGATTGACTGTTCAATTATGGAGCGATAATTGATTGCCAAAAGAAATGTGTAAACCTTATGACTCCGTCAAACGGAGTTTTTTATAGTAGCAAATCACCTAGACAAATGAGATGTCTGACGATTATGCAAGCCAAGAAGTTGTTGAGCCAAGGATGTGTGGGTTATTTAGCTTACATAGTCGATACTCAGAAGAAGGGGGTGAAACTGGAAGAGATACCAGTGGTTAGGGAATTTCTAGATGTGTTTCTGGAAGATTTGTCAGGACATCTGCTTGACCGAGAGATTAAGTTCGTGATCGATTTAGCGCCAGGAACAACACTGATATCGAAGGCCCCGTACAGAATGGCTCCGGTAGAGATGAAGGAACTGATGGTACAACTACAAGAAATGTTAGACAAGAAATATACTCAACCAAGCGTATCACCGTGGGGAGCATCGGTGTTATTCGTGAAGAAGAAGGATGGGTCAATGCGTCTTTCCATTGATTATAGAGAATTAAACAAAGTCACTATTAAGAATAAATATCCGTTGCCAAGAATAGATGACTTGTTTGATCAGTTGAAGGGTGCTAAATACTTTTTGAAAATAGATTTAAGAAGTGGGTATCACTAATTGAAGGTAAGGAATGAGGATATACCTAGAACGGCATTCAGAACTCAGTATGGACATTACAAGTTTCTAGTGATGTCTTTTGGTTTGACCAATGCCCCTGCTGCATTCATGGATTTGATGAACAGTGTGTTTAAACCATTCTTAGACAAGTTCGTAATGGTATTTATCGACGACATTCTGGTGTGAGACCCCAAATTTTATGAATAAAGATTTCAATTTATTGAAATATTTTTTTAATAATATGGTGTGGATTTGATATAATGTTATAGTTGTGGGTAAAATTTATAAATTTTAAAAAGTATGCAAGTTGTTGTATAGTATTCGATTGGTCAAGAAATATTCTTTTTGTCGGGGAATATCCGTATGACGATACGATAATTGGTGGACCCCACAACAGAATTATTGTCGAATTGAAAAAATGACAAAAATATTTTTAAAAAAATAACGGTAAAAGTGTTACCGTTAAAACTGTTGAACTACTCGGTAGTAAAAGTACAGTAATGCGTGTGGTTGCATAGTAGCACACGGTATTATTTATTGATGCTTACGTAAGAAGTCACTCACTTATACTCAATTATTGCAAGAGCAATTGCTGCATCATATCTCTCATATTATTAATTCAATTATTGTCACAATAGCATCTGTATAATATGTTATGTTATTAAATCAATAATTGAGACGACAAAGTTATTCATATTATTATTTGCAATATTAACGATGTCTAGAAGTTCTGCCAAGGAGAGGTTTGGTCACCTAATTGCGCGTCAATAGGGAGAAATCCTTATTGAAAAGCCCCCTCTTTCCTGGGAACGTCCTGGTCGATTAATATTATGAATTATAATAAAGGTGATAAGTTTTGTTTTATTATTATTATAAATGTAATAAAAGAGAAAACTTTTTATATAAAACAAAATACTTTTATAAAGTTATTTGTTTTATTAGACTATAAATAGAATATATAATATTATATTATGCATAGTCTTTGCATAGTACCTGCATAGTGTTTGCATAGTAAAATCTTTTTATATAAAACATAATCCTTTTATAAAGTTATTCATTTTATTAGATTATAAATAGAATATATTATATTTTATTTAAAAGATTTTATTTTATTAGAATATTTTATTAATACTGCATAGTAAATCAATATGGACCGTCCGTTTAAAAGTAAATCAATCTAGACCGTTCATGAATTAGTTACTATTCAGTCCATTCTCCTATAAATAGAAGCTCATTCCTTCATTATTTCTTACGAATTCACTGAAACTCTAGAGAGAGAAACTATAGAGAGAAAGAAGAAAAGTATTCTGCTACTTCATTACTCCTATATCCAGTTTCTTCTAAGGTAAGGGATTTTACTTGTGGTACTCGTAAGGAGTATTATTTCTTTCGTATTCATGAAGAGAACTTCTGTTATTACATTCTTTATTATTATGTTGGAATAACCTGTATATGCGAAGTACCGCATACATGGTGAAATTATTCTATTATTCCATTCCTTATTATTCTGTTTGAATAACATGTATATGCGAAGTACCGCATACATGGTGAAATTCTTCTGTTATCCCATTCTTTATTATTCTGTTGGAATATCCTGTCTGTGCGTATTACGCATGGCTTGGTTCCATTATTTATTATTCTATTGGAATAACCTGTCTATGCGGTCTATCGCATTCATGGTGAATTCTGTTGTTATTCCATTCTTTATTATTCTGTCAGAATATCCTGTCTGTGCATTTACGCATGACCTGGTTCCATTCTTTATTATTCTATCGGAATATCATATTTGCGCTTCATCCAGTATCTTTTCATAGAAATATTTTTCTGAGCATTCTTGAATTTTACTCTTCAAAGAAGTATCATGTTGACCATTTGGACGTTATTGGTTCCTGGATAAATTAATTCTTGAACTTATTTTATTGAATTCTTATATCATTATCATCATCCTCATGTTTATATTTTGTTGAAAGTCATATGTGGCCTGTAGTGCATAGATGGACTTGGTATGATTTTGACCAGTGATTATTTGGTATAATCATGACCGCAATGTTACAAATGATGTGGTAAAAGTCCACATTGGCCCGTAGTGCATTGATGGACAGTTGTTGGCATGATCATGACCATTGATGAATACACGAATATCCTTGGCCCGTAGTGTATGGATAATTTGTGGCCGTGATACTAATGAGTATCCTTGGCCGTAGTGCAGGGATGATGTGGATTATTTAGTAAGCTGAGTCTCAGCGATAAAAGTGATGAAAAATCTTTTTAAATCATAAAAGATTGTAGATTTTATTCTCTACTTGACTCTTATAATGAATTGCTTGTTTCGCTGTAGTTAAACTTGATGTTTGTTATATTGTATCAGTTTAACATTGTTGAAGGCTAACGATAATTTATTCTGCATTATCTTAGTTATAATATTTCTTATTGGGCTAGTTAAGCTCACCCTTTTGCTTTCATTGTTTTCTTTAGGAAATGAGAACGTAGTAGGGACTAGTCGGGGAACGGAGTGACGGTCCAGATGATAACATTAGTAGTCCTCACTATTCAATAAAATAGTGTGATAATAAATGTATTGAGGACTTATTTTGAGTTTGAATACTATCTAGAAGACCATATTTGTATTAAAACTCACAGCTCATGTTATATAATTAAGTTGTATTTGTATTATGTACCATGTATTTGATGACTTAGAATAGGTGATGTATATTTATTTTGGGGGCGCCATAGTTGGTATCAAAGCATAGGGATATGATCCCTGGCTGAGATGTGAGATAAGAACTAGGAGGGGAGAGACGGGAAATTCTTTCGCTAGTATGACCTACCTAAGTTTATTTGGTATTTAATTGGTCGGTCAGAGTATAGGGATAATATGTGATATATTAATTAACTCTTGTCTTGTGGCAGTATTAGAAAATGGCATCCGAAAATGTCGAGATAAGAAATGAAGCACATGAGATCGTGGAGTCACCAGAGATTAATACCCAGGATAATGTGCAACAGGAAGACTATATTCCTCAGGTAAACAATAACACCGATGAAATGATGAACGGTGGGATGTTCAGAGGATTTATGCAATTCGTGCAACATCAGGCGAGAGCGGTTCCTGTCCAAAATGTAGGTGGAAACACTGGAAACTCTCGAACGGTCACCGCTAAGCAGTTCAAGGAGCTGGGGCCGCCGAAGTTTTTGGGAAAGCCATAACCACTTTAGGCAGAGACATGGATAAAGTAGATCACTAAGATATTTGATGTCTTGGAATGCTCAGACGAGCAAAAGGTTCCCTTCGCCACATTTATGTTGCGTGAAGAGGCAGATTATTGGTGGGAATCTTTAAAGCGTACCCAGCCTGACGCACTCAAGATGTCTTGGGAGAAGTTCCAAGAACTATTCAACGACAAGTACTTTCCCGAAAGTATTCGTCACATGAAGGAGGTGGAGTTTATCAAGTTGGAGCAAAACAATATGACCGTGTCGCAGTATGAGGCTAAATTTGCAGAGTTATCCCGGTTTGCATCCCATTTGGTCGATAATGAGGAGCGAATGACGCGAATGTTTCTAAGAGGTTTGAAACCCGAAATACGTCAATACCTCATTTCTCACAAATTGTGTTTGTATTCAGATGTAGTGAATAGGGCTCATTTATTGGAGTGCGATAATGAGCCAGGCCAACCAAATGATAACGACCAATAACACGATAATAATCGTACCCGTGGCAACGGCCATCAGAACAATGATAATCATCGTGGGGGAAATTATCATGCCAAGAATGGTAACCACTTCGGTGGTAATCATGGCCATGATAATAGGAATGGAAATTTCAAGAAGAGAAGGTTGAATAACGATGGAAAGACAGCAGCACCAACACCCGTTTTCAAGGAAGGAGAACGACCACCAATTGTATGCTTCAAATGCGGAGGGGAGGGACATATCAGTCCAAACTGCGCGATGCCATCCAAAGCGTGTTATAATTATGGAAGAGAAGGTCATGTAGCCCGATTTTGTCGTGCACCGAAGACAAGTCCAGTTGGAATGGTGACACAAAATACCGTCCCAAACAACTCAAAACCAGTAGTTCAAGGGAGAGCGTTTGTTGTGACCTCCCAGAAAGTAAGAAACCCGAACGAGGTCATCACCGGTAAGCTTTTCATAAACTCTAGCGAAGTCTATACCTTATTTGATATTGGTTCTACCCATTCTTTTATTTCTCATACTTGCGCTCAGCGATTAAATTTGACTCCGGAGAAATTAGACTTTGACTTATCTATGGAAACTCCGTTGGGAGAAACCTTCATTACATCCACTGTTTAGAAGTCTTATTTGGTTCAAATCGGTACCCTCACATTACCTATTGATCTTATTTCATTGAAACTACTTGCATTTGATGTGATTTTAGGGATTGATTGGTTAACTACTCATCATGCTAAAATTGATTATTTTTGTAAGGTTGTTAGCTTTCATATTCCTAATCAACCTATTATGCGAATTTAAGCGACCAAACAATTAAAATCAATGATGGTCATCTCAAGCCATAAAGCTATTCATTTATTAAAAATGGATGTTAAGCTTTCTTAGCTCATGTCACAGATCTAAACAAAAATACGTCAGTTTTAAATGATATTTCTATTGTTAATAAATTTCCTGACTTATTCCCTGAAGAACTTCCTGGCCTGCCCCCAGAGCGTGAAATTGAATTTTGTATTGACCTTGAACCCGGTACAAAACCCATTTCCAAAGCCCCATATCGGATGGCTCCTATTGAACTTTATGAGTTAAAGACCCAATTACAAGAATTGTTAGACATTGGTTTCATTCGACCTAATACTTCTCCATGGGGTGCTCCTGTTCTATTCGTGAAGAAGAAAGATGGAAGTATGCGACTTTGTATTGATTATCGGGAGTTGAATCATGTCACCATCAAAAATAAGTACCCGTTGCCTCGCATTGATGACCTGTTCGACCAGTTGCAAGGAGCACAATTCTTTTCAAAGATTGATCTTCGTTCTGGATATCATCAGCTGAAGGTTAGAACTGAGGATATTCGAAAGACTGCCTACAGAACTCGGTATGGTCATTATGAATTCTTAGTCATGTCTTTTGGAAATACTAATGCTCCTGCTGCCTTCATGGATATGATGAACCGAGTATTCAAGGAATATTTGGACCACTTTGTGGTTGTCTTTATTGATGACATCCTCATATATTCTAAAAGCCGTGAAGATCATGAGCAACACTTGAGGCTGATACTCCAAAAGCTTCGTGAAAATAAGCTTTATGCCAAGTTTAAAAAAAGCGAGTTCTGGCTTGAAGTTGTGGCATTCCTTGGGCACGTAGTATCAAGTTATGGAATATCTGTTGACCCGATAAAGATTGAAGCTATTCAAAGCTGGGAGCAACCCAAATCAGTAACCGAAGTACGTAGCTTTCTCGGCTTAGCTGGTTATTATCGGAGATTCGTGGAAGGATTTTCTCGAATCGCTACTCCACTAACTCAGCCGGCTCGGAAAGATACAAAATTAGGTTGGAGCGAGGAATATGAGAATAGTTTTCAAGAACTCAAGAGAAGACTCATTTTAGCACCTGTTCTGACCATATCATCTAGCTCAGAGGGATTTGTCATCTACAATGATGCTTCGGGCAAAGGGTTAAGATGTGTTCTCATGTAACATGGGAAAGTCATAGCCTATGCCTCTCGACAACTCAAAGAATATGAGAGGAATTATCCTACTCATGATCTAGAGTTGGCAGCAATCGTTTTTGCACTAAAGATTTGGAGGCATTACTTGTATGGGGAGAAAGTGGAGATCTTTACGGATCATAAAAGCCTCAAATATTTCTTCACCCAAAAGGAACTTAACACGCGGCAACAATGTTGGCTTGAACTGTTGAAAGATTATGATCATACCCTCCAATACCATCCTGGAAAAGCGAACGTGCTAGCTGACGTATTGAGTAGAAGATCATATGCGGGTACGAGTGCGATATTGTCAACGTAAAGGCCCATTTTGTGTGACTTGCAAAGGATGGAGATAGAGTTAAAGACTCTAGGGGCCCATGTGATGATGGCGAATATACGAGTAGAACTGACTTTAATTGATAAAGTTAAAGCTGCTCAAGCTACAGACCTGGAGCTGATGTGTATGAGGAAGAAAGTGCAAGAAGGTTGGTATGCCGAAAGAAAAAATTGATGAGGAAAGAATACTTCGAGTCAACTCCAGACTTTGTGTTCCTAACGACCCTGATTTAAAGTATAACACCATGATGGAGGCGCACAACACACAGTTTGTAATCTATCTTGGGAGTACCAAAATGTATCATGATCTTCGACAAACATTTTGGTGGGGCAATATGAAGAGAGAGATTGCGCTGTTTATCTCAAGGTGTCTAATGTGTCAACGAGTTAAGGTGGAGCATCGAGTACCAAAATATCCATTGTAACCACTTAAAATTCTATAATGGAAGTTGGAGCACATTACCATAGATTTTGTTACCGGTCTTCCCAAGGTTTCTCAAGGCATAGATGCGATTTGGGTCATTGTTGATAGATTGACCAAGTCGGCTCATTTCTTACCTATACGAGAAACTTATACACTTGAATGCCTTACTCGTATGTACATAAACGAGATTGTAAGATTGTATGGTATGCCAGTATCCATAGTTTCTGATCGAGACCCAAGATTTACTTCATAATTTTGGGTTAGTTTGCAGAAAGCTATGGGCACAGATTTCTGGTTTAGTGCAGCATATCATCCTCAAATGGACGGGCAGTCGGAGAGGACTATTCAAACTCTTGAAGATCTATTAAGACTTTGTGTCCTTGATTTCAAGGGAAGTTGGGACAAGTTCTTACCATTGGTGGAGTTTTCCTACAATAACAGCTATCAAGCAAGTATTGGCATGGCTCCATTCAAAGCGTTGTATGGAACAAAGTGTCGTTCTCCAGTATGCTGGGATGAGGTGGGTAAAGCAACGTTGTTGGGACCGGAGTTGGTACGTATGACTACGAAAAAGATTCAAACAATCCAGCAACGTATAAAAACCTCACAAGATCGACAAAAGAGTTATGCTGATCTTCATCGAAAGGACGTGGAATTCGATATTGGAGATCATGTGTTGTTACATGTTGCTCCATGAAAATGAGTTACAAGATTTGGAAAGCGAGGAAAGCTCAATCCTCGATTCATTGGCCCATTTTTAATCCTCGATCGAGTAGGAACTGTGGCCTATAGACTCGTTTTACCGCAAAGTATGTCGCGTGTTCATAACATTTTTCACGTATCGATGTTACGTAAATATGTGGATGACCCGAACCACGTAATTAAATTAGAACTAGATGAGATAGCAGAAGTTTTAACGTATGAGGAGATACGTGTTAAAATCTTGGATAAGAAGGATCGTATTCAACACTCAAAGGTTATACCTCAAGAGTTAGAATCTGAAATGAAGTCAAGGTATCCTCATCTCTTCGACATACCAGGTACGTAGGTAAATTTCAAGGGCGAAATTTCATAAGGAGGGGAGATTGTGAGACCCCAAATTTTATGAATAAAGATTTAAATTTTTCGAAATATTTTTTTTAATATTATGGTGTGGATTTGATATAATGTTATAATTGTGGATAATATTTATAAAATTTGAAAAGTATGCAAGTTGTTGTATAGTATTCAATTGGTCGGGGAATATTCTTTTTGTAGAGGAATATCCGTACGACGGTACAATCATTGGTGGACCCCACAACAGAATTATTGTCGACTTGAGAAAATGACAAGAATATTTTTATAAAAATAACGGCGAAAGTGTTACCGTTAAAACTGTTGAACTACTCGGTAGTAAAAGTACAGTAATACGCGTGGTTGCATAGTAGCACACGGTATTGATTATTGATGCTTACGTAAGAAGTCACTCAGTTATACTCAATTATTGCTACAGTAATTGCTGCATCATATCTCTCATATTATTGATTGAATTATTGTCACAGTAGCATTTGTATAATATGTTATGTTATTAAATCAATAATTGAGACGACAAAGTTATTTATATTATTATTTTTAATATTAATGATGTCTAGAAGTTCTGTCAAGGAGAGGTTTGGTCACCTAATTGCTCGCCAATAGGGAGAAATCCTTATTGGAAAGCCCCCTCTTTCCTGGGAACGACCTGGTCGATTAATATTGTGAATTATAATAAAGGTGATAAGTTTTGTTTTATTATTATTATAAATGTAATAAAACAGAAAACTTTTTATATAAAACAGAATATTTTTAAAAAGTTATTTGTTTTATTAGACTATAAATAGAATATATAATATTCTATTATGCATAGTGTTTGCATAGTGCATGCATAGTATTTGCATAGTAAAATCTTTTTATATAAAACAGAATCCTTTTATAAAGTTATTCATTTTATTAGATTATAAATAGAATATATTATATTTTATTTAAAAGATTTTATTTTATTAGAATATTTTATTAATACTACATAGTATATCAATATGGACCGTTCGTTTAAAAGTAAATCAATCTGGATCGTTCATGAATTAGTTACTATTCAGTCCATTCTCCTATAAATAGAAGCTCATTCCTTCATTATTTCTTACGAATTCATTAAAACTCTAGAGAGAGAAACTATAGAGAGAAAGAAGAAAAATATTCTGCTACTTCACGACTCCTATATCCAGTTTCTTCTAAGGTAAAGGATATTATTTGTTGTACTCGTAAGGGGTATTATTTCTTTCGTATTCATGAAGAGAACTTCTGTTATTACATTCTTTATTATTATGTTGGAATAACCTGTATATGCAAAGTACCGCATACATGGTGAAATTCTTCTATTATTCCATTCCTTATTATTCTATTTGAATAACATGTATATGCGAAGTACCGTATATATGGTGAAATTCTTCTGTTATGCCATTCTTTATTATTCTGTTGGTATATCCTATCTGTGCGTATTATGCATAACCTGGTTCCATTATTTTTTATTCTGTTGGAATAACCTCTCTGTGCGGTCAATCGCATGCATGGTGAATTCTGTTGTTATTCCAATCTTTATTATTTTGTCTGAATATCCTATCTGTGCATTTATGCATGACCTGGTTGCATTCTTTTTTTATTCTGTCAGAATATCCTGTCTATGCGTTTACGCTAGACCTGGTTCCATTATTTATTATTCTATTAGAGTAACCTGTCTGTGCGGTCTATCGCATGCATAGTGAATTCTTCTGTTATTCCATTCTTTATTATTCTGTTGGAATAACCTGTCTATGTGGATTACCACATGCATGGTGAATGATCCTTCGTATTCATTCCTTATTAAATTGTGAAAATGATCTGTCTATGTGGATAACCACATGGCGGGCGAAAATCCATTTGCAGTTTCATATATTCTATTATACTCAGTTTGATAAAGCTTTGGCTTCTATACTCCATCAAATTAGTGGAATATCATTGATATTTGCGCTTCATCCAGTATCTTTTCATAGAAATATTCTTCTGAGCATTCTTGAATTTTACTCTACAAAGCAGTATCATGTTGACCATTTGAACGTTATTGGTTCTTGGATAAATTAATTCTTGAACTTGTTTTATTGAATTCTTATATCATTGTCATCATCCTCATGTTTATATTTTGTTGAAAGTTATTTATGGCCTGTAGTGCATAGATGGACTTGGTATGATTATGACCAGGGATTATTCGGTATAATCATGACCGTAATGTTACAAATGATGTGGTAAAAGTCCTCATTGGCCCATAATGCATTGATGGACAGTTGTTGGCATGATCATGGCCATTGATGAATACACGAATATCCTTGGTCCGTAGTGCATGGATAATTTGTGGTCGTGATGCTAATGAATATCCTTGGCCGTAGTGCAAGGATGATGTGGATTATTTAATAAGCTGAGTCTCAGCGATAAAAGTGATGAAAACCTTTTTAAATCATAAAAGATAGTAGATTTTATTCTCTACTTGACTCTTTTAATGGATTATTTGTTTTGCTGCAGTTAAACTTGATGTTTGTTATATTGTATCAGTTTAACACTGTTGAAGGCTAACGATAATTTATTCTGCATTATCTTAGTCATAATATTTCTTACTAGGCTAGTTGAGCTCACCATTTTGCTTTCATTGTTCTCTTCAGGAAATGAGAACGTAGTAGGGACTAGTCGGGGAACGGAGTGACGGTCTAGATGATAGCATTAGTAGTCCTCACTATTCTATGAAATAGTGTGATAATAAATGTATTGAGGACTTCTTTTGAGTTTGAATACTATTTAGAAGACAATATTTATATTAAAACTCACAGCTCATGTTATATAATTAAGTTGTATTTGTATTCTGTATGATGTATTTGATGACTCAGAATAGGTGATGCATATCTATTTTTGGGGCGTCAAATTCTGGTGTATTCCAAAACTCAAAAAGAACACATGGAATATTTACGTTTGACGTTGGAGACACTAAGAAAGGAAAAGTTATATGCGAAATTCTCTAAGTGTGAATTTTGGTTAGATCGTGTACAATTTTTGGGACATATAATTGACAAAGATGGGATTTCAGTGGATCCATCAAAAGTGGAAGCCGTAATCAATTGGGAACAACCATGAACACCTTCGGAGGTGAGGAGTTTCTTGGGACTGGCCTGTTATTATAGACGATTTATTCTAGATTTTTCCAAGATAGCCACTCCGTTAACAAATTTGACAAGGAAAGCTGTAAAATTTATTTGGACGGATAAATGTGAAGAAAGTTTCCAGGACTTGAAGAAGAAGTTAAGTGTGGCACCTGTGTTGTCATTACCAGATAGTACAGGAAACTTTGTGGTGTATAGTGATGCCTCACACAAAGGATTGGGTTGTGTCCTTATGCAGAACAGCAAAGTTATTGCATATGCATCAAGGCAACTGAAGGATTATGAGAAACGATATCCGATTCATGATTTAGAATTGGCTGTTGTAGTATTTGCTCTAAAGATATGGAGACACTATCTCTATGGAGATAAATGTGAGATATATACAGACCATAAGAGTCTGAAGTATATTATCACTCGGAAGGACCTGAACATATGTCAAAGAAGATGGATGGAATTGATAAAAGATTACGATTACGAGATCTTTTATCATCCAGGAAAAGAAAATGTGGTTGCAGATGCGTTGAGCAGGAAAGGTCAAGAAAAGCTGATGCTGATAACCACTCAGGAGGACCTCATTTCAGCAATGGAAAGGTTAGAGCTGGAAATCAAAGTTAAGAATGCTCAACTACAAGATGAAAAATGTGGAAAAATCAAAGAGAAAATGGTTGAGGGTAGTGATGCAAAATACAAGATCGATAGAGAAGAACTACTACGGTAAAAGGGAAGAATCTGGGTTCTAGTAATACCAGAGATTAAAGACGAACTCGTGACCGAAGCTCATAACTCAAGATATTCAATTCATCCAGGAAGCACGAAGATGTATCAAGATTTACGGCGACATTTTTGGTGACCAAACATGAAAAGAGACGTTGCAGAATGTGTTGCGAAATGCTTGACATGTCAAATAGTCAAGGTCGAGCATCAAAGACCAAGCAGATTACTTCAAATGTTGGAAATACCGGAATGGAAGTAGGAACACATCACAATAGATTTTGTGGTGGGTCTTCCAACTACTCAAAGATGATGCGATGCGATTTGGGTGATAGTAGATAGATTGATGAAATCAGCGCACTTTTTACCAATAAAGATTAGGTTCAATCTTGATCAGGTGGCAAGATTGTACGTTAAAGAAATCATTTCGAGACATGGGATTCTAGTGTCAGATAGAGACCCGTGATTCACGTCCAACTTCTGGAAGAGACTACAAGAATGCATGGGAATGTAGTTGCGAATGAGTACAACTTATCATCCACAAACAGATGGCCAAAGCGAACGAACAATCCAGACGTTGGAAGATATGCTGGGAGCATGCATCATGGACTTCACAGGTAGTTGGGAAGAACATTTACCGTTGGTAGAATTTTCCTACAATAACATTTACCACGCGATCATCGACATGCCGCCTTACGAAGCATTATACGGTAGAAAGTGCAGAACTCCACTGAGCCAGGATGAAGTCGGTGAATGCCAACTGTTAGGACCAGAACTGGTACAACAAACTGCTGAGGTTGTCAAACTCATCAGAATATGATTGGTAACAGCTCAAGACCGACAGAAGAAGTATGCTGATCAATACAGACAAGATCGCGCATTCGACATAGGAACTTTCGTATACCTAAAAGTTTCTCCTTGGAAGGGGAAAATTCATTTTTATAAAAAAGGGAAAGCTCAGCCCGAGGTTTATTGGACCTTTCGAAGTGCTGCGAAGAGTTGGAAAGGTGACTTACGAGGTAGTTCTACCTCCAGAGTTGGAAAACGTTCACAATATTTTTCATATTTTAGTATTACGACAGCATAAACCCGATTATAGCACGTGATCGAGTACAAACCGTTACAGTTCATTAAAGATTTGTCGTATGAAGAGGTTCCTATCCAGATAGTCGATAGGAAAGAACAAGTGCTCAGGAATAAAGTGATATCTTCTGTGAAGGTGATATGGAGGAACCACAATACTGAATAAGCTACGTGGGAACTCGAAGAGAAAACGAAGAAAGATTACTCCGAGTTATTTATTTAATCTGTGTCTTTGATTCTGGAGACAGAATCTTTGTAAGTAAGGAAGAATGTAACGAATGAATTGTTTGAGTGGTGATTCTAGGAACATAATCCTTATAAGGAGGGAATGATGTAACAATCCAGATTCTTATTTGTAATTGTAAATATTTATTGTATTATATAAATATTTAATATATATTTTTATCGCTGAATAAAAATTGATATTTTAATTTGATGGTTAATTATTTGTATTGAGTTGTGTGATTAAATGATTTATTCAATAGATTGATATTAGAATTTGATTAATTAAGTATAAAAACTTAATTGAACGAAGTGTGACAAATAATTATATTATAAAAGAGTTATTAAAGTAAATTAAAATAGTTTGATTTAGTTTTGCCAAATAAGGCTTAAGGATATTAATTCTTTAATTTTAAAGGGCTTTGCCAAATAGAGCCTTATAGCTTTTGGATTTCTTTTGAATTTTAAATTATAATAATATAAATTAAATAAATAAAATATAAATAATATATATTAAATTGGTAACTGCTGATTTAATAAGGTAATTAGTGTAGCGTCAGTTTTAGATGTTTCAAATTCGTACGTTGGTTTTATTTGTTTAGTTTACTTATAATCTTTTTGGTTAAAGCCTAAGTAAGAAAAGAAAAGAATTTTGTCAGAGAAAATTGAGAGACCTGAGAGAATCGAGAGAAAGTGTGTGATTTCCAAAGCAAGTTCTGACTTCTTCTAACTATTATTCGTGATTAGCAAAGATTTCTTAAGCAACCAAAAGGTATGTTTCTATAAGCTTAATATATGTACGTATATATGTTTTACTTCATGATGCCTAAAGTATGTGTTCTTAAACTTCCCTGTATATAAAGTTTTTACAAAATCTCTATAGTTGTTGTTATCTAGCTGAACTATGGTGATTATATAGGTTCATGATATTAGAACTAGTGTTTAAACAAGATAACAGTGAATATATTCATGAGTATGGTTTGTAAGAAGATCAAAGTAGTAATTTGTTGTTAGCTAATTGTAAACATTAAACTGTGAATATGTTAATTTGGTTGTTAAGAATTGCAGAGAAAGTAGTTAGACTGAATCAAAGTCATGTACAATAGGAATTACAGTGTTAAACTTTGTCATACAATGATAATGGAGTTTTGGTTTGTAAAACAGTGTTTTCAAATATTTAGTCTTCTAATATTTGTTGTTTAGTAGTTTTAAATTAATATATGTATGCTTGGTGAACTTAGATGTAATTTACATAAGTTATATATGGGTAATTAACTGCTAGAAACTGTTATTCAGACCGAAATTGGTCTTCATGCTCTGTTCTGTAAGTTTCGGCGCCTCAGCGCCAAAGTCAGAGACGCAGCCCAGCAACCCGCGCCGCAGCACTGAAGTCAGCGCTGGAACGCCACACTTCGCGCCGCAGCGCCGATGCCTGGCATAGTTCTCACACCGAAGTGCGGCTTTTCAAGCCGCAGCGCGGCCCACAGTTCACACTGTGGCGCCGCAGCGCCACTTAGCAGAAAGTTCATAAATGACTTTTGTCTTGCACAAAAGTCTGTAATTATTAATGTAATGTTATATGATGAATGTTAAACATGTGTTTCTGTTATTGTAGTATTATAGTACTATGAGTGAGCATGGAATTACCAATTAACGAGTGTTGTTATTATTCTTAATTGATATAATTTGATTATGTGATTTAGAATCAAAGCATACATGATGTAAAAATATAGAGTGTTGAAAATAACTGATTAAGTCATGATGACATGTATATAGGATAATTGTGATTCGAATTATATCGGTTTAGCCTACAAGCAAGGCAAGTTTTCTATCTCCACATTTTCGTTGAGCTAGTTTAATTACGATGTTTGCAAGTTTCCTAACTCTACACTTGTGTTGAGTAAATTACTTTCACTGAACAAGTCTTCTAAACCTAATTGTGCAAGTATTTTTTAATTGTGTAAGTTTACTTAACTTATGTTGATTATATTGAAAAAGTTATTCTTTTAATCAACTTGTTTCGTTGAACCAGTTACTGTTTCTAGTTCGATTACAATTATGCAAGTTTTTCCTAACTCAACACTTTCGTTGTGCTAGTTCTATTATTATGTTGTGCAAGTTTTTCTAAACCTAAACTTGTTATTTTGGCATGCAAGTATCTTTAATATGATGAACGAGTTTATCGTTCAAATTATTACTTATTATACATGCTTAATATTCAATTCTAAGATTTTAACCTTAGCTTAATGTTGTTCAAAGCAAGATATGATGTATTATTCAAATACTTTTTCTATTATATTATTCCGAAAGCATGACTTTAATTTATAGTGTCGATTCAGTTATGATTATTCCATAGCATAATGTTATTACCTTTCATTCAACTAATCCTTAGTTGATGACTGTTGAATTCTAAATTACCTTGAAACATAACCAAAACCAAACTTACTTTGGTGCGGACTTATATTCTAAATACTGAGATGAACAACCCTATTGCTAGGGGTTTACATTTAGCATTGAAATGTTTGCACACAATACATTATACGAAGGGTTGATCCTCCTAAGTACGTGGAGTCCTTATAGTCTTATGACTATTAAAGTTTAAGTTGAAAGAGTACTTATAACTGTGGACATGGTTCGAGGTCATTAGATCGTCAGTTAAAAATTTTCGAATGCTAATAGAACATATTATGCAGTTCTATTGAGCCTATTATTTAGCAAATGTTGTAAATATTTTATTCAATATCATTTCAAGTGAGCTTTGTTTGCTCACTCTTGCATACATAAATATTACAACTAAAGTTGAGAAGGTCGACGTACGTAGCACCAGTAAAGGAAAGGGAGAGATGAACAAGTATTGAAGACTTGTAATATGTTGATAGTTTATTATCAGACCTTATTTTGAATGATGGTAATGAAGTTTAAATAAATTTTTCCGCATTTGAATTATTGTATGTAAAGGTTAGATAACCTGGGAGATTTTTTTATTAATGTAATCCTGTTTGGGCAGGTTTATTATTCAATTTTATTATGATTGGGTAGTTAGAAATGAATGTTTTTATCATGTGAACACCGAATCCTAAGAGAATGAAGTACTCAGATTTGGGGGTGTCACATTATATGTTGAATAAATATACGGGTTAGAATACGAGATTAATACGTAGACAATACGCACTAAGGCTTTAATCCATATGTAATAAACTTGTAAGATTGTGTAGGAAGTGTATAGTTTAATTGGGATTGGGATTAAGCCCAATGTAAACTATTGTTAAAGCCCAAGTGTTGGTTAATGTAAAGTCCAAAGTAGCTTAATGCAAGCCCAAAAGCATAAGTTAAGTTAATTGAATTAAAGCCCAAATTAAGATCCAATGGGTGAAGAAGATCTATGGGGCAACCCATGTGGGGCCATGATCACATGGGTGATCTTGGTGGCCAAGCAAATAATGTGATTAGCAAGAAAAAGATTTGATGAGCAAGTTAACTTAGTGCTTAAGTAATAAATAGTAAGGAGGTGGGATTTGGCTATTGACCACTATACCCTAACCTAGCAATTACTATAAATAGAAGGAGAGTTGGATCATTTTTACACTTGTTCATTTCATCCAACATTTGCAACTTATTTGTTACAGAGAATAAGTAAGGAAAAAGCTAGACTTTTATTAGTAGAAAAGAAGAAGAGCAAGCTTGATCATCAAGGGTAAGACTTCTATATCATTAATCTTCCAACTCTTCAATGCTAGTTTGATAGAGAAGTGTGGATTAGTGAAGTATATATGCTAGGAAGTAAAGAGAATGGTTAATCAAATGACTTAAACCTTAATAAGCCATGAATAAGCAATTCGTTCATATATAAGTTATGAACTAAGGAAAAACTTGTAAGAACTTGTTATATGTTTACATAATGAAGGTTGTATGATAAGAAGAAGCAAGGATGGTGGTTAGAAGATTAAAACCATGATAAGTCATGTGAAATAAAATCATAAGTAGTGTATACTTTTATAAGTTATAAACTCATGAAGAACAAGTAATAACTTATCATGTAAATAAGTTAATGAAATATATATGTTAAGATGTTAGTGATGGATAGAATCCATTTGAAGCGATGAACAAATCATAAGTAACAAAGTTATGCTGGAATTCACACGATTAGACGATAATCGTCGAATTCGTGAAATTCTCGGAATGGAAGTCAAATTTTGGTATTGAGCTCGAAAACGTTGGTTTTCGATGGGGTCAAGTCTCAATTGGCTTTCTAGAGTTGCAAACTCTAAAATGACCAAATTTCAACTTAGAACGAAGAAACGAGCGTTGAACATTTACGAACGTTTATCGTTTTTGTTAAAATGGACTAATAGGTGAATTTTGAGTTAACGAAGTCAAAAATGTAAAATTCTTGCATGAACATGTGGAGTATGTGATTTGTGAGCTAATGGCTTTTGAACAAGCCAATTCGAACTTAAAATGATGAAATTTGTAGTCCGGGAAGTTCGTTGTGTAAAATAAAAGTGTCAACTATCTGGTGCACAGAGCTGGCGTCAGCCCAAGGCCAAAATGTGGCGCTGCAGCGTCGTATGTAGTGCCCTGAGCTACTAAACTTTCACGTTGCAGCGCAGCCAATAGAACAAGGACTCGCGTCACAGCGCCGAGCCCGGACCCTAACCACTGTTAACTCGCGCCGCAGCGCGGCACAAGGAAGAGAAGCTGGCGCCGCAGCGCCAGCACTATATCATGCACAGTAAGGAAAGCTTATAAGTAAAGAAAGAAAGTTAATTGATTAGTAATGAACTAAAACTTAATGTAACTTTGTTAAGACATTGTTAAACCTTAAGTATGATAACTAAAGGTTAAAGATAATCAATCAAATGTGAATGTAAGAATGATGTTATTATAACGGGAAGCCGGAACCAATAGTAACAAATTTTAAACATTATTAGATTGAGAAGAAGGGTAAGATATAGTAGTAACCATACTTGATTATATATGATCTAATGTGTTACATTATGTGATCATATATTGTAGAGACCTTAAAGACTTTAAGTGAACGTGTAATAACAGTAGCAGACGCTGAAGGAAAGTGTTCTAACCCTTGTCTATGCTCAATATGAACAAGCTTTGTACTTCATGTATTCTTACGCATGAATTGATGTATGATGACGTCAAAGCTAATTCTTTCGGCTAGACTTAAGAATGTTGGATTTCTTATAATCTATTAGAGTATTGTCAATGTTTTACCAAATTATATTGGTGTAGTTTCCAAATGAAGACTGAGTATGCTAAACAAATGTTTTGACTTTATACGACAGGCACGTGAGGTTGCCAAAACTTAAACGTACATACGTTTAAAGAAAGTAGTATTGTACAACATAGAGTACTATAGATTGATCTCCTAGATGTGCTCATAAGTATTGTCGGACTTACGGACTTGGTGTCAGGTTGTCCTTTTCAAAGAAAGTATGAAATGCTCATGGTCTTGGACCGGAATTGATGTTTTACTGAATATTATTCATTGTGAAACGTTTTAAAGAAAAGTGAAGTGATATTTTGAATTATCGATAGTACTTCATAACTATTGTTCAGTTATTAAAGATATACGATTCCTATGTTTCAAGCATATTATTTAAATGGAATTGTCATACTTGTTGAGCTAGTTATGCTCACTGTTGCTTGAACCATATGAATGCAGCTAAGATCGAACAGACCGAAGGATCCGGTAAAGATAAAGAAAAGGCTAAGGCAGAACATTGAGTTATCTATGTAATAGTATAGGGTTAAAGTTGTCATATATTTGATATTATGACAAAGAACTTATGTATTGGTTTTAAAGAACCTAGGAAGGGAATATTGTATTGGAATATATAGAAGACATATTCACTCTTTTGAGGTATTTCAATTGAATCTTTGTGTCAACTGTAGCACCGTGTAGCACCTTCTATCGGGTTGGAAGATACCCAAATTTGGGGGCGCCACAAGTTCTATAACCTTTGCCACTTTATTATTCAGCAATGTTTTCTTTTAACCGTTATTTTGTTATACTTATGCAAGTCTTTTAACCTTACTTTTACATTATGCTAGTCTTGAATCTATTATTCAACTGTGAAAGTTCTCTAACCTTAGTCCTTCTTTATGCAAGTTCCTATTTCTAAGTTGTTATTGTTATGCAAGTTCTTTAACCTTAATTTATTGTTGAACAAGTTAATTAATCTTTGATTACTCATTCCAAGAAAGATTGCTCTGGTCAGTCAAAGTCTATAATTTTATTGTAAGCATTATCTTGTTGCAAAGTGTTTGTTCAGCTACGAATAATTGTTGTTTGATATTTGATCACCGATGTCATTGTACAATCTTACATTATTATACCGAACTCTTAGTTAACTAGCGATCCTCCTATTGATTCAACTAATCCTTAGTTGATGAATGCTCTATAAACTAAATTACCCTTGAAGTCAATCCAAACAAAACTTCCTTTGGTTTGCTTATGTACCTTACACTTTTTGAAAGTATGAACTCGATGATTAACATTTTTTCATTTATAACCCATTGAGTCTTTATCTCTTGTTGGTTCATTGTTATACCTTGTTCATGATGATATTGTAATCGAACTCTTGAGTAGTTACTGATCCCTATTTGATTCAACCAGTACTTAATTGATGAGCATTCTAAAGATCTAGAATTCCGTTTAAAGTTAATTCCAAACCAAACTTCCTTTGGTACGGAACCTAATGATCTAAGGTGAGATGAACAACCCTATATCAGTGGATTATTTTAGAGACACGCAATAGGGTTAAAATGTTTGCGCAATACATAGTACAAAGGGCTGATCACCTGGAGTACGAGATAATGGTCCATATAGTCGTTTAGGCTATTAAAGGTTGCAGTAGAAACGCTTATTAACCTAGGACATAGATGATGATTATGGTCTCTTAGACCATTAAAGGTTAAAGTACAAATACTTGACAACCTAGAACATAGTTCGTGGTCTTATGACCCTCAATGTATTTTCTTTGATATTAAATCTGTTGTTTAATTTAAAAGTTCATTATTCCTTTGAACTCATAGCTCTTGAAGTATATCTTATTGTTTCTGGTAAGAATATATTACCAACTAAAGCTTAGTCAATTGCCATTCATAGACTTTTATTGGAAATTATTCTTCTTGTGGGCAATTGTTTGCTCACTCTTGCACAAAACAATGCAGATGAGGTTATGAAGTCTGAAGAACTTTCTACAAGCAAGGGCAAGGGCAAGATACCTAAATAAATGGTGTTTATTTTACCGTTTATTTATTTAAACTTATGTAATAGACTTGATTATGTTTATATTTATTTGTTCTGCTGATGATGTAATAATAAAGGTTAGATGACCTGAGATTTATTTAAGATTATGTAACCCCTTAATGGAAGGATTATCTATTATGCTTGTGAGATTTATTTATATCCTTTATTTATGGATAGTTAGATGTTTCTTTAATGGACAGTGAACATCAGATATGTGGAATTGAAGTACCTGCAATTGGGGGTGTCACATATTTCAGCATGAACGTTGCATAGGCGGTTTTCTGGTCCTCTTTGACTCTGGCGACGCTAAAAATATTTTCCATCTCCATAACCCAAGTTTGAGCTTCTATCAGGTTCATGGAGCATTTAAACACTGGCGGTCCCACTGCCTTGAAGTCCTTGAACGTTGTATTTGGTGGAGTTTAAGGTTGATTGTTAATCGCTCTGCCAATAAATTCACCAACTGCAGAACGGGGTTAGCATTGGTGTTGTTATTGTTCGTCGGCCCTTCTTGGGCCGGTTGACGGTTTGGTCTTCATCTTGGCGACATATTTCTAGTAAGATATACGCTTATTAGATCCTTATTCAATCCTTTAAATATTTAAGGCTTAACTTAAATATTTAAACATAATCACTTAACACATTATCTTAAATAAACTCTGATATTTTATTTAAATCGAAAGTTTTAACATAATACGATAGCATCACTGTTATTTACATCAACTATCCCGAGATAAAGAATCTTCAAGATTAAATCATCATATTCCATTACTTTTATTTACACTGGAATTGACATCATTAATTAAAATAGATATTTACATATTTTATATTATTCCTATCACGGCCTATTAAGACGTTGAACAACTTCTCTGCACTCTTCATCCATGATACGAAACATCGTCCTACGATCCAACATGCACCAAGGTAAGTCCTCGAACTGAATTTGATAGTACATAACTCGATCCTGAGCTTTGTTCATTGTAGTGTTGAATGCACAATCCATCTCCACCATCTTGTCCTTCTTTGCCTGCACCTCTTCCTCGGCTAAATCTGCTCGCTGGGAAGCCTCCTCGTAATCACCTTAAGCTCTAGCTCGCTTGGCGGACTCCTCTCTCAAATTATCCTTCAATTTTGCAACCTCTGCAACCAGATGTTCATTGTCACCCTCTAAGTGAACTAATTTACACTCCACATTTCGAAGACTTGCATCAAGTCTTTGGATTTCTTCATTCTTCTTACCTATAGTGGCCTGACGTTCATCTGCCAACCTTCCAATTCTCTAACTCTGTTATGAAGCTCAATGTTACGATCATACACCTCGTCATGCATTCGAACTGCAATAGAGTTCGGTGGGAACTCATCTTCCTCCTCTTCCTCCTCAAGATCCTCCTCTGGATCAGACTCAAACACATGCTCTTGGCCCACAATAGTGATTAATAGAGATGGCTCTCTCTGTACCAACTGCTCCCGAACGACATTAATGTCTCAGGGCTCCTCCTCTTTAGGTACTCGGGGTTCCTCTTCCTCAGCTCGACTAGATCCTCCAACATTCGACATTCTAACAACATAATTTTAAGTTTTAGTTACTAATCGATACTCGCCAACACATAAGTTTATCACATAAGCATATAAAGTCTTTTATTATCTTCAATGAATTAAGGAATTCATTTCTTATAACTCGATAAGAGTTTGTCACCACTATGTTCTCAATTTCCTATAAGGCTACTACCTAAGGTTTTTCCCTCACTTAAGATTCATAACCTACAAATTTGATACCAACATGTGACACTCCCAAATTCGGGTTTTTCAATTTTCACGGGATTTGGTGTTCACTGTACAAACATTATAAGTCTATCTACCCATAATAAATGAAAATCATAAAATAGATAGAAATAAATCCTCTCCTTATGGAGTTACAACATCTGAATGTAAATACATCAATCCCATGTCATACTAACCTTAAATCTCAAATGCGGATGTGTAAATAAATAATAAGTCTTACACAACTTTAACATAAGTCTGAAACATAAATATATCAAATAAACAACAAGTCTTCATCACTTGTTAACCTTGCCCTTGGCTTTGCTAGTAGAAGGCTCGTCGGACCTTTCGCTCTTCGCTGCAATGTTATTATTACCCAAGAGTGAGCACGATTGCCGCCAAGTATAATAATATAACAACAATATAATAACATGTGAGTGAATCAAAGACTTCTAAAATAAGAAACCTCGACTTTCGAATTAAGAATGAATAACAAGAGTCAAAAGAACTTCTGAGGGTCATAAGACCTTTAACTATGTCCTAGGTTGTCAAGTATTTATACTTGAAACCTTTAACAGTCATAAGACTATGGACTCTTTTTCTCGTACTTAGGGGGATCAGCCCTTAGTACCATATTGTGCACAATATCTTAACGCTAAAGCATCATTAATCCCCTGTAACAGGGTTGTTTATCTCAGTTTGACATTAGAGTCCGTACCAAAGAAAATTTGGTTTGGATAAGCTCAACAAAGGTTCTAGAATTTAGAACGTTCATCAACTATGGACTAGTCGAATCAATAAGGGTTCACTAGTTCTACAAGGTTCAACAATAAATGATATTCAATTTGAATAATAAAACTCAAGAGGTATACAATCAAATACGTATTGTATAACGGGAACCATGCTTTAAAAGAATGATAACATCTAATATGAAATCTTGAAATTGAACAATTAATAACAAGAACTTACTCGACATAGAATATAAGTCTAGGACTTGCTCAATCGAATAATTTAGAATTTAAAGAAACCTATTCCATGAAAGTAAAGTTTTGAGTAAGGAAACTTGTCTCGTGTGCAAGCTACAAATATAGTTACAATTCAATTCTTCAATGTCCTACACATTACATGCATTCACAACATTTATTAGTTACAATCATATTAACCTTATAGGTTTAGTTCCCTCTTTTAGTACATCTTGTCAACTTAGTTTGAGTTCTGTTCATTATCAACAATTTCATATACAAGACTGAAGTCTCACATCATAAGTTTGAACATCATTACACCTTCTTATGGATATATGTTTAGCCCTTATACAACTTATCAAGTTTCTATGCAATTTCATCACATGTATGTTAACAAATCTGAGATGCCATCTTATTACATGTCCAACATAATATCATGTCCATTAGACTAGGTTAGACTAACATGTAATGGACCGCACATGACCAAAATTGAACTGTCCAACTTTGATACCACTGCCGGGAGGGGGGGTATGCTAAATGAATGCCTGTCGGGGCGGGGTAAAATGGCATGGCAACTCCCGCCGGGGCGGGGTCACCCAGATGCAGTTTCTACAATTCACGATTACACTTTTCATCAGACCAAAATTCGTGAATTACACATGAATTCTGTAAATTTAACAAACCCAAAAGATATAAAGTTCACATAATTGTTACCAAGCACGCATACATCGATTTTAAACAACAAAACAGCCATATTCAAGAGATTTAACCGCTTTTAATTCATGTTCTTTACTAAAAACATCATTTTAGACATTCTTAGGAAATCATCACGCCACGGATTTGTTTCTTGACCAACTCAGTTCGTATAACATGCATTATTTTCGTATTTAAATATATTAACACAATAAATCATCGATTTGCAGAATACAAAATGGATTAAACACAAATTTTTGTTCTAAAATTAGCATTTTTGTTCTTTTATAACAAAACTCAAACTTCTTTTGTAAAACATGATTTCATGAATCAATTCATACCAAAAAAACGTTTTCGACCCACATATAACAGAATATTTCTATCTTACAACATAAACATCCATTATTCTAACAAATCAACAACCAAAACTCAGATTTTGACTTCAAAATCATATATTGTCACTATAAACTTAAAAACTCTCTTTTTACACCAAAGTTCATGGATTAATTCACCCAAAATCGTTTATAAACATCATATATTAGATTATTCATGCATATAAATAATTTATAACAAATTTTTAGTAATTGGCTTCTAAGTACGTAAATTAAAAGTTTAGGTTAAGGAATTACCCTTAATTTCTTTGGTAAGATTGCTAGAGAGTGGAAGAAACTTCTTAATTCTCCAATTCCTTCTTCAATTCTCTCTTTTCTCTATATTTTCTCAAAGTTTAGGTCTCATGAAAATAAAGTACGTAAGTAAGAGAAAAGGACTGATTAATAATGCCCATACTGGTAACTGGCACAACACATGTATCAGTTAAGCGCATCATTGCTTAACTGATCCCGTGTTCTTAAGGCCATGTTTGGATTTAGCTTTTAAGAACTCATTTTTGTTTATTTTAATTAACTTGTTTATTATATAGTTTATTTGTCACACTTTAATTAAATAAATAATATTATTTAAACTCAATTAAATAAAAGGAAAAATTACTTATTAAATCAAATCATCACATAATTAAAATTCTTATTTATTAAATATAGCACATAATTTATATCTTCAATAAATATCTAATTAATTAGAACAATAATAAATTTATTTAACAACTCATTTAATTTAATAATCTCAATTAAATTTACACTTTGAATTATAACACGATTCCTCATTAATTTAATTAATGTAACACATTTAATTAAATTAATCTACCATAATTTCATCAAATATATATATATATATATATATATATATATATATATATATCAATAAATTACAAAAATCTCGTTCGTCATAGGTTCAAATTAGTCCTTCTAATCTTTATAACTCAAGGAATATACATCCAAATTAGTCCATTTTCGATTCTATGGATTCATAATTCATATAAATACAACATACCAAAGAATCAACACTTTACAAAAATATCAACTAACCATAAACTCATGTTCATACTAAATTTTTATGTTTTAACATGGTTAGCGAATTCATTCACCACGAATTCGATTCTTAACCAAATCAATCTATTAAAACTTCATTGTTTTCGTATTTTCGAGTACTGTCATAATACATAATCAATTTAAGGTTTTCATCATGATTTCATACCTAATCTTTGACTCCAACTAAGCCATAACATACATAATTCATTAAGAACACAAGTTCTTCATCTTTAGCATAATTTTATGAATTCGATTACCTAAAAATTGGTTATAGATGCTATATAACAAAATATATATATATACCCATAAACATATATAAACTATACTTCAACACATTCAACCACCAAAAACCTAATTACAGAGACTTTAGAAAATAAAAACCAAAAATTAGAAACTTAGGAATTTACCTTTGATTATTCTAAGCTCTACTTAGATAATTAGAAGTCCTTGTTTAATCCTCTTTTTCCTATTAATTCTCGGAGTTTCTTTTCTCTCTTCTCAATTTCTTTATGTGTTTTCTCTACTCATGTGAATGAGGAATAAACTGATGAAACTTACGTGATTTTAATTTGTATCGGTTATACAGCCAAAAGCCCCAACTGTTATAGAAAACAAAAGGTCTAGGCCATGTCTGGCTTGACCTCAAACAAACTCCTTTTACGTGTCTTCATTATATTTCATTTTCATACGATACAATATATCTTCTTTTTTTCGTTAATTCCTACAACATATCACACTTCATTCTTTTTTTTATTGCTAAATTATTCAGCCAACACTCTTCCCATCTATTTACCCATATGACTTATGGAATTACATTCATAAGTAAAACACTTTTAATCAAATATATATTTCCATTAAAATAACTAATATTTATTCCACTAATTATTTTAATAAATTATACAATTATTATGTATAATTATATAATTTCCTTCCTTTTATAAATTGTCCTAACAACAATATTTATTTATAATTATATTGGTTCTTCTCATTCTCATACTCCATTTACATTCACTTGGCTAAATATAATATATTAAGCCATTATATAAACATATTACTCTTAAATGTAATATATTACCTTCCTATTTTATTAAAAGAAGTATATTTACATTAATTCATTATTTAAATTAAGTGAATTATTTGTTTTATTTACGAGATTTAATTCATAATAATTTCATTACCAACAAGGCATAACAATTATATTATATTATTCCATAATATAATTTTCATCTGAATTAAATTAACTAATATTATTCAGTTAATTTCTTTTGCCACCATATTCCTTTTTCATAACTAATTTTCTTCACGTTCTTTAATAGTTTAATTAACTATTAAATCTCACATCTCATAATAAGAATTATTTTTTTAAAATTCTTATTTAATAATTTCTAAAATTTTGGGTTGTCATATCCTTTCACCCTTATAAGGATTTCGTCATCGGAATCACCAAAACCTCTCTTACTCGGTTTTCATCTATTCTCTTTCAACATTTTATCGTAGAATATCTTCAACACATTACCTTAACATAGGTTTTATATTTCTTATTCCCTTTATCTTCCTCAACAAACTGTTTTAAAGTTTAATTCACGACCCTTATTTGAACACGATACTATTTCGAGTATTACATATTCTTTAATCCATTCATTATCTTTTCTAACTATCATTACCATATACTCAATTCATAAACACTTGGGATATTACATTAACCCCTTCTTCTAAGAATTTCATCCTCGAAATTTTAATTTACTAATCTTCATTCATTTGATTTATAAAAAAAAAAATGAATTTTCATTAATTTCTACTCATTTATTGGGTTCTATAACCAAATTCTTTTTTAAATCATCTCATTCTTCACATCTTTTTCTTTTAAAGGTTTTACATTATCCTTGATAGCTTCATCCCTTCTCTCATCAAAATTTCTTTCATTTCTTGGAATTATTATGTTTTGCAAAAAAAATTCATCATCACATGTTTCATTCTACAGCTTACCTCCTTCTAAGGAATATCTTCCTTTCCACTTTCTCCTTTCAGAATAATAAGAATCTTCTGCAATTGTTCAATTATTGGGAAGCAATATGAATAACCTAGGAATTTAAAAGATTTCAAATCATGTTGATGGGTCATAAGACCTTGAACTTTTCTCCAAGTTTAATAGTGCATCACCATTGTAAACCGTCTTTAACAGAATGTTTAGCAATCACACAGACTGAACATCGTACCCTAGGTCGTACTCTAGGTGATCAGCCTATCGTACCCCTACGTCGTGCACAACGTATTACATCTTAACATCATAATGACTATATGTGTTACTTTCAAAACCATTATCTCCGATAACATGTCCCCTTTTTATAGGGTTTTTCTGTAACAATAAATAAGAAATTTTGCGTATAATTTTTTTTAAGAATGAGGATTTGTACAAGATAATGTGTATATGTATTTATATGGTAAATAAAATTATATTTATTACATAAATGTATACAAATAATTTTATTTTAGAATTATTGATTATTATAAAGTATATTATTATAATAATTACTTTTATAGCAGAAATGTTTTTATTAATTATTTTCCATGAAAAAATATAATTATATATTAATTAAATAATATATGGAGTGATTTTTAGAATAATTATAATAATTATTTTATTATATAAATTTTAGTATACATCATTAAGTTAATTATTTTACCTTAATTATTAACGTTAAATATGGGAGAATATATCAGATATGGAATCCAAACCCTAATTTTGGATTTTGATCAAGGAATGAGAATAATAATGTGATATTAATTATATTTTGATTTTTTAGTGCTATAAATACGTACTATATGTGCGCATGGATAATGGTTGGTCAATTATGTTGTGGCATGTCAAAATGGGAGCATTAATTCATTAAACCCTAACTTGAAACTCAAACCGGAGTTTGTGATTGGTAGGAAAATGGGGTACGTGAATTATGACCATTATTACAGTAATTAATTAGGTAAACCCTAATTAAAAAAATAAATCTAGAAACCCTAATTGTAAATTAGAAACCCTAATTTCCAATTTCAAACCCTAATTGCTAAAATGGTAACCCTTATTATTATTTAAGTAGGAAATTATGTTAATTAGGAAACCCTAATTCATAATTTGGGAAACCCTAATAATATCAAGAAACCCTAAGTATTTTTAATAAACCCTAATTTTCTATTTAAAACCCCAAATTTTAATTAGTAAGTTATAATTAAAATTTTATTAAACTTTAATCTTAATTTTTTAAATCCTAGAAATTATTTTGGAAACCTTAAGGTTTAAAATCTAGTGATTAAAACTTAGATTCAAGCACCATGGACAAGTATACCCTTAAAATAACAAGGCAAATGACCAAATTATCCTTTCTTAAAATCTAAAGTAAATATAGTTATGACCAAAAATTGTGCCACATCTCTTGAGCCACTATCACACACCTTTCATCAACCAACACAAGCCACATAGCACCAATTTTAACCACAAGAGTAAAAAGTGAGAGATTAAAGTTAGTGAAATGTCAAAGAAATGGCTCATTTTCTATCTAGCACCCAACCAAGTCTCTCTCTCTCTCTACACTCACGAATTCCAGTAGCATATCAGTCCCAAATACCAGCCCCACAAAATCCGTAACCAGATCAGAAGCACAAAATCAAGGATTGTTCATAAGAGGTATAAACCCTAAAACAAAATCTGACTTTTGATCCTATGTTAGATGTTAGTTTCTTTGTGTTAAATATGTTAGATATAGTGTCTAATGATGATCTGGGTTGCTAAATGTTAAATCCATAACATCTAGAGGCTCGGATTTGAAGATTTACAAAATTTGGAAAAATAAATTTTTGTTTTTTGACAATGAATGTCAGACCCTGTAGATCTTTCTCTGTTATGTGTTTTTGTTGTTTTAAGCTTTGATCTTGTAGGATGCTGTGAGATCTTTGCTCTGAAACTCAAATCAAAGTAAATTAGTTTTTATTTATTTTAAGTACATTTCATAAATATTTAATATTTTTGAAATATTATTGGTATTTAATTTATTTAATTATAATATTAAATAAATTAGTTAAAAATGATTTTAATACTTGAAAAATCATTTAAAATTATAATCTGATATAAGAAAATATTTTAAGTTATTTTTAATGACTTTTAATATTTTGTGATGAAATTTATTAATAAATTAATATTAATTATAATTAAGTTATTTGATAAATGAATTAAATAAATAGATTAAAAATGATTTTATTATATTAAAAATTATTTTAAATAATAATAAGGTATTTAAAAATATTTTAAGTTATAAAAAATAGCTTTCAATATTTAAAGGTTAATTTCATTAATTAATTATTATTAATGATGTTAAGGTTATTTAATAATTATATTAAATAAATAGTTTAAAAATAGTTTTATTAATTTAAAAAACATTTAAAAGGGAAATAAATGAATTAAAAATATTTTAAGTTATAATTAATGACTTTTAATATTTTTGATGAATAAAATATTAATACTTTAATATTAATGAGAGGTATTTAAAAATGATTTTAAATGTTTTAAAAATCATTTAAGGGTAATATTAATACTTTAAAAGTATTTTAAGTTATTATAAATAACTTTAATATTTTGGCAATGATTTCATTAATAGTTTAATATTAATTAAATACTAATGATAATAAAATTGTTGATATTTAAAACATTTAAGCATGATTCCGATGTTTGAAAATTCATGATAAATTATAATAAATGTTAAAAAAATTATTATAAGTCATTTAAAAATAATATGACTAATACTAAACAGGATAGAGTCTTAGACTCGATAATTACCCGATAAGGCTGTCGGTACACCGACATGTTTCAGAAATTGATATTAACTTAGATAATGTGATTAGATATGTGTTTATTTGTGATTAAATAGTTGTTAAACTTATGTGCCAATGTGATTAGGATACATGCTGACTGCAATAAGCAGTGCTATGTGTTACAGTATGTATTCTAATCAATAAAACGATCTTATTACTGATAGGTTGTTATACAAAAGATAGAACCAAGTTACAAACTGTAAGCAGCGTATCAGGCAAGTATCTTACCTTTGCATTTTCTTTATGCAATGGACATGAGTAAGAATGTTTCTAAATTATATTAATACTGTACATATTATTAACCCTATATTATATACGCTCATTGATTATCAACATGTTAATATATGGTAATTCAAATATATATTATGTTCGTTAATTTCTATAAATGGTTACACAAGTGTCCTCACTTGGATAATCATTGTATTTAATCACATGTTGATATACCTTTGTCAATTACCCGTATATATATATATATATATATATATATATATATATATATATATATATATATATATATATATGTTGAAATATAGATTATTGTTGAGCAAGATAAAACCTTTGATTTGAAAACCCGGCAAGTATGAACATCCCAAATATGGGAAAACTTTTATGCGTCCAAGGCGGACAGAGTGAACGATACCCTCATTCTTGCATGTAATATTGATCAATGCAGGGTACAACGGGCTGATTACCCCCGTGCCCGTAAGTTATGACGGTTTGCAGATGAATTTCTGGTTAACCTTTTTGAAAATGAAAATAATGTTCATAGTATGTCACCTTTACCCTATTTAAAATCATTATGTAGTTTCAAAATTTGAAAGAGGGTTGTTATGTTATTATTATCGGTATAGATACTTCACAACTATTGATCTGTTGTAGAAGGGTAGTATAAAGAAAACATTTAAATTCTTTCAGCTTATATATATATATATATATATATATATATATATATTATTTTTATTACTTGCTGGGCACTCAAATGCTCAACCTTACTTAATTTAAATGTTTTCAGCCAAGTGTGAAGAACCAAAAAGCTCATACAGAAACAAAGGAAAAAGAAAGCTAACCAAATAAGATTTGTGGTAGTTATATAATAGTTTGATATTATTATTAAGATAATGATATATATTATCTATTATGGGTTGTAAGGAATGTATTAAAAGTTACATACTTGGGAGCTAGACTCTGATAATCATGTAAATTAAGTTTAATAATTATATTATTGTTATTATTATTAGTATTATTCCGCTCATAGAAATGGTATCGTGAAGCACCGAGTTCGGATTTAAAGTACCTGGATTTGGGGGCTTTACATCGTGGTATCAGAGCTTAAGGTTAAAAACCTTAGGTGGGCTAGACCTTAGGCTATAACCTTAGAACATAGGGAAACGTTGAAAATATAAGTAACTCATATAGAGTTTAAAAAGAGATGAATTGAATAAATTCATCGTCGAACAAAATAAAAGATAACTTATATAAAACTCTTATTTGTTGTGTGTATATACTATTTGCTAATCAGGATAACTTATGTGTGTAGATGTCTGGTGGAAAAGGCTTGTTATATGCATATAGCATGAAGAAGAATCAAACCCATACACCCGAGCTGTGACGCCCCCAAAATTAGGTATACATCACCCATCTTGGGTCGTCAGATACATGGTAAAGAATACAAATACAACTTACTAATACAACTGTCGTGTACAATACGACAAAACATTACTGTGAGTTTGAATATAATTATTGTTTACTAGAGACTATACAAACTCAAAAGGAGTCCTCATTACAATTATTGTCACACTATTTAATAGAATAGTGAGGACTACTAATACTATCATCTGGTCCATCACTCCGTTCCCCGACTCGTCCCAGCTATATTCTCATTTCCTGAAGAGAACAGTGAAAGAAAGGGTGAGCTCAACTAGCCCAGTAAGAAATATTATGACTAAGATAATGCAGAATAAATTATCATCAGCCTTCAAAGTGTTAAACTGATAAAATATAACGAACATCAAGTTTAACTACAGCGGAACAAGAAATCCATTAAAAGAGTCAAGTGGAGAATAAAATCTACTATCTTCTATGATTTAAAAGGTTTTTCAATATTGTTATCGCTAGGACTCAGCTTAATAAAATAATCCACATCATCGAATCACCCCTGCACTATGGCCAAGGATATTCGTGTATTCATTAATGGTCATGATCATGCCAACAACTGTCCATCAATGCATTATGGGCCAATGAGGACTTTTACCACATCATTTGTAACATTACAGTCATGATTATACCGAATAATCCCTGGTCCATCTAGGCACTACAGGATACAGATAATTTTTAACATTTTATAAACATGAGGATGATGACAATGATATAAGAATTCAATAAAACAAGTTCAAGAATTAATTTATCCAAGAATTAACAACGTCCAAATTGTCATCATGATACTGCTTTGTGGAGTAAAATTCAAGAATGCTTAGAATAATATTTTCATGAAAAGATACTGGATGAAACGCAATTATCAAGGATATTCCACTAATTTCATGGAGTATAGACGTTAAAACTTAATCAACTGAGTATAATAAAGAATGGAATAACAAAAGAAATCACCCGGCGTAAATGCACAGACAGGTTATTCTAATAGAATAATAAATAATAGAATCAGGTCCGGCGTAAATGCACAGACAGGATATTCCGACAGAATAATAAATAATGGAACCAGGTTCGGCGTAAACGCACAGATAGGATATTCCGACAGAATAATAAATAATGGAACCAGGTCCGGTGTAAAACACAGACAGGATGTTCCAACAGAATAATAACAAGACGGAACCAGGTCCGATGTAAAACACACAGACATGATGTTCCAACAAAATAATAATAAAAACGGAACCAGGTCCGGTGTAAAACACAGACAGGATGTTCCAACATAATAACAGAAGAATGTCACCAAGTATAGGATAGACCGCGTATACAGGTTATTCCAACAGAATAATAAGAAATGAAATAACAACAGTTCTCTTCATGAATAAGAAAGAATAACACCCCTTACCGTTTTAAAGAAGAACTGAAATAAGGAAGTAGTTAAGTAGCAGAATATTTTTCTTCTCTCTCCCTATAGTTTCTCTCTCTAGAGTTCATTGAATTCGTAAGAAATAATGAAGGAATGAGCGGCTATTTATAGAAAAATGGAATGTATAGTAACTAATCCATGAACGGTCCGTATTTAAAGAAAAATCTTTTAAATAAAATATAATATATTCTATTTATAGAATAACTTTAATAAAGTATTCTGTTTTATATAAAAAGATGTTTCTGTTTTATTACGTTAATAATACGAATAAAATAAAACTTCATTATCGCTAAATAATTCATATTATTAACTGACAATAATTGAATCAAACTGAGTGACTTCTCACATAAGCATTAATAATCAATACCGTGTGCTACTATGCAACAACACATATTACTGTACTTTTGCTACCGAGTAGCTCAACAGTATCAGTGGTAAAACTTTCGCCGTTATTTTTAATAAAATATTTTTGTCGCTTTTTCAATCGGACAATAAGTCCGTTGTGGGGTCCACCAATGATTATGCCGTTGTACGAATATTCCCTGTTAAAATGAATATTCTCCGACCAATCGAATATTATATAACAACTTGCGTACTTTGCAAAATTTATAAATATTACCCACAACTATAACATTATATCAAATTAACTCCATAATATTCAGAAATGATATTTATAGAAAATTCATCTTTATTTATAAAAGTTGGGGTCTTACAACCTCCCCTTCTTATGAAATTTTGCCCTCGAAATTAGGGTACGTACCTGGTATGTCGAAGAGGTAAGGATACCTTGATTTCATTTCAGATTCTAATTCCCAAGTCATTTCCTCAACATCGTGGTTTCTCCACAAAACTTTGACTTGAGCTATAACCTTAGAGCGTAGAATATGTTCCTTCTTATCCAAGATTTGAACATGAACTTCTTAATACGTCAAATCTTCTGCTATTTCGTCCGGTTCTAACTCAATAATGTGGTTCGGGTCTTCCACATATTTACGTAACATGGATATGTGAAAAACGTTATAAACACGAGACATACTTGGCGGTAAAGCGAGTCTATAATCCACAGTTCCTACTCGATCGAGGATTAAAAATGGATCGATGAATCGAGGAGAGCTTTCCTCTCTTTCCAAAACTCGTAACTCCTTTCCATGGAGCAACACGTAAAAATACATGATCTCCTATATCAAATTCCACGTCCTTTCGATGAAGATCAGCATAACTCTTTTATCGATCTTGTGAGGTTTTTATATATTGTCGGATCGTTTGAATCTTTTCTATAGTCATACGTACAAACTCCGGTCCCAACAACGTTGCTTCACTCACCTCATCTCACCATACTGGAGAACGACATTTTCTTCCATACAATGCTTCGAATGGAGCCATGCCAATACTTGCTTGATAACTGTTGTTGTAGGAAAACTCCACCAATGGTAAGAACTTGTCCCAACTTCCCTTGAAGTCAAGGACACAGAGTCTTAATAAATCTTCTAGAGTTTGAATAGTCCTCTCTGATTATCCGTCCGTCTGAGGATGATATGCCGAACTATATCGTAAATCCGTGCCCATAGCTTGTTGTAAACTAACCCAAAATCGTGAAGTGAATCTTGGGTCTCGATCAGAAACTATGGACACTGGCATACCATGCAGTCTTACAATCTCGTTTATGTACATACGAGCAAGACGTTCAAGTGTATAAGTTTCTCGTATCGGTAAGAAATGAGCAGACTTGGTCAATCTATCAACAATGACCCAAATCGCATCTATACCTTGAGAAACCTTAGGAAGACCGGTAACGAAATCCATGGTAATGTGCTCCCACTTTCATTCTGGAATTTCAAGTGGTTGCAATGGACCTTTTGGTACCTAATGCTCCGCTTTGACTCGTTGACAAGTTAGACACCTTGAGATAAACATCGCTATCTCTCTCTTCATATTGCTCCACCAAAATGTATGACGAAGATCATGATACATTTTGGTACTTCTAGGATGGATTGCAAACGATGTGTTGTGCGCCTCCATTATGATTTTATACTTTAAATCAGGGTTGTTAGAAACACAAAGTCTGGAGTTGACTCGAAGTATTCCTTCTTCATCGATTCTTGCTTCCGGCATAGCACCTTCTTGCACTTTCTTCCTCATACGCATCAGCTCCAGGTCTGTAGCTTGAGCAGCTTTAACTTTATCGATTAAAGTTGGTTCTACTCGTATATTCGCCATCATCACATGGGTCCCTGGAGTCTTTAACTCTATCTTCATCCTTTGTAAGTCACACAAAATGGGCCTTTGTGTTGACAATATGGCACTCGTACTTGCATATGATCTTCTACTCAATGCGTCAGCTACCACGTTTGCTTTTCTAGGATGGTATTGAATGGTATGATCATAATCTTTCAATAGTTCAAGCCAACATCGTTGTCGCATGTTTAGTTCCTTTTGAGTGAAGAAATATTTGAGGCTTTTATGATCCGTAAAGATCTCCACCTTCTCCCCATACAAGTAATGCCTCCAAATTTTAAGTGCAAAGACAACAGCTGCCAACTCTAGATCATGAGTAGGATAATTCCTCTCATATTCCTTGAGTTGTCTTGATGCATAGGCTATGACTTTTCCATGTTGCATGAGAACTCATCCCAACCCTTTGCTCGAAGCATCACTATAGATGACAAATCCCTCCGAGCCAGATGGTATTGTTAGAACAGGTGCTGAAATGAGTCTCCTCTTGAGTTCTTGAAAACTCTTCTCACATTCTTCGCTCCAACCGAACTTTGTATCTTTCCGAGTCAGCTGAGTTAATGGAGTAGCGATTCGAGAAAATCCTTCCACGAATCTCCGATAATAACCAGCTAAACCAAGAAAGCTACGTACTTCGGTCACTGATTTAGGTTGCTCCCAGCTTTGAATAGCTTCAATCTTTGCCGGGTTAACCGATATTCCACGACTTGATACTACGTGCCCAAGGAATGCTACCCCCTCCAGCCAGAACTCGCATTTCTTTAACTTGGCATAAAGCTTGTATTCACGAAGCTTTTGGAGTACCAGCCTCAAGTGTTGCTCATGATCTTCACGGCTTTTAGAATAAATAAGGATGTCATCAATAAAGACGACCACAAAGTGATCCAAATATTCCTTGAATACCCGGTTCATCATATCCATGAAGGCAGCAGGAGCATTAGTCAATCCAAATGACATGACTAGGAATTCATAATGCTCGTACCGAGTTCTGAAAACCGTCTTTGGAATATCCTCAGTTCTAACTTTCAGCTGATGATATCCAGAACGAAGATCGATTTTTGAAAAGAATTGTGCTCCTTTTAACTGGTCAAAGAGGTCATCAATATGTGGCAATGGGTACCTGTTTTTGATGGTGACATGATTCAACTCCCGATAATCAATACAAAGTGGCATACTTCCATCTTTCTTCTTCACGAATAGCACAGGAGCACCCCAAGGAGAAGTACTAGGACGAATAAAGCCAATGTCTAACAATTTCTGCAGTTGGATCTTTAACTCCTGAAGTTCAATAGGTGCCATTCGATATGGGACTTTGGAAATAGGTTTTGTACCGGGTTCAAGGTCGATACAAAATTTAATTTCACGCTCTGGGGTAGGCTAGGAAGTTCTTCAGGGAATACGTCAGGGAATTTATTAACAATAGAAATATCATTCAAAACTGACGTATTTTTGTTTAGATCCGTGACATGAGCTAAGAAAGCTTGACATCCGTTTTTCAATAAACGAATAGCTTTATGGCTTGAGATGACATCGATTGATTTTAATGGTTTGGTTGCTTGAATTCGCATAATAGGTCGATTAGGAATATGAAAGCTAACAACCTTACGAAAATAATTAATTTTTGCATGATGAGTAGTTAACCAATCAATCCCTAGAATCACGTCAAATGCAAGTATTTTTAATGAAATAAGATCGACAGGTAATGTGTGGGTACCAACTTGAACCGAACAAGACTTATAAACCATTGATGTAATGAAGGTTTCTCCCAATGGAGTTTCAACAGATAAGTCAAAGTCTAATTTCTCCGGAGTCAAATTTAATCGATGAGTGCAAGTAGGAGAAATAAAAGAATAGGTAGAACCGGTATCAAATAAAGTATAGACTTCGTTAGAGTTTATGATAAGCTTACCCGTGATGACCTCATTCGGGTTCCTTGCTTTCTGGGAGGTCACAACAAACGCTCTCCCTTGCACTACCGGTTTTGACTTTTCTGGGACGGCCTTTAGTGTCTCCATCTTGGCTGATTTTAAGTTAATTTTAATGACTTTTAATATTTTGTGATGAAATTCATTAATAAATTAATATTAATTATATTTAAGTTATTTGATAAATGAATTAAATAAATAGATTAAAATTCATTTTATTATATTAAAAATCATTTTAAATAATAATAAGGTATTTAAAAATATTTTAAGTTATAAAATATAACTTTCAATATTTAAAGGTTAATTTCATTAATTAATTATTATTAATGATGTTAAGGTTATTTAATAATTATATTAAATAAATAGTTTAAAAATAGTTTTATTAATTTAAAAATCATTTAAAAGGGCTATAAATGAATTAAAAATATTTTAAGTTATAATTAATGACTTTTAATATTTTGATAAATAAAATATTAATACTTTAATATTAATGAGAGTTATTTAAAAATGATTTTAAATATTTTAAAAATCATTTAAGGGTAATATTAATACTTTAAAAGTATTTTAAGTTATTATAAATATCTTTAATATTTTGGCAATGGTTTTATTAATAGTTTAATATTACTTAAATATTAATTATAATAGAATTTTTTGATATTTAAATCATTTAAGCATGATTCCGATGTTTGAAATTTAATGATAAATTATAATAAATGTTTAAAAACTTATCACAAGTCATTTAAAAATAATATGACTGATACTAAGTTACAAGATAGAGTCTTAGACTCGATACTTACCCGATAAGGCTGTCAGTATACCGACATGTTTCAAAAATTGATCTGAACTTAGATAATGTGATTAGATATGTGTTTATTTGTGATTAAATATTTGTTAAACTTATGTGCCAATGTGATTAGGATATGTACTGACTGCAATAAACAGTGTTATGTGTTATAATATGTATTCTAATCAATAAAACGATCTTATTACTGATAGGTTGTTATACAAAAGATAGAACTAAGTTGCAAACTGTAAGCAGCGTATCAGGCAAGTATCTTACCTTTGCATTTCCTTTATGTAATGGACATGAGTAAGAATGTTTCTAAATTATATTAATAATGTACAGATTATTAACCCTATATTATATACGCTCATTGATTATCAACATGTTAGTATATGGTAATTTAGATATATATTCTGTTCGTTAATTTCTATAAATAGTTACACAAGTGTCCCCACTTGGATAATCATTGTATTTAATCACATGTTGATATACCTTTGTCAATTACCTTTATATATATATATATATATATATATATATATATATATATATGTGTGTGTGTGTGTGTGTGTGTGTGTGTGTGTGTGTGTGTTTTGAATTATAGATTATTATTGAACAAGATAAAACCTTTGATTTGGAAACCCGACAAGTATGAACATCCCAAATATGGGAAAACTTTTATGCGTCCAAGACGGACAGAGTGAATGATACCCTCGTTCTTGCATGTAGTATTGATCAATGTAGGGTACAACGTGCTGATCACCCCCGTACCCGTAAGTTATAACGGTTTATAGATGAATTTCTGTTTAACCTTTTTGAAAATAAAAATAATGTTCATAGTATGTCACCTTAACCCTATTTATAGTCATTATGTAGTTTCAAAAATTTGAAAGAGGGTTGTTATGTTATTATTATCGGTATAGATACTTCACAACTATTGATCTGTTTTAGAAGGGTAGTATAAAGAAACATTTAAATTCTTTCAGCTTATATATATAATTGTTATTACTTGTTGGGCACACAAATGCTCATCCTTGCTTAATTTAAATATTTTCAGCCAAGTGTGAAGAACCAGAAAGCTCATGCAGAAACAAAGGAAAAGAAAAGCTAACCAAATAAGATTTGTGGTAGTTATGTAATAGTTTGATATTATTATTAAGATAATGATATATATTATCTATTATGGGTTGTAAGGAATGTATTAAAGGTTACGTACTTGGGAGCTAGACTCTGATAATCATGTAAATTATGTTTAATAATTATAATATTGTTATTATTATTAGTATTATTCCGCTCATAGAAATGGTATCGTGAAGCACCGAGTTCGGGTTTCAAGTACCTGGATTTTGGGGCTTTACATTTTCACCTCAGCTTCTTAACATATGAATCCGCACCAAAATAATTTTGTCTAATATAGTTTGACAAAGAATGCTCAAATTTCATAAATATTTTTCAATATTTGTCTAGCTTAATCAAATAGAATAGACTTCTAGCAATAACTTGGACATCAATCGAGATATATATACATACATTCTTAACCAACTCAACTGGCATACCTTTCTTAGCTTAAAGAAAACCAAAAATCCCTTTTTTTAAACATCTTTATTAGCATATCTTTTCAAAGTTTAGAGAAAACCAAAAATCATTTTTAAATCACAATATAATATCGTCTTAATGGCATATTGAGAATTCAGTCATTCTACATCATTTTTAGACCAATGCCCCTGCAGCATTTATAGATTTGATGAACATGGTGTTTAAACCATTCTTAGATAAGTTTATGGTGGTATTCATTGACAATTTCTTGGTGTACTCCAAATCTCAAGAGGAACACGTGGAACATTTACGTTTGACGTTGGAGATGCTAAGAAGGGAAAAGTTGTACAAGAAATTCTCTAAATGTGAATTATGGATAGAACGTGTACAATTTCTTGGACACATGATTGACAAGGATGGGATTTAAGTGGATACATCAAAGGTCGAAGCTGTAATAAATTGGGAACAACCAAGGACACCATCAGAGGTGAGGAGTTTCTTGGGAATGACAGGTTACTACAGGCGATGTATTAAAGACTTTTCCAAGATAGCCACCCCGTTGACAAATTTGACAAGGAAATCTGTAAAATTAGAGTTTCCAAGATTTGAAAAAGAAGCTTAGTATGACACCTGTGTTGTCATTACCGGATAACACAGGAAACTTTGTGGTATATAATGATCCATCACATAAAGGACTAGACTGTGTGCTTGTGCAAAATGGCAAAGTCATTGCGTATGCATTAAGGCAACTGAAGGACTATGAGAAAGGATACCCAACTCAAGATTTAGAGTTGGTTGCGGTAGTTTTTGCTCTAAAGATATGGATGCACTATCTCTATGGCGAGAAATGTGAGATATATACGGACCATAAAAGTCTGAAGTATATTTTCACACAGAAAGATTTGAACATGCGTCAGAGGCGATGACTAGATTTGATAAAAGATTATGATTGCAAAATCTTTTATCATCCGGGTAAAGTAAATGTTGTTGTCAATGCCTTGAGTAGAAAAGATTGTGAGAAATTGATGTTGTTAATAGCTTAGGAGGAACTTATCTCAGGAATGGAAAGGCTAGAGTTAGAAATAAAACTTCCAAAATGATCCGATGAGAGATTATTCCAGATGGTAGTTGGTGCAACTTTAGTGGACAAGGTAAAGAACGCTCAATTACAAGATGAAGAATGTGGAAAAATCAAAGAAAAAGTGGTTGAGGGTAGTGAAGTAAAATACAAGGTCGATGCTGAAGGAATATTAAGGTTCGAGGGAAGAATTTGGGTCCCAATAGTACCAGATATTAAAAACAAAGTCTTAACTGAAGCTCATAATTCAAGATATTCAACTCATCCGAGAAGTACGAAGATGTATTAGGATTTACGACAGCATTTATGGTGGTCGAATATGAAACGAGATGTCGCAGAATGTGTCGCGAAATGCTTGACATGACAAAGAGTCAAAGCCAAGCATTAGAGACCAAGCGGATTACTTCAGCCGTTGGAAATACCAGAATGGAAGTGGGAGCACATCATAATAGATTTTGTGGTAGGTCTTTTGAATATTCAGAAAGGTTATGATGTGATTTGGGTGATAGTGGACAGACTGACGAAATCAGCACACTTTTTGCCAATAAAGATTAGATTCAATCTTGATCAGTTGGCAAAGTTGTACATCAGGGTTATCATTTTGAGACATGGAATTCCATTGTCAATTGTGTCAGACAAAATGGTACTAGTGGAGGCACTAAACAACAATTACTGAAACAAAAACAGATTAACCAGCAAGTAAAATATTTGCATTTCAGAGAACCTAGTTTTGTAGCAACAGAATTGTTATAAAGCTGATAGGCTACATCCAATAAATATTTTTCAAAATATTTAGTAAGTTAAAAAAATGACCACAGATCTAGTGGGCATTTTACCAAGCTATTGCAATCTATAATAAATTCTGAAATGAATAGAGATAAGTAGCAGTCTCACTTGTCTCCTCGCATAATTTGAAACTGGGTCTTAATATCCTAATGTTTAGTAGTAAATGAGCACCCAAAATTTATCGATATGCATTGCTTTCAAAGTGGAAGCATAACAGGTGTCATCTTACGATTATACATTCAACTCTAATACGATGCATTTTGTATTTCTAGAGAAGACTCCTACTCTTTCATGAATTACCTTAGAGCTCCTAACCATTTAGTCACAAGTCTATTCAAGCTTGTTGACTAGATTTTCTTATATCATTTCTTTAAAATGTAAGGCTAATTGGCTAGATTAACAACACAGTTCCCATATATGCCTTTAGGAGTACTCATAAACTTAACTAATTATGACCTTAAATACCAAAATCTAAATATCCAAACTATCCATAACTTGCTTAAGAGAAATAATTTCCTTAAAAGGAAACCTTTTCTTTTTAAGAGCAACTTAATATTCTAATCATGTGCAAAAAACAGGTTCAGTCGAATAAAAATTTGATCTTGAATTTGACACTTGCTTTCTCAAATGTGTAGATAGCGTAGTAGCAAATGGGTCATAAGTTACAAGTTAAAAATCATATGGTTAAAGAAACATATGATGAATATATAGACCCTTCAAAAAAGAAAAGCTACATTACCTGGCCATCATACCAACCTGTCTCCTCATCTGAAACAAGAAAGAGCAATTGATCCATCAAAATGCAAGAAAAAAAATATATCAACCAAACAAACAGAATCACAATGAAGAAATCCATGGAGAAAATAACACAATGAAGAATAAAAGGAAACTTAGTTCAAATTCTTTTCTTTTCCTTCAACCATGACAAATTAGAAATATTCAGAGTTTATTCCCAAGAAAGAAAATCACAGCAAATAAAAATGACCATTTTAATTAACAACCCATAGACATGATGAGTGAGTTTTATACTCATAATTGAGTGCGTTTGAGCTTAATTTTTGGTTGATTTTAGGTGTTTGTGTCTATTCATGCATATTTTATGTTGTTTTGTAGAAATTGGGACAAATGTTATTTGGATCGACGTTTGGAGTGGCTAGATTCGCGTTTTCGGATTGACATTTACACAATAGTCACTTCAGAACCAATTTTAGTATTGCTCCGAACCTTATTTTGAAAAACTTAAAGAATGAAATTTGTAGATCTACGTCTCCTCTTTCCAGAACATCTTGAATCATCAAAATCAGAGTTCGGATGAAGAAGGTATGGCCATTTTCCCAAAGGACGTCGGAGCAGAAAATTTCCAAAAAAGTGGCCAGCGCCAGGGCGCCCATTTCAGGTCTATGCCCAGCGCCGGGGCCCTAGGGAGCAGTGTTCTAGCGCCATGCCCAGCGCCGGAGCACTGGAGAAGAGTTTGGTCAAGGCTTTGACGCGTTTTGGGGCGAATTTTGACACTTTTCTGACTCCAAATTGGATTGAGTTTGTTCCTAACCTAAAAATTAGACTTGTAACCTATAAATACATTATGTAAGGCATAAAATAAAAGGGATATTACATAGATTAGATTAGAGATACACTCCATTAGATTAGACATTAACCCTAGTTCTTATTAGTTTTGGAGATTGAAGCAACTTAGAGATTATTGAAGATCAAGAGCAGGAGCAAGAGGGGAGCATCAGATTTGCTGACAACAGATTCTATTCTCTTCTCTTATCATACTTTTATCTTTAATGTCTATTCAGTTGTGGATTCTTGGTTTTAATTCATTAATTATGAACTAACTCTTTTATTAAGATTTCAATTGAACCTTTTATGTCTATAAATTAGTTATTTGATTTATTCCAATTATTTATGTCAAACTGAATTGTTTATCTTGTCTTGAGCTTATTGATTAATTATCTGATCAGTAATTACCTTGTTATTCTAAAAGGAATTGGAAGAGGAATTCTAGGATTAGAACTGGGCATGATAACATGTGACTTGGTTATTTACATGACAAATAATTAGGTTTGTGAATTGAATGAAAATATCTGTTCACCGCATGTAACACATAAGGAATTGGAATTGAAGGAGTTTAATTTAATTATTTTGCATAGGAATATAGCAAGATTAATTTGGATTAAATAGAAGTCAATTGATCACTTGGAAAAGGACTTTTGGCATTTGAGAATTCTTGTTAATAATTCAGTAGGCATAATAATTGGGATAATTGAATAATTGATTTATAGTTCATAATTGGGGATATTGTAGTCTTAACCTTTATTTATTTGAATTCATTTATAAAGCAATTCAGTTTAATTAGTTAATTAAGTTTTCTTAATTAGAAAAATCACGATTTGAGATTGTTTAAATAAAATTAGTTTGGTTAAGAACTAGTACTTGGTGATTTTTATTAAATAATTCCTCGTGGGAACGATACTCTACTTTTACTTTATTACTTGTTGACCGTGTATACTTGCACGTATTCATTGATTGCGAAATCGACCAACAAGTTTTTGGCGCCGCTGCCGGGAAATTAATTTAATAATTATTTACCAATATTAATCTCAATCAAATTAGTCTTAATTTAAACATTTTTATTAATTCTCTTTCAAAAAAATTTTCTTTCTCTCTTTTTAGGTACCATGGATGACTTTGCGTATCAATGGCCATACACGAACATGACTCGACCAATGGAAACATGGAGTCCACCATCCACACAGCAAGTAGCAATGGTTAGTGAGTTATGTGTTGGGAGTCATGCTACAGATCAATGTGCCATCAATTCGGAATCAGCTCAGTTCATAGGGAGCTATAATCGATCTATCCAACTGTATCCGAATCAAAATGCATATAATCCAGGTTGGAGAAATCACCCGGGATTTCCATGGAGTAACAATCTAGGTCAAGCACCTAGACAGTAAAACACGACCGAATTTTAAAATCAGACTCAACAACAACCAGAGAGTAAAACAAGTTGGGAAGAAGCTTTGGAAAAATTCATTTCAGCTACTGACAAAAGGATCGGTGAACGAGAAAAGCTATTGAATCAAGTAGATATGAATGTGAAAAGCCATGGTGCGTCGATAAAAAATCTGGAAAATCAATTGGGGCAGATAGCACGTGCGTTGAATAATCGTCCACATGGAACACTCCCTAGTGATATAGAGATAAATACGGGCAGAGATGAGCATTGCAAGGCTGTGACTTTACGTAGCGGAAAAGAATTGCAAGAGACTCTCAAGGACACAGAAAAAAGGGACAACACAACAAAGGAACAACTAATCAATGCCTCGAACATTTTTCCTCAATACACTTGGCTCTATGACATGGATTTCGAGACCGATAGAGAGCCCGAACAAAATCTGCAACTAGATGAGCCACAAGATGTTGAAAGAGAGGAAATAATTGGGAACCAAGAAAAGGAGATCGACGAAGAGTTAACTGTAAGATTCAATGAAGATGAGCTGATTTCATTAGTATCCCATGTGCCTCCTCCACCAAAGTTCAAGAATTCGGGCAGTTTTGCAAAACCATGCCCAATTGGCAGTCATGTCGTAGGCAAAGTTCTAGGTGACATAAGAGCTAGTACAACTGTGGAGTCATGGTGGGTTGAAAAGGAGAAGATAGAGTAAGATCTCATTGTGTTTACTAAGCTTCAATGCCCCAATCTAATCATAGACATAATGGAGAAAACACCTAGTTTTTGGACGTTCTTAATGGGGAACATATATACAAAGAGCTTGCTAGGTGCCTTTCATTCAAGGATCATTACTAATGGGAACGTCCCAAAAGAGACATTATTTCTGATGGATGGAGGGTTCCTCAATTTTCGTAGGGGAATTGGATAGAGAATTGAAGAAGTCAGGCTGAGACTATAAAACATGCGCTTATTGGGAGGCAACCCAAGTTTAATTTTTAATTTTTAGTTTTTATTAGGTTTTATATTAGTAGTTTTAAATTTGCATTTATTTAGGATTTAATAAAATTGCCTCTATCATGGTTTATAGGTTATTCAAGTCAAATTCAAGTGTGGTACCCAATTTGTTCCATGTGCCTAGCCTATTCTCCAAACTTAGATGATAAGGAGGAAGATTGCTATATTTACAAGGAAGTCCTCTGCTTTAATTTTTTCTATTTTAATCATTGAGGACAATATCTAGTTTAAGTTTGGGGGCATTTTAGTGTCGTATTGCATATAGTTAGTTATCTTCATGGTAGTTCGTTTTTTTTTGTGTTAGCACTGTCTTTTTTAGGTTGCATATAATACATGGTAGTTATTAGAATATTCATATATGTGTTGCATTAGTATGTGTTCATGTAGTATAATTGCATTTTTATTTTTATTTTTTTTTGCATGAATATGTGCGATAGGTTGGTGTGGTCTTAGCTTGGCATATGATAAGATTGGTTTTTAATTGTTAACTTGAACAATGTTGATAATTGATGTTGAGTTCTAATTTTAAACATGAAAAAAATCTGAGCCTGTCTGAAACTTATGTAACCGGTTATCACTTAAAGTTTAACTATTTTAATCTACTTGGTTCAAGGGTTTCATAATTTGTTTCTGAGGGAAAATCTTGGTTAAAATTTAAGGAAATTAGTGAACTGGCGGTAAAGGTTGGAATGACGTAAAAGCTTGAGTTTGGGGGAATCTATGGGGTATATATATACAAAATAAAAAAAAATGAAAAAAGAAATGATGAAAAGAAAAAAAAATAGAAAATCCAGAAAAAGAAAAAAAAATGAATAAACACTGTGGCATGCTTGTCTAGTTTTGTGGCCTTTGCTACTTGAGTAAGTAAGCCCGAAGGGATTGTCTTTACACATAGCGCCCTAAGGTCTTAATGGCTTGGGAGTCATTGGTCGAAAGCTCGTTAAGGTAGCACTGAAAAGCCTAAGGGAATAAGACATTGCACATCCATGAGAAAAAAAAAAATTAAAAAAAAATAAAAACACGAGAAAGAGCAAAAATGCCCTCGTGGTTGAATAAAAGTATAAATAAATCTTGTATTTATCCTTAGACTTGGTAATTGCTTAGTTTTAACTGGAGTTGTCATGTTCACAAATGTAATTGAATTGGAACTGAAATTTTCCTTCTAAGAAGTTTGTTATGTGATTATCTTGAACTATGGTTGGTTAGAATGGTTAACAAGAACACACACACAACATGGGTGATGATTGGTTTAGATTGACTAATTGGTTAGAGTTATGGATTTTGACTTGATTGGATATATTGTTTGAGTATCAATGGTATCTTTGAGGCCAGTTGCTATATATCATATTGATTTATTACTGGATTCGTAGGTATATTAGGAAGTAGATCATGCATATGCATTCATGTAGTTGAGTTCGGTTGTTTATTTTTAGTTCTTTTGTATTTTTGCTTGATGATAAGCAAAGGTTTAAGTTTGGGGGTATTTGATGAGTGAGTTTTATACTCATAATTGAGTGCGTTTGAGCTTAATCTTTTAGTTGATTTTAAGTGTTTGTGTCTATTCATGCATGTTTTTTGTTGTTTTGTAGAAATTGGGATAAAAGTTAATTGGATCGACGTTTGGGGTGGCTAGATTCGCGTTTTCGGCATAACATTTACACAGCTGTCACTTCAGAGCCAATTTCAATATTGCTCCGGACCTTATTTCGAAAAACTTAAAGAATGAAAGTTGTAGATCTAAGTCTCCTCTTTTCGTAACATCTTAAATCATCAAAATCGGAGTTCGGATGAAGAAGTTATGTTCATTTTCACAAAGGACGTCGGAGTAGAAAATTTCCAGAAAAGTGGCCAGCGCCGGGGCGCCCATTTGCCCAGCGCGGGGGCGCTAGGGAGCAGTGTTCCAGCACCATGCCCAGTGCCGGGGTGCTGGGGAAGAGTTTGGTCAAGGCTTGGACGCGTTTTGGGGCGAATTTTGACACTTTTTTGACTCCAAATTGGATTGTATTTGTTCCTAAGCTAAAAATTGGACTTGTAACCTATAAATACATGATGTAAGGCATAAAATAAAATGGATATTACATAGATTAGATTAGAGATACACTCCATTAGATTAGACATTAACCCTAGTTCTTATTAATTTTGAAGATTGAAGCAACTTGGAGATCATTGAAGATCAAGAGCAGGAGCAAGAGGGGAGCATCAGATTTGCTGACAACAGATTCTATTCTCTTTTCTTATCATACTTTTATCTTTAATATCTATTCAGTTGTGGATTCTTGGTTTAAATTTATTAATTATGAACTAACTCTTTTATTAAGATTTCAATTGAACCTTTTATGTCTATAAATTAGTTATTTGATTTATTTCAATTATTTATGTCAAAGTGAATTGTTTATCTTGTCTTGAGCTTATTGATTAATTATCTGATTAGTAATTACCTTGTTACTCTAGAAGGAATTGGAAGAGGAATTCTAGGGTTAGAACTGGGCATGATAACATGTGAGTTGGTTATTTGCATGACGAATAATTAGGTTTGTGAATTGAATGAAAATATATGTTCACCGCATGTAACACATAAGGAATTGGAATCGAAGGAGTTTAATTCAATTGTTTAGCATATGAATATTGCAAGATTAATTTGGATTAAATAGAAGTCAATTGATCACTTGGAAAAGGACTTTTGGCATTTGAGAATTCTTGTTAATAATTCAGTAGGCATAATAATTGGGATAATTGGATAATTAATTCATAGTTCATAATTGGGGATATTGTAGTCTTAACATTTATTTATTTGAATTCATTTATAAAGCAATTCAATTTAATTAGTTAATTAAGTTTTCTTAATTAGAAAAATCACGATTTGAGATTGTTTAAATAAAATTAGTTTGGTTAAGAACTAGTACTTGGTGATTTTTATTAAATAATTTCTCGTGGGAACGCTACTGTACTTTTACTTTATTACTTGTTGACCGTGTATACTTTCACGTATCCATTGATTGCGAAATCGACCAACAAGACACACAGAAAAATTTGAGCCCACAACATTTGCTGCTCCTCACTTCTTTAACGAAATGTGCATACAACGATATAGTGAAGTTCATAGGTTTCTGAAAATGACGAGTATGTCAGTGGTGAATCTACTTTGCAGAGACATATCTCAACTATGCAACTCCATTGCTTTTGAGCACATCCCACGGAAAATAAAATTGAGAAAGAAAATAAAAGGATTGAAGTACTATAACTTCAGATGATGAAATTTTTGAAGTGAATCGCTAGATTCTCAAACGGAGGACCCTAAACATGGCACCGACCACACCGAATATGCTGGCGATGAAACCAGAGTAATCAAACCTGCTTCTTTCCTTGCTTAGAAAGACCTAATTGCTAAACTAGGGTTTTGGTTTTGTGAGTGAAAGAGAGCACAGAAAGACATATAACTATCCTCTGGTCGCGTTTTAATTTTAAGTTTTCATTTAAGCCTATTTTTTGCTCCGTGTTTTTTTACATAGATAACGTTTTTTTTAAACGTTATCTATTTAAAATCAAAAATTGTCCCTTATAAATAGATAATGTTTTTTCATATGTATCAACAATGTTTTGTTAAAAAACGCTGTGAAAAAAAATACTACAACGTTTTTTTATAAAAACGTCATCTTTTAAGTGTTGTCTTTTTATGATTTTGTACTAGTGCTCGTGTACAAAATACGAGTGGAAATGATAGCAATGTGCGGCTTGTCACAGCCAAGCAGTTTAAAGAGTTGGGACCACCAGAATATTTGAGAAAGCCAGATCTGATCAAGGCGGAGACGTGAGTTAAACAAATTATCAAGATATTTCATGTCTTAGGATGCACGGAGGAACAGAAGGTTTGATTCGACACCTTTATGTTCCGTGGTGAGGTAGACTAATGGTGGGAGTCTGTGAAGCGTACCCAGCCAGCCGCACTCAACATGTCTTGGAAAACATTTCAGAAACTGTTTAATGACAAGTACTTTCCTTAAAGTATTCGTCATATGAAGGAGGTAGAGTTTATTAGATTGGAACAAAACAACATGACGCTATACCAGTACGAGGCGAAGTTCGCAAAGTTATCCCAGTTTGCACCTTATTTGGTAGAGAATGAGGAACGAATGACGCGGATATTTTTGAGATGTCTAAAACCCAAGATTCGACAATATCTTATATCTTATAATTTTTTTTTATATTCAGATATTGTAAACATGACTCAATTATTAGAGCGAGATAATGAGTATGTTCAACTGAGGGACCACAACCAGGGTCATACCGGTGGCAGCAGTCATCGGAGAAATTAAAACCAGCAAGGAGGAAAACATCCGGACAAAAGCGATAACCACTCTAGTGGTAATCGTGTCCATGATGGTAGAAGAAGCGAGTCGGGGGGAGATTTAAAAAAGAGAAGGTACAACAATGATAACGTGAAGATGTTAGCACCAACATCAACTATTTCTAGGGGAGGAGAACGAGCACTAGTCGTTTGTTATAAATGCGGAAAAGAGGGACACATCAGCCCAAACTGCCCACAACAATCTAAGGCGTGTTATAACTGTGGAAAGGAATGTCATATAGCTAGAGATTGCCTTGTTGCGAAACCAGGTCTAATGGGAATGGTGACTCTGAAGGCTATTTTGGACAAGTCAAAGTCAGCGGTTCCTGGAAGAGCGTTTGTCGTGATTGGCCAAAATGCGAGAAACCCGAACGAGGTGATCACGGGTAAGCTAATCATAAACTATTGCAAAGTTTATACCTTATTAGATACCGGTTCTACCCATTCTTTTATCTCTCCTGCTTGTGCTCAACGTTTGAACTTGACTCCGGAGAAATTAGACCTTGACTTATCTGTTGAGACTCCGTTAGGAGAAACTTTCATTACATCTACTATTTATAAATCTTACTTGATTCAAGTTGGAACCATCACATTACTTGGCGATCTTATTTCGTTGAAAATACTTGCATTTGATGTGATTTTTGGGATTGATTGGTTAACCACTCATCATGCTAAATTTGATTATTTTTGTAAGGTTGTTAGTTTTCATATTCCTAACCAACCTGTTATGCGAATTCAAACAAGTAAACCACTAAAGTCAATCACTGTCATATCAAGCCATAAAACTATTTGTTTATTGAAAAACGGATGTCAAGCTTTCTTAGCCCATGTCACGGACTTGAACAAAAATACGTCAGATTTGAATAATATTTCTATTGTTAGTGAATTTCCTGATGTATTTCCTGAAGAACTTCCCGGTCTACCCCTAGAACGTGAAGTTGAATTCTTTATTGACCTTGAACCTGGTATAATGCCTATTTCTAAAATCTCATATCGAATGGCTCCTATTGAACTTCAGGAGTTAAAGGTCCAACTATAGGAGTTGTTAGACATCGATTTCATTCGTCCTAGTACATCTCCTTGGGGTGCTCCTATTTTATTCGTAAAGAAGAAAGATGGGAGTATGCGACTTTGTATTGACTACCGGGAATTGAGCCATGTCACCTTCAAGAATAGGTATCCACTACCTCGCATTGGTGACTTGTTCGACCAGTTGTAAGGAGCACAATTCTTTTCAAAGATCGAACTTCGTTCTGAATATCATCAGCTGAAGATTAAAACTGAGGATATTCCAAAGGCTGCCTTCAGAACTCGGTCGGACATTATGAATTCTTAGTCATGTCTTTTGGATTGACTAATGCTCCTACTGTTTTCGTGGATATAATGAACCTTGTGTTCAAGAAATATTTGGATCAGTTCGTTGTTGTCTTTATTGATGACATCCTCATCTATTCCAAAATCCGTGAAGATCATGAGCACCATTTGAAGCTGGTACTTCAAAGGCTTCGTGACAACAAGCTATATGCCAAGCCGAAGAAATGCGAGTTCTGGCTTGAGGAAGTAGCATTCCTTGGGCACGTGGTGTCAAAACACGGAGTATCTGTTGACCCGACAAAGATTGAAGCAATACAAAGTTGGGAGCAACCGAAGTCGGTGACCAAAGTACGTAGCTTTATGGGCTTAGCTGGTTACTATCGAAGATTCGTGGAAGGATTTTCTCGAATCGCTACTCTGTTAACTCGACTGACTTGTAAAGATATAAAATTCGGTTGGAGCGAGGATTATGAGAAGAGTTTTCAAGAACTCAAGAGGAGACCCATTTTGGCACCTGTTCTGACAATACCATTTGGTTTTGATGGATTTGTTATCTACAATGATGCTTCAGGCAAAGGGTTAGGATGTGTTCTCGTGCAACATGGGAAAGTCATAGCCTATGCCTCGTGACAACTCAAAGAATATGAGAGGAATTATCCTACTCATGATTTGGAGTTGGCAGCAGTCATTTTCACATTGAAGATTTGGAGACACTACCTGTATGGGGAGAAAGTGGAGATTTATACGGATCATAAGAGCCTTAAATATTTTTTCACCCAAAAGGAACTCAACATGCGGCAACGACGTTGGCTTGAGCTGTTGAAAGATTACGATCATACCATCCAATACCATCTTGGAAAAACAAACGTAGTAGCTGACGCATTGAGTAGAAGATCATATGTGGGTACGAGTGCGATATTGTCAACGCAAAGACCCATTTTGTATGACTTGCAAAGGATGGAGATAGAGTTAAAGGCTCCAAGTACCCATGTGATGATATCAAACATACGAGTAGAACCGACTTTAATTGATAAAGTTAAAGCTGCTCAAGCTACGGACCTGGAGCTGATGAGTATGAAGAAGAAAGTGCAAGAAGGTGGTATTCCAGAAGCAAGAATCGATGAAGAAGGAATACTTCGAGTCAACTCCAGACTTTGTGTTCCTAACGATTCTTACTTGAAGCATAAAATCATAATGGAGGCGCACAACACACCGTTTGCAATCCATCTTGGGAGTACCAAAATATATCATGATCTTCGACATATATTTTGCTGGAGCAATATGAAGAGAGAGATCACAGAGTTTATCTCGAGGTGTTTAACTTGTCAACGTGTAAAGGCGGAGCATCAAGTGCCAAAGGGTCCATTACAACCACTTGAGATTCTGAAATGGAAGTGAGAACACATTACTATGGATTTCGTTACGGGTCTTCCCAAGGTTTCTCAAGACATAGATGCGATTTGGGTCATTGTTGATAGATTAACCAAGTCTGCTCATTTCTTGCCTATACAAGAGACTTATTCCCTTGAACGTCTTGCTCGTATGTACGTCAATGAGATTGTGAGATTGCATGACATGCCAATATCTATAGTTTCAGATCGTGACCCAAGATTCACTTCACGATTTTGGGTTAGCTTGCAAAAAGCTATGGGCACAAATTTACGATTCAGTTCGGCATACCATCCTTAAACGGACGGACAATCAGAAAGGACTATTCAAACTCTTGAAGATTTATTAAGACTTTGTGTCCTAGATTTCAAAGAGAGTTGGGATAAGTACCTACCATTGGTGGAATTCTTCTACAACAACAATTATCAAGAAAGTATAGGCATGGCTCCATTCGAGGAGTTGTATGGAAGAAAATGTCATTCTCCAGTATGCTTGGACGAGGTGGGTGAAGCAACGTTGTTGGGACCAGAATTGGTACGTATGACTATAGAGAAAATCCAAATGATTCGACATCGTATACAAACGGCACAGGATCGACAAAAGAGTTATGCGGATCTTCATCGAAAGGACATGTAATTTAATATTGGGGATCATGTATTGTTACGTATTGCTCCATGGAAGGGAGTAACAAGATTTGGAAGAGAGGAAAGCTCAATCTAAGATTTGTTGGTCCATTTGAGATTCTTTACCGAATAGGAAATGTGGCCTATAGACTCGCATTACCTCCAAGCATGTCTCGTGTTCATAATGTTTTTCACATATCTATGCTTCGTAAAAATGTGAAAGACCCAAACCACATAATTGAGTTAGAACCAGACGAGATAGCCGAAGATTTAACATACGAGGAGGTACCTGTTAAGATCTTGGATAGGAAAGAGCATGTCCTACGCACCAAGGTTATACCACAGGGTAAGGTTTTGTGGAGGAACCATGCTATTGAAGAAATGACCTAGGAGTTGGAAATAGAAATTAAAGCAAGGTATCCGCACCTTTTCGAAACACCAAGTACGTACGTCAATTTCGAGGACGAAATTTCATAAGGAGGGGAGGTTGTAAGACCCAAACTTATTCATAAATAAAATCAAATTTCCTCTAATTATTATTTTGAATAATAAGGTATTAATTTGATATAATGCTTTGGTTATGGGTGAAATGTGCAAATTTTGCAAAATAAGCAAGTAGTTATAAAATATTCATTGTTGTCTGGGAATATTCATTTGGTCGTGGAATATTCTCGTTGTCGGGAAATATTCGTACGACGGCGCTGCCATTTGTGGGCCCCATAACGGAAAACGGTCGTATGAAGAAAATGACAAGTTTGAGTTTTTACAAATAACGGCGTAGTAGTTACCGTTAACACTGTTGAAATACCCGGTGGTTAAAATACAGTAATACGCGTGGGTGCATAGTAGCACACAGTATTGCATAGTATTGTTAAATTATTGATCCTTGTGTAAGAAGGCACTACTCGATAATTGTTACAGTAATTACTGTTCAATATTTTATTTTACTGATTCAATAATTGCTGCGTTGATATTTTATATTATTGTTGTTTCAATAATTGTCACTGCACAGTATCTCCATTATCAGACCAATAATTCATATTATTTGAATAATATTATTAGATAGCATTATTGGTAATGTCTAAGGAAGTTCTGTCTAAGGAGAGGTTTAGTCACCTAATTGCGCGTCAGTTCGGAGAAATCCTTATCGAAAAGCCACATCTTTCTTGGAAACGACCTGGTTGTCATAATTGTGATTTTGTAATATTATTTGTGAATAATTAATTATTGATTTATATGATAAGAAAATACTTATTTTATGTGGAATTAATGCTGATGTGTTTTATCAGTATTTTGTCATAATGGAGGTATTAAAAATCGTTCGTATTTGGATTTCGGGTATTTTCTGTTTGGAATTTAGAAAAACTTTCTTCTACAAAGTTGTAGAGAATTAAAGTTCCTATAGAATAGACATGAGATTCAAATTTTTCTGATAAAATGGCTATTTATTATGAATTATTGAAGTTACTGATTATTTAAAATATTTTAGAAATTTTTAAAATGGGTGGGCCCCACTTTTGGTAGGTGAGAAATGTGCTAAAATTTTATTTCAAAAGTGGTGGGCATGAATAGTGGCAGGTAAAGACATCAGGTAGCAGGTTAGTCTGCTTTGGCGTTCTAAGCATTTTCCTATAAATAGGGTGCTTAGTTAGAATTGAAAAACACACCAGAAACAAGTTTTCTCTCTGTCTCTCTCTATATTTAGATACTTTAGATACTTTAGATACTTTGAGAGTTTCTATTCAGCACAAGTTTCCTTCAGCTTTATACCTGATATTTCAAGTGGAAGAATTGTTCTTTTGAGATAATGGATGCTATTTTCTTCGTACAGGATGTTATTTCGTTCAATATCATTATGCCAAAATATTGATATGAACTTTATTGTGGAATTTTTACCTTTTTGTGTCGGGATTACTATTCACGTATACGGCACTATTCACGAATACGACACTATTCACAAAAAAAAAATTTCTCTTCTTTGTCCAAGATGTCTATTATGGTTACTATATTTGATTGTATCCATGTTTTGATCTTCATTCTTGAATTTTACTCCACTATGATTTATTATGGAGTATTTTTGAACATGGATAAACTGTTGTATCAATCCCTAATATTTGTCCTTTTGTCTCACTGGATTCGTTTTCTTTAAGATATTTTTCCTCATCCTCAGTCCTGAATGATGATATTACTGAATATCTTTAGCTTGTAGTGCAAAGATGAATGATTAACTGATGAATATCTTTGGCCCGTAGTACAAAGATGAAAAGGTGTTTAGATGAACATGACCAACTTGTGATACAAATGAATATCTTTGGCCTGTAGTGCAAAGATGAATATTTGATTCAAGATGTATATTGATTGATGTTACAGGGATAAAATATTAATGATGGACTTTTAGATCTTAAAAGATAGTCGAATTCATTATCTACTTGACTCTTCTAATGGATTGTTGTTTTCGCTGCAGTTGCTGATCTAAAACTTGTTGTCTATTATATTTTATCAGATTTTTCCCTGTTGAAGACTAATGATAATTTATTGTATATTATCTTAATCATAATATTCTTTACTGGGCTAATTGAGCTCACCCTTTTCCTTTTTGTTGCATTTTTCTCAGGAGGCGAGAATATAGCGGGAACTAGTTGGGGTGTAGAGTGATGTTTCCAGTCAGTTGTGTTAGCAGTCCTCACTATTTTGTAAAATAGCGTTTCAATAATTGTAATGAGGACTTATTTGATTGTGGATATTGTCTAGAAGATAATATTTGTATTTAAACTCACAGTTTATGTATTGTTATATTTTGCACGATAATTGTTGTAATGATGTTGTAGTTATTTCTGTACCATGTATTTGGGGACTCAGATAGGTGATGTATACCTATTTCGGGGGCGTCACAATTTTTCTAAGATAGATATGCGTACGTGGTATCGTCGGTGGAAAGTAAGGCAAGAGGAGGTACCTATGACGACGTTCAGAACTCGTTATGGTTATTATGAGTTTCTGGGTATGTTGTATGGGTTGATAGATGTACTGAAGTTGGACTTTTTGTAAGAGACGTCGAGCAAGTCGGTGGCAAATTGATAAGTACGTTGGGAATGAGAAGAGAGAAAAAAAATATATAATAAAAATATATATAGTTTTAAGAACTAAGAAAAGAAGGTTAATTAAGCACCTGTATTATCTTTATTAGATGATATGGGAAATTTTGTAGTGTATCTCGATGTTTCGCATAGATGACGGGGTTGCATGCTCATATAGCATGGCAAGGCCATTGCGTATGCGTCACGCCAGTTAAAGGATTATGAGAAGGTTTATCCTACTTACGATCTAGAATTGGTAGCGGTAGTTTTAGATTTAAAAATCTGAAGATAGTATTTATACGGGAATGAAGGTGAGATATACACGGATTCTAAGAGTCTGAAATATATCTTCACACAGAAGGAGTTGAATATGAAGTAGAGAAGGTGATTAGAATGGATAAGAGATTACGACGGTGATATGTTAGATCATTCAGGGAAGGTAAACGTAGAAGCCGACGAGTTAAGTAGGAAGGGTAGGGAAAAGTTATCAATGTTAACGACTCAAAATGAGTTAATAACGGAGATGGTGTGACAACCCGGAAAATCGGATTGTCAAGAATTTAAGTTTAAAGAATTAGTTATTAATAAAATAAATTTTTATTAATACTATTATGTGCTAAGTGTTTATTAATCGTTCTATAACCTAGAATGATTATTAATCGGGAGGATTCTGGCTACGAGCTAGATTGAACGAGTAAGAATTTTCAAGACGAAAATGAAATTTTTTCGGGAATAAAATATTTTTCGGGGAAAAAGACGAAATAGGCACTATTCACCTATTTATGCTCGGAGATTATTTTTGAAATTCTGAGAAGTTCTGGATTGCGTGAAATCTTAAGACGTGATGGAATATTCAATAATATTTTAGTTATGGCAAAAACGAAGTTTTCACCTGCGGACTCAAAACCTAAGGGTTAGGGAATGTGAGTTCCGAGAATGTTATGATCGCGTATAATAATTAGGGTTATTATGCATGAGAAATACGAGTATGATACGAGTTATTATACGAGTATATTACGAAGATTAGTACGACGTATAATACGAATATCGTACGAACAATATACGAGGAGAATACGAGCATACGAGAATGGAATGCGTAGAATACGATTAGTCTTAATGGACTTTGTGTTCATAGACTTTTGTAGAATCTAATTGGACTTGGATTATGTCAAGCCCAATGATTTGTGAAGTTAAGCCCAAGTTAAGCCCAATAAGAATTAGGGTTAAGGCCCAAACCAAGAAAAGAAACCGCGGATCAAACCGATGGGTAAACGAATGGGTAAAAAACCATTGGGGCAACCCATGGGGTGACCCATGGGCATGTGGGCCGGCCACTTGGCCACCAAGAAAGGGTGGTGGCCAAGTTAACTTGGTGGCTAAGTTGTTAAGGAGGTGTGAATAGTAAGGAGGTGGGGGCAAAATGACTATTTTGCCATTATCTTTGGTTTTCTATAAATAGAAAGCTTAACTTTCATTTTCTAGGATTTTGAAAATCCTAGAACTTGAGAGAGATAGAGAGAGCTCGGTTGGGAGAGAAGAGGAAGAAATTGAGCATGAAGGCTCGGATCCAAAGTGGTCGTGAAATAGAAAAGCTCGCGAATCGCCGGCTTTGTCTAACGGAAGAGAAATAAAGAAGAACGGTAATCCGAACCCTAGTTTCTTCTACTATTTTCTTTAAGTTTAATATGTTTAAAACATAACTTAATGAGAATAAGGAGTAAAAGATGTTAGTAATGATTTCATATGGTTGAAATCATGAGAAAATAAGAAATGAGAAATAAGAAATTTAGTTTATAAATTTCTTAAGCAAGTATAAGATTCGTCAGGATTTTGAGCGATCCGAATGAATATTATGAACGAGTAGGTGAAGTAAGTAAGGAATGATGTTCTATAACATCAAATTCCAAGAAAAAGTGAAATCGTAATCCAAAATATCGATTAAAAACGAAGAACGCGAAGAACACGCGAAGAACGCGTAGAACGTTGTTGATGGACAAATTTAAAAGTATCGTAATGTAAATGTTGTTGATGGACAAATTTAAAACCATCGTGTATAAGTTATTTGCTTCTTGCTTGGTTAGGAACGTTAGAAACGTTCATGAAGAACGGTTTTAAACGGAGCTATAACGAAGTTATGGCGAAATTTTCGTAAAAGACGAACGAGAATTTGAAAGTTAGTAAATGAACCCGAACGTGTAGGGTTTAATAAGAATGTAGGAGAACGTATAAAACGTGAGTCGTGGACTAAAGAACGAACGAATTCTGAGTTCGGATGACCGAATTACGGACGAACGAACGAAGAACGTTAAAAGCATAAAATGAACGAAGGGTTAAGATTAAGCAAATTGAATGGCATATTAACGGATTTAGAATGAAGTTCTGTCTGAGGCATATTAAAGTACGTAAGATAAGGAAGAGAATTGCTTTGGAACGACCTCGTTCTGAGTTATAACGAAGAAGTTCTGAGATCGTAAAGTAAGCATCTCAAACTTGACTTAGCACTTAGAAAAATTTTCTAGGTTTTTGTCTTGGCGCCGCAGCGTAAGAAGGGACGCCATAGCGCGAGAAGGGGCGCCGCAGCGCGGGCTCGGCCATACACTTCTGGAGAGTGGCGCCGTAGCGCGAGGCGAAAGGAAGGGCACGGCGCCGCAGCGCCAGTGCACTGCAATACCTAGAAATGAGATTTTAACTGCTCAATTTCTCGGGGAATGTGCAAGAAAGAAGTATGAAAATATAGTTCACGTAAAGTAACACTTAGTCAAGTGTTTTAAACCTTTAGCAAAGGTTGAATGAAAAGATTAAACGAGATTAAAAGATGGAGAATGTAAGCGCTAGATTACGAAACCGATGTCCGGGGACCGTAGTCGCGATAAACGAACGTGAGGGATTGCTATGCTTGTGATTCCTTAGACGTTGGTTGACGAGGGTGATGTATAACATTTCAATGTTATGACATGGCATTGAGAGATGAATGTAAAGGGTATAGACGCTGTGAATGCAATGTTGTTGCGATGAACAATCGGTCTTAGCATACAACGAACGGTATGACTTCGACATTAAAAAAGAATAATGAACGTGGGGTTCATGGGATGGATAATGATGAAAGTAATTGGAACCGTGAGTAAAGGTTGAATGAGAGATTAAGAGACAAGCAACATGAACGTTGAATACGTAAAAGATCCTCGTAAATCGTATTCGCGTTTGACGAACGTGCTAAGTATACCCTAGTTGTATGACTTAAACGTTGACGAAGATAGTAAGTAAGACACGAATGGTATCAAGAAAGCCGTAGAGAACGGTAATAAGAGTAATGAAAGTCCGATATAAGTCAGATGAGAATGTTAGATTGAAATGTAAGCGCTGAACACTTTAACCAGCGTAAGGGTTGAGTGTAAGCGAGTGTTAAACGGGCAGAACCTACACTCTGTGTATGGTTTAACCGTAATGTAATGAAGAATGTTGATTAACCGTGAACGGTGAAGGAACTAAATTAAAGACAATAACGTATAACGTTATGAAGCCGAGTTAATAAGTATAACTTGGACAATGTTCCGAGTTGAGGGAACCAGACGTTGTAAGATATGAATAAGTTCATATGAAATGTTTAACGCTATGGTCTCATAGTATTGACAATGAATGATTGTTCCGAGTGTACAAAAGATTGTATGACTTAGACAATAAAGAATGATTCCTGAGGTATGGCATTTAGTTGCCAGAAAGCCATAAGGAATAAGAAGTTGACTTAACGAACATTATAGTTTAATGGTTCGGATAAGTTAAGGTAAGTTAGGTGTAGTACAATCGTAACCTTTGATGGTTGACATATGGGAGCTGGGCTAAACAATTCCTTCAGAGAGCGAAGGTATATACAAAATTGGCAACCGATCTAACTCACTGTGATGGCAGTGTAGATGAGACGAGAACTTGTTTGTTAGTTGTTTGTGGAAAACCACTCAGAGTACCATATGGACTACTAGCAGAAAAGCGATGTGTGCTGAGTTCTAGAGAAGTATAAGAAGAAGATAAGAATGTGAATCATCAAAGATGATGAACGTGTTGAGTAAGACATCTAAGTATGTTATAAAGCCATAATCTGGTAATGAAAGTTAGTCGCGTAAGCTTAAATTTCAAGAACGCGAACCTTAAGAAGTAAAGTTAAGTAAACCAATGCGTAAGTCAAGTATATGACTAATTGGTGTACTTGTTATTTCTTTATTTGTTATATAGGGTTTTGGAATAGGCATTTCAGTGTAAACTGTAAGCTGTAGCTATGCGTAAGGCAAGTTTCCTAACTTCATTCATATTTCAAATGAATGCTAGTTTCTAAAACTTCTCAGATGTTGAACTTGAGAAGTTCTGTCTATGTGCGAATGTGTGATATTTGCACAAGGTGGTAGAACGTATGAGGCTTTGTGTCACAATTTGAACACTTCGGTGTTTCTGTGAGATGAACTGTTCTATGTTTGAACTGTTCAATAAAAGAATGTTCGATTTATACATGAACCGTTATTGTTAAGTCTGTGCTATTGATTCTTGCCAGATCGATTGTGCATGAAAGAAAGTAGAGAATGAAAGTATTTCAAAGTACATGTGACTAATGTTTTAAAATGATAGGAATCAAGACTATTCCTATTATTCAAGCTGCTTCATAACCTTTGTTCGGTTATTGAAGTTCTGAAGAATGTTTACACTCTTGAAGTTGTTTGTTCAACTGTTATGACTTGCTGGGCAATTGAATGCTCACACTTGCTTTAAATAAAAACATTTTTAGCGAACGATGTTAGAAAGAACTTAAGGATCCCGTAAAGATCAAGTTGAGCGGTATCCAGACGAAGTGCCATTCATTATATGAATGTGCGTGAAGCGCAAGTGAAGACTTATAATATAGAATGATAGAATTAACTATAGACTAGTTTAATGAACAGTTATGAATCCTTTGTGGCGGATGAAAGTCACTCGTGTAAGATGTAAAGAATAATGTAATTATCATTATTAGTAATGAAAGAGGTTTTGTGGTTATAGAACCTGGGATTTTAGAATATATGTTGTTATATTTTAGTATATTATGATGTATGTTTGGAAAAAAATGGGATAGTGACGTACGGAATCCGGATGTGAAAATAGACCGGATTTCGGGGCGTTACAGGTTGGTATCAGAGCTGATAGGTTATAAATCTTAGGTAAGAGTACCTAAGACTATAATCGTAAAGAGAAGGATAAGAAGATCACCATGTGATCATAGTAAATCGTAGTAACAGATGAGCTGTTAAACGATGAATGATTTATAGCTAATGCTATGAATGAATGGTACTACGAAGTAGTACGGGAAGAAGAACTTAGATTGAGTTATAAAGGTTACTATACGAATTAAAGAAAATTTGTATTAAGTAGAGAGGAAGTTAGAAGTTGTAAAATTTCAATTGAGGACTCGTGTGATGGCTGAGTTGTATGAATCTTTGTATGGGCAGAGGTTTGTGCTCGGTGTAACAACTGCTCAGTTTATTAGAGTGATAATCATTGGAATTGGTCACGCTATTAAGATGTATATGACGAGAAGGTGAATCTTTTCTCATGTATATACTTGATAGATAGAGAAGGTTAAGATAGGTGCGAGTCTTGAAACTCATACTTATGGTAAGTTTGTGACTCATAATAGTATGGTATGTTTTTGAATGTTTCAGCGAATGGACGCCAAAGGTCTATCTGGATGTTCTTAAACTCATATTATTGTGGAAAGTTCCTGAACCCATAATGTGTGGTAAGTTGATGGACTGTACTAAGAAATAGGAATGTTTAGACTGAAAACGAAGTATTTTCAGTAGAGTTAGCATTGAAGGTGCTAGAGAAGTTTAAGTATTATCGCAGAAAGACAATGAAGGAAGATGGAGAATAGGATATTCCAAATCCTCTAGCTATGCTAGATTTCGAAGTTTATTCAAATCGTGCTGAATTGTACATTTTGAAAAAGAAAAGAATTGGTTCAACTTTTTGGAACCAATGGATTTTAAAAGAGCTATGCTTTTTATGTCTATGCCAATTGTTTCGGCTCGACAGAAATTGATTTAAAATATCAAAATAAATTTTATATCATCAGTGCATTTGATGCAAGGATGGTAAAAAGATGGAGTTGTTAATGCAATTAAACCTGGTATGGAATTTGATCAGAGGATCAATAACCTGCTATGGTATGATGTATAATGACGAAGTCATAAACTGACGAAGTCCTCAACGTACTGTGAAGAGTCGGTATCACGACGTCATGAAACGTTTTGAAAAAGAATTTAAAGAAGTAGTCGATGTCAAGCGAGTTGACTAGACGAATGTTTCAAGAAATATCAAAATTTTTGGTACTAAGTCTGAGGTGAACATACCCTGAAATGGGGTTATACGTTAGGCTGATCACCTACGTATGGAAGAGGTAGTTTACCTTCTTTGTGATTGTAAACTTACCGTGTAAGAAAGGTTTACGGCGAGAGGCTGTTTAACCTTGTAAAAGTTCATGGTCAATTTGACCCCTCAGCAAAAGAATGAAATGTTTTAAAGGAATCTTTATATTCCTAGTTATTCCTTTCGCTTCATGATTCTTGATAGGTTATGGAGGTTAGGAATGATGGAAAGATAAGAACTTCTTTGAATAGAAGTTGAGGAGAAGGGTAAGCTAAAATTTCGAGGACGAAATTCTTTAAAGGAGGGAAGAATGTGACAACCCGAAAAATCGGATTGTCAAGAATTTAAGTTTAAAGAATTAGTTATTAATAAAATAATTTTTTTTTAATATTATTCTGTGCTAAGTGTTTATTAATCGTTCTATAACCTAGAATGATTATTAATCGGGAGGATTCTAGCTACGAGCTAGATTGAACGAGTAAGAATTTTCAAGACGAAAATGAAATTTTTCCGGGAATAAAATATTTTTCGGGGAAAAAGACGAAATAGGCACTATTCACCTATTTCTGCTCGGAGATTATTTTTGAAATTCTGAGAAGTTCTGGATTGCGTGAAATCTTAAGACATGATGGAATATTCAATAATATTTCAGTTATGGCAAAAACGAAGTTTTCGCCTGCGGACTCTAAACCTAAGGGTTAGGGAATGTGAGTTCCGAGAATGTTATGACCGCGTATAATAATTAGGATTATTATGCGTGAGAAATACGAGTATGATACGAGTTATTATACGAGTATATTACGAAGATTAGTATGACGTATAATACGAATATTGTACGAACAATATACGAGAAGAATACGAGCATACGAGAATGGAATGCGTAGAATACGATTAGTCTTAATGGACTTTGTGTTCATAGACTTTTGTAGAATCCAATTGGACTTGGATTATGTTAAGCCCAATGATTTGTGAAGTTAAGCCCAATAAGAATTAGGGTTAAGGCCCAAACCAAGAAAAGAAACCGCGGATCAAACCGATGGGTAAACGAATGGGTAAAAAACCATTGGGGCAACCCATGGGGTGACCCATGGGCATGTGGGCCGGCCACTTGGCCACCAAGTAAGAGTGGTGGCCAAGTTAACTTGGTGGCTAAGTTGTTAAGGAGGTGTGAATAGTAAGGAGGTGGGGGCGAAATGACTATTTTGCCCTTAGCTTTTGTTTTCTATAAATAGAAAGCTTAACTTTCATTTTCTAGGATTTTGAAAATCCTAGAACTTGAGAGAGATAGAGAGAGCTCGGTTGGGAGAGAAGAGGAAGAAATTGAGCATGAAGGCTCGGATCCAAAGTGGTCGTGAAATAGAAAAGCTCGCGAATCGCCAGCTTTGTCTAACGGAAGAGAAATAAAGAAGAACGGTAATCCGAACCCTAGTTTCTTCTACTATTTTTTTTAAGTTTAATATGTTTAAAACATAACTTAATGAGAATAAGGAGTAAAAGATGTTAGTAATGGTTTCATATGGTTGAAATCATGAGAAAATAAGAAATGAGAAATAAGAAATTTAGTTTATAAATTTCATAAGCAAGTATAAGATTCGTGAGAATTTTGAGCGATCCGAATGAATATTATGAACGAGTAGGTGAATTAAGTAAGGAATGATGTTCTATAACATCAAATTCCAAGAAAAAGTGAAATCGTAATCCAAAATATCGATTAAAAACGAAGAACGCGAAGAACACGCGAAGAACGCGTAGAACGTTGTTGATGGACACATTTAAAACCATCGTAGTGTAAATGTTGTTGATGGACAAATTTAAAACTATCGCGTATAAGTTAGTTGCTTCTTGCTTGGTTAGGAACGTTAGAAACGTTCATGAAGAACGGTTTTAAACGGAGCTATAACGAAGTTATGGCAAAATTTTCGTAAAAGACGAACTAGAGTTTGAAAGTTAGTAAATGAACCCGAACGTGTAGGGTTTCATAAGAATGTAAGAAAACGTATAAAACGTGAGTCATAGACTCAAGAACGAACGAATTCCGAGTTCGGATGACCGAATTACGGACGAACGAACGAAGAACGTTCAAAGCGTAAAATGAACGAAGGGTTAAGATTAAGCAAATTGAATGGCATGTTAACGGATTCAGAATGAAGTTCTGTCTAAGGCATATTAAAGTACGTAAGATAAGGAAGAGAATGGCTTTGGAACGACCTTGTTCCGAGTTATAACGAAGAAGTTATGAGATCGTAAAGTAAGCATCTCAAACTTGACTTAGCACTTAGAAATATTTTATAGGTTTTTGTCTTGGCGCCGCAGCGCGAGAAGGGGCACCGCAGCGTAAGCGCGGAGCTCGGCCATACACTTTTGGAGAGTGGCGCCACAGCGCGAGGGGAAAGGAAGGGCACGGCGCCGCAGCGCCAATGCAGTGCAATACCCAGAAATGAGATTTTAACTGCTCAATTTCTCGGGGGATGTGCAAGAAAGAAGTATGAACATATAGTTCACGTAAAGTAACACTTAGTCAAGTGTTTTAAACCTTGAGCAAAGGTTGAACGAAAAGATTAAACGAGATTAAAAGACGGAGAATGTAAGCGCTAGATTACGGAACCGATGTCTGGGGACCGTAGTCGCGATAAACGAACGTGAGGGATTGCTATGCTTGTGATTCCTTAGACGTTGGTTGACGAGGGTGATGTATAACATTTCGATGTTATGACATGGCATTGAGAGATGAATGTAAAGCGTATAGACGCTGTGAACGCAACGTTGTTGCGATGAACAATCTGTCTTAGCATACAACGAATGGTATGACTTTGACATTAAGAAAGAATAATGAACATGGGGTTCATGGGATGGATAATGATGAAAGTAATTGGAACCGTGAGTAAAGGTTGAATGAGAGATTAAGAGACGAGCAACGTGAACGTTGAATACGTAAACGATCCTCGTAAATCGTATTCGCGTTTGACGAACGTGCTAAGTATACCCTAGTTGTATGACTTAAACGTTGACGAAGATAGTAAGTAAGATACGAATGGTATCAAGAAAGCCGTAGCGAACGGTAATAAGAGTAATGAAAGTCCGATATAAGTCGGATGAGAATGTTAGATTGAAATGTAAACGCTGAACACTTTAACCAGCGTAAGGGTTGAGTGTAAGCGAGTGTTAAACGGGCATAACCTACACTCTGTGTATGGTTTAACCGTAATGTAATGAAGAATGTTGATTAATCGTGAACGGTGAAGGAACTAAATTAAAGACAATAACGTATAACGTTAAGAAGCCGAGTTAATAAGTATAACTTGGACAATGTTCCGAGTTGAGGGAACTGGATGTTGTAAGATATGAATAAGTTCATATGAAATGTTTAACGCTATGGTCTCACAGTATTGACAATGAATGATTGTTCCGAGTGTACAAAAGATTGTATGACTTAGACAATAAAGAATGATTCCTGAGGTATGGCATTTAGTTGCCAGAAAGCCATAAGGAATAAGAAGTTGACTTAACGAACATTATAGTTTAATGGTTCGGATAAGTTAAGGTAAGTTAGGTGTAGTACAATCGTAACCTTTGATGGTTGACATATGGGAGCTGGGCTAAACAAATCCTTCAGAGAGCGAAGGTATATACAAAACTGGCAACCGATCTAACTCACTGTGATGGCAGTGTAGATGAGACGAGAACTTGTTTGTTGGTTGTTTGTGGGAAACCACTCAGAGTACCATATGGACTACTAGCAGAAAAGCGATGTGTGCTGAGTCCTAGAGAAGTATAAGAAGAAGATAAGAGTGTGAATCATCAAAGATGATGAACGTGTTGAGTAAGACATCTCAGTATGTCATAAAGCCATAATCTGGTAATGAAAGTTAGTCGCGTAAGCTTAAATTTCAAGAACTCGAACCTTAAGAAGTAAAGTTAAGTAAACCAATGCGTAAGTCAAGTATATGACTAATTGGTGTACTTGTTATTTCCTTATTTGTTATATAGGGTTTTGGAATAGGCATTTCAGCGTAAACTGTAAGCTATAGCTATGCGTAAGGCAAGTTTCCTAACTTCATTCATATTTCAAATGAATGCTAGTTTCTAAAACTTCTCAGATGTTGAACTTGAGAGGTTATGTCTATGTGCGAATGTGTGATATTTGTACAAGGTGGTAGAACGTATGAGGCCTTGTGCCACAATTTGAACACTTCAGTGTTTCTGTGAGATGAACTGTTCTATGTTTGAACTGTTCAATAAAAGAATGTTCGGTTTATACATGAACCGTTATTGTTAAGTTTGTGATATTGATTCTAGCCAGACCGATTGTGCATGAAAGAAAGTAGAGTTTGAAAGTATTTCAAAGTACATGTGACTAATGTTTTAAAATGATAGGAATCAAGACTATTCCTATTATTCAAGCTGCTTCATAACCTTTGTTCGGTTATTGAAGTTCTGAAGAATGTTTACACTCTTGAAGTTGTTTGTTCAACTGTTATGACTTGCTGGGCAATTGAATGCTCACACTTACTTTAAATAAAAACATTTTCAGCGAACGATGTTAGAAAGAACTTAAGGATCCCGTAAAGATCAAGCTGAGCGGTATTCAGACGAAGTGCCATTCATTATATGAATGTGCGTGAAGAGCAAGTGAAGACTTGTAATATAGAATGATAGAATTAAACTATAGACTAGTTTCATGAACAGTTATGAATTCTTTGTGGCGGATGAAAGTCACTCGTGTAAGATGTAAAGAATAATGTAATTATCATTATTAGTAATGAAAGAGGTTTTGTGGTTATAGAACTTGGGATTTTAGAATATATGTTGTTATATTTTAGTATATTATGATGTATGTTTTGAAGAAAATGGGATAGTGATGTACGGAATCCGGATGTGAAAATAGACCGGATTTCGGGGCGTTATAGATGGTGAGAATAGAGTTAGAAGTTAAATTATGGAATGAAGTAGTAGAAATGTTATTCACGATGTAGACTCAATCCACGAAAATGGAACGAGTTAAGTAAGTACAACTCGGTAACGATTAATGCAAGCGAATGAAAAAAAGGATGCAAGATAAAGAGAAGACTATGTATAATCTTGGTTTGAAGGAGGAACTTGAGTTCCAAATAATTTTCAAGTTAAAAGAAGAACTAATATGAAAGAGAGATAGTGTAATGTGTTAGTAAGTGCTTAACTTACAATTCAGATTATTGATAGGAAGGAACAAGTTTTGTGAAATAAGAGAATACCTTCGATGAAGGTGAAATGAAAGAACCACAATGTCGAAGAAGCATTGTGGGAACTAGAGATTAAAATGAAAAAAACTTTTCATCGTTTGTTTATATAATTATAGTGAGATTCTGGGGACAGAATCCTTATAAGGGGGGAAGAATGTAACGCCCCACGAAAAAATCGGATTTTTTTATGAGAATTAAATTTTTATTTAATTATGTAGATTAAATGAATTTAATTGATTATTTATAGAGTAAGCTATTTGAAGGTCGTTCTATGACCTAAACATATCGGAACGTCGTAGTATTTTGGCTAAATGGTAGAATTAAAGTGTTTGAATTTCCAAGACGAAAATAAAAGCTTTTTGAGAAATATTCCGAAAAATACTATTCACGCATTTTTGCTCGGGAATTATTTTTTAAATTCTGAGAAATACGTAACGATAGAATATCGAGGTAACATAGAATATCCAATAATAATTCAGTTATGACAAACGCAGTTTTTTGCCTGCGGACTTAAAATCTAACGGTTAGGGAAAGTGATTTCTGAGAAGGAAATAAAATGCGTATAATGAATCAAAGCGATAATCGTATAATACGTAGGTATTGTATGTGGTAATAAATATGAGTATGATACGAGGTATTATACGAGTATGTATGAATAATAGTATGTCGTATATGTTGAATAAGTATACGAGTTAGAATACGAGATTAATACGTAGATTATATGTTTTAAGGCTTTAAGCCAAATGTAATGGACTTGTAGGATTGTGTAGGAAATAGTAAAGTCCAATTGGAATTAAAGGTTAAAGTTCAAAGTAAATTAATGCAAGCCCAATGTATAAGTAAGTTAAATAAGGTAAAGCCCAAAGATTAAGCTAAGCTACGATCCAATGGGTTAAGGTGGTCCATGGGGCAACCCATGATCATGTGGTTAGTCTTGATGACCAAGGATAAGCTATGTGCTAAGAAAGTTAACTTAATGGCTAAGCAAATGATAAATTAAGTAAACTTAAAGGCTAAGTATGTGACAACCTGAATTTTTAAAAAATTATTAAAATAAGAATTTAATAAATAAAACTCTTATTATGATATGAGACAGTATTGTATGTTACATATAAATGTAATATGTTAATATGTTACGATTGTGAGATTGTAAATAATTAAAATATTTATCAAGTAAAATAAATATTTTAGTTGAAATATTTATGGATTAAAATAAATATTCAATGAAAATTATAATGGAATAATTTATTTAAGTATGATGTTATTAAATAAATTGATGATAAATATTTTTATAATTTGTGCATAATTATTACGTTAATGTGGTGGTGATTTTTTAATTTAATTAAGTAATTAAATTAGAGAATTAATGATTGTTAAACAAAATTATGATTATATTGGCTAAATAGAAGTTATAATTTTATTAGTAAGGTTTAATTTGATTTATTAATGAATTGAGATTAATTCAATTCAAATAGTTAATGGGTGTGACAAGGGTACCATATGCTAAGAAGGATTGCTAAAAAAAAAAATAATTGAAAAAAGGAGATTTTAGGTGCTAGCCAAACATGGCTTAGTGACCCTTTGTTATTGTAACTGATGAGGCCATAAAGCATACACATTATGTTTATATCAGTTATATGGATGTACGTGTTTTGTTCCTAAAGCCTAAGAATAAAGAAAACAGAGTATTGGAGAAGAGAGTTAGAGAGCTTTGAGAAGAAGCTTGGAGGAATCAAGGAAGAAGAAGAAGGCTTCTCATCATCTAATCAAGTTTAAGAAGAATCAAAGGTATTCATCTAGTTTCACAATTCTAATTTATAGTTTCTCAAGTTCTTCACTTAAAAAGCTATTTTGGTTGGGTGATTTGAAGAGATGTTGTATACATATGTGTATAGGTGTATAATCTAGTATATATAGTCTCTTTAATTGGTTCTAGAGTAATCGAAATCATAAGTGTGATGCCCCCAAAATTAGGTATACATCACCCATATTGAGTCGTCAGATACATGATACAGAATACAAATACAACTTACTAATACAACTGTCGTGTACAATACGACAAAACATAACTGTGAGTTTGAATACAATTATTGTCTACTAGAGACTATACAAACTCAAAAGGAGTCCTCATTACAATTATTGTCACACTATTTAACAGAATAGTGAAGACTACTAATACTATCATCTGGTCCATCACTCCGTTCCCCGACTCGTCCCAGCTATATTCTCATTTCCTGAAGAGAACAGTGAAAGAAAGGGTGAGCTCAACTAGCCCAGTAAGAAATATTATGACTAAGATAATGCATAATAAATTATCATTAGCCTTCAACAGTGTTAAACTGATAAAATATAACGAACATAAGGTTTAACTGCAGCGGAACAAGTAATCCATTAAAAGAGTCGAGTAGAAAATAAAATCTACTATCTTCTATGATTTAAAAGGTTTTTCAACACTGTTATCGCTGGGACTCAGCTTAATAAAATAATCCACATCATCGAATCACCCCTGCACTACGGCCAAGGATATTCGTGTATTCATTAATGGTCATGATCATGCCAACAATTGTCCATCAATGCACTACGGGCCAATGAGGACTTTTACCACATCATTTGTAACATTACGGTCACGATTATACCGAATAATCCCTGGTCATAATCATACCAAGTCCATATATGCACTACAGGCCACAGATGACTTTCAACATTTTATAAAAATAAGGATGATGACAATGATATAAGAATTCAGTAAAACAAGTTCAAGAATTAATTTATCCAAGAATTAACAACGTCCAAATTGTCAACATGATACTGCTTTGTGGAGTAAAATTCAAGAATGCTTAGAAGAATATTTTCATGAAAAGATATTGGATGAAACGCAATTATCAAGGGTATTCCACAAATTTCATGGAGTATAGAAGTCAAAACTTAACCAACTGAGTATAATAAAAAATAGAATAACAAAAGAAATCAACATGCATGCGATAGACCACACAGACAGGTTATTCCAACAGAATAATAAATAATGAAACCAGGTTCGGCGTAAAACGCACAGACAAGATATTCCAACAGAAGAATAATAAAGACGGAACCAGGTCCGGTGTAAAACACACAGACAGGATGTTCCAACAGAATAATAATAAAGACGGAACTAGGTCTGGTGTAAAACACATAGACAGGATGTTCCAACAGAATAATAATAAAGACAGAACCAGGTCCGGTGTAAAACACACAGACAGGATGTTCCAACAAAATAATAATAAAGACGGAACCAGGTCCGGTGTAAAATACACAGACAAGATGTTCCAACAGAATAATAGAAGAATGTCACCAAGTATAGGGTAGACCGCGTATACAGGTTATTCCAACAGAATAATAAGAAATGGAATAACAACAGTTCTCTTCATGAATAAGAAAGAATAACACCCCTTACCATTTTGAAGAAGAACTAAAATAAAGTAGTTAAGTAGCAGAATACTTGGTATATCGAAGAGGTAAGGATACCTTGACTTCATTTCAGATTCTAACTCCCAAGTCATTTCCTCAACATCGTGATTTCTCCACAAAACTTTGACTTGAGGTATAACCTTGGAGCGTAGAATATGTTCCTTCTTATCCAAGATTTGAACAGGAACTTCTTAATACATCAAATCTTCCGCTATTTCGTCTGGTTCTAACTCAATAATGTGGTTCGGCTCTTCCACATATTTACGTAACATGGATATATGAAAAATATTATGAACACGAGACATACTTGGCGGTAAAGCGAGTTTATAAGCCACAGTTCCTACTCGATCGAGGATTAAAAATGGACCGATGAATTGAGGATTGAGCTTTCCTCTCTTTCCAAATCTCATAACTCCTTTCCATGGACCAACACGTAAGAACACATGATCTCCTATATCAAATTCCACGTCCTTTCGATGAAGATCAGCATAACTCTTTTGTCGATCTTGTGAGGTTTTTTTACGTTGTCGGATCATTTGAGTCTTTTCTGTAGTCATACGTACCAACTCCGGTCCCAACAACGTTACTTCACCCACCTCATACCAGCATATTGGAGAACGACACTTTCTTCCATACAATACTTCGAATGGAGCCATGCCAATACTTGCTTGATAACTGTTGTTATAGGAAAACTCCACCAACGATAAGAACTTGTCCCAACTTCCCTTGAAGTCAAGGACACAGAGTCTTAATAAATCTTCCAGAGTTTGAATAGTCCTCTCTGATTGTCCGTCCGTCTGAGGATGATATGCCGAACTAAGTCGTAAATCCGTGCCCATAGCTTTTTGTAAGCTAACCCAAAATCGTGAAGTGAATCTTGAGTCTCGGTCAGAAACTATTGATACTGGCATACCATGCAGTCTTACAATCTCGTTTATGTACATACGAGCAAGACGTTCAAGTGTATAAGTTTCTCGTATCGGTCAAAAATGAGCATACTTGGTCAATCTATCAACAATGACCCAAATCGCATCAATACCTTGAGAAATCTTAGGAAGACCGGTAACGAAATCCATGGTAATGTGCTCCCACTTCCATTTTAGAATTTCAAGTGGTTGCAATGGACCTTTTGGTACTTGATGCTCCGCCTTGACTCGTTGACAAGTTAGACACCTTGAGATAAATAGCGCTATCTCTCGCTTCATATTGCTCCACCAAAATATATGACGAAGATCATGATACATTTTGGTACTCCCAGGATGGATTGTGAATGGTGTGTTGTGCACCTCCATCATGATTTCATACTTTAAATCAGGGTTGTTAGGAACACAAAGTCTGGAGTTGACTCGAACTATTCCTTCTTCATCGATTCTTGCTTCCGGCATAGCACCTTCTTGCACTTTCTTCCTCATACGCATCAGCTCCAGGTCTGTAGCTTGAGCAGCTTTAATTTTATCGATTAAAGTTGGTTCTACTCGTATATTCGTCATCATCACATGGGTCTCTGGAGTCTTTAACTCTATCTCCATCCTTTGCAAGTCACACAAAATGGGCCTTTATGTTGACGATGTTGCACTCGTACTTGCATATGATCTTCTACTCAATGCATCAACTACCACGTTCACTTTTCCAGGATGGTACTGAATGGTATGATCATAATCTTTCAACAGTTCAAGCCAACGTCGTTGTCGCATGTTGAGTTCCTTTTGAGTGAAGAAATATTTGAGGCTTTTATGATCCGTAAAGATCTCCACCTTCTCCCCATACAAGTAATGCCTCCAAATTTTAAGTGCAAAGACAACAGCTGCCAACTCTAGATCATGAGTAGGATAATTCCTCTCATATTCCTTGAGTTGTCTTGATGCATAGGCTATAACTTTTCCATGTTGCATGAGAACGCATCCCAACCCTTTGCTCGAAGCATCACTATAGATGACAAATCCCTCCGAGCCAGATGGTATTGTTAGAACAGGTGCTGAAATGAGTCTCCTCTTGAGTTCTTGAAAACTCTTCTCACATTCTTTGCTCCAACCGAACTTTGTATCTTTCCGAGTCAGCTGAGATAATGGAGTAGCGATTCGAGAAAATCCTTCCACGAATCTCCGATAATAACCAGCTAAACCAAGAAAGCTACGTACTTCGGTCACTAATTTAGGTTGCTCCCAGCTTTGAATAGCTTCAATCTTTGTCAGGTCAACCGATATTCCACGACTTGATACTACGTGCCCAAGGAATGCTACCTCCTCCAGCCAGAACTCGCATTTCTTCAACTTGGCATAAAGCTTGTATTCACGAAGCTTTTAGAGTACCAGCCTCAAGTGTTGTTCATGATCTTCACGACTTTTGGAATAAATAAGGATGTCATCAATAAAGACGACCACAAAGTGATCCAAATATTCTTTGAATTCCCGGTTCATCATATCCATGAAGGCAGTAGGAGCATTAGTCAATCCAAAGGACATGACTAGGAATTCATAATGCCCGTACCGAGTTCTGAAAGCCGTCTTTGGAATATCCTCAGTTCTAACCTTCAGCTGATGATATCCAGAATGAAGATCGATCTTTAAAAAGAATTGTGCTCCTTGCAACTGGTCAAACAGGTCATCAATACGTGGCAATGGTACCTGTTTTTGATGGTGACATGATTCAACTCCCGATAATCAATACAAAGTCGCATATTTCCATCTTTCTTCTTCACGAATAGAACAGGAGCACCCCAAGGAGAAGTACTAGGATGAATAAAGCCAATGTCTAACAATTCCTGCAGTGGGATGTTTAACTCCTGAAGTTCAATAGGAGCCATTCGATATGGGGCTTTGGAAATGGGTTTTGTACCGAGTTAAAAGTCGATACAAAATTTAATTTCACGCTCTGGGGGTAGGCCAGGAAGTTCTTCAGGGAATACGTCAGGGAATTTATTAACAATAGAAATATCATTCAAAACTGACGTATTTTTGTTTAGATCCGTGACATGAGCTAAGAAAGCTTGACATTCGTTTTTCAATAAACGAATAGCTTTATGGCTTGAGATGACAGCGATTGATTTTAATGGTTTAGTTACTTGAATTCGCATAATAGGTCGATTAGGAATATGAAAGCTAACAACCTTACGAAAACAATCAATTTTTGCATGATGAGTAGTTAACCAATCAATCTCTAAAATCACGTCAAATGCAAGTATTTTTAATGAAATAAGATCGACAGGTAATGTGTGGGTACCAACTTGAACCAAACAAGACTTATAAACCGTGGATATAATGAAGGTTTCTCCCAATGGAGTTTCAACAGATAAGTCAAAGTCTAATTTCTCCAGAGTCAAATTTAATCGATGAGCGTAAGTAGGAGAAATAAAAGAATGGGTAGAACCGGTATCAAATAAAGTATAGACTTCGTTAGAGTTTATGATAAGCTTATCCGTGATGACCTCATTCAGGTTCCTTACTTTCTGGGAGGTCACAACAAACGATCTCCCTTGCACTACCGGTTTTGACTTTTCTGGGACGGCCTTTGGTGCCTCCATCCTGGCTGAACTTATTTTTTGTAAACGACAAAATCGAGCTAAATGACCTTCTCTTCCATAATTATAACATGCTTTAGATGGCATCACGCAGTTTGGACTGATGTGCCCCTCCCCTCCGCATTTGAAACATATGATAGGTGGTCATTCTCCTTCCTTAACAACGGGTGCTGGTGCTGACGTCTTTCCATCATTGTTGAATCTCTTCTTCTTGAAATGACCATTCTTATTATTTTGGCCCTGATTACCACCGAAGTGGTTACCATTTCTGGCATGTTGATTCCCACCACGCTTATTGTCACCGCTTCGATGACTGCTTTCACTAGTATTATCATTTTGCCGACTGCTCTCTTTTGGTTACGTTGACTAATTATCGCGTTCCACTGACCGAGCCTTATTCACAACATCTGAATACAAACACAATTTATGAGAAATAAGATGTTGACGTATCTCAGGTTTCAAACCTCGCAAAAAAATTCATGTCATTCGCTCTTCATTATCCACCAAGTGGGACGTAAACCAGGACAACTCAGCAAATTTAACCTCATACTGCGACACAGTTATATTATTCTGCTCTAATTTGATGAACTCCACCTCCTTCATGTGACGAACACTTTCGGGAAAGTATTTTGTCATTGAACAGCTCTTGGAACTTCTCCCAAGACATCTTCAGTGCGGTAGGTTGAGTACGCTTAATCGATTCCCACCAGTAATCTGCCTCTCCTCGCAACATAAAGGCGGCAAAGGGAACCTTTTGCTCCTCAGAGCATCCCAAGACATCAAATATCTTGGTGATCTGCTTTATCCATGTTTCCGCTATAAGTGGTTTTGGCTCTCCCTTAAACTCCGATGGTCCCAGCTCCTTGAACTGTTTAGCGGTGACCGTCCGAGAGTTTTCAGTGTTTCCACCTACATTTTGGACAGGAGCCGCTCTCGCCTGCTATTGCATGAACTGCATAAAGCTTCTGAGCATTCCATCATTCATCATTTGGTCAGTGTTGTTGTTTGCATAAGGATTGTCACCTTCCTGATGCACATTATCCTGATTATTGATATGTGGTGAATCAACAGTTGCCTGTGCTCCAGTGCTATTCTCAACATTCTCAGATACCATTTTCAGATACTGCCACAAAACAAAAGTTAATTGATATGTCATATATTATCATTATATTCTGACCGACCAATTAAATACCATGCAAATAAACTTAGGTAGGTCATACTAGTGAAGGAATTCCCCGTCTCTCCCCTCCTAGTTCTATTCTCACATCTTAGCCAGTGATTATATCCCTAAGCTCTGATACCAACTGTGACACCCCCAAAATTAGGTATACATCACCCATCTTGGGTCGTCAGATACATGGTACAGAATACAAATACAACTTATTAATACAACTGTCGTGTACAATACGACAAAACATAACTGTGAGTTTGAATACAATTATTGTCTACTAGAGATTATACAAACTCAAAAGGAGTCCTCATTACAATTATTGTCACACTATTTAACAGAATAGTGAGGACTACTAATACTATCATCTGGTCCATCACTCCGTTCCCCGACTCGTCCCAGCTATATTCTCATTTCCTGAAGAGAACAGTGAAAGAAAGGGTGAGCTCAACTAGCCCAGTAAAAAATATTATGACTAAGATAATGCATAATAAATTATCATTAGACTTCAACAGTGTTAAACTGATAAAATATAACGAACATCAAGTTTAACTGCAGCGGAACAAGTAATCCATTAAAAGAGTCAAGTAGAAAATAAAATCTACTATCTTCTATGATTTAAAAGGTTTTTCAACACTGTTATCGCTGGGACTCAGCTTAATAAAATCATCCACATCATCGAATCACCCCTGCACTACGGCCAAGGATATTCGTGTATTCATTAATGGTCATGATCATGCCAACAACTGTCCATCAATGCACTACGGGCCAATGAGGACTTTTACAACATCATTTGTAACATTACGGTCATGATTATACCGAATAATCCCTGGTCATAATCATACCAAGTCCATCTATGCACTACAGGCCACAGATGACTTTCAACATTTTATAAACATGAGGATGATGACAATGATATAAGAATTCAATAAAACAAGTTCAAGAATTAATTTATCCAAGAATTAACAAAGTCCAAATTGTCAACATGATACTGCTTTGTGGAGTAAAATTCAAGAATGCTTAGAAGAATATTTTCATGAAAAGATATTGGATGAAACGCAATTATTAAGGGTATTCCACAAATTTCATGGAGTATAGAAGTCAAAACTTAACCGACTTAGTATAATAAAGAATGGAATAACAAAAGAAATCGCCATGCATGCAATAGACCGCACAGACAGGTTATTCAAACAGAATAATAAATAATGGAACCAGATCCGGCGTAAAACGCACAGACAAGATATTCTAACAGAAGAATAATAAAGACGGAACCAGGTCCGGTGTAAAACACACAGATAGGATGTTCCAACAGAATAATAATAAGGACGGAACTAGGTCTGGTGTAAAACACACAGACAAGATGTTTCAACAGAATAATAATAAAGACGGAACCAGGTCTGGTGTAAAACACACAGACACGATGTTCCAACAGAATAATAAGAAAGACGGAACCAGGTCCGGTGTAAAACACACAGACAGGATGTTCCAACAGAATAATAGAAGAATGTCACCAAGTATAGGGTAGACCGCGTATACAGGTTATTCCAACAGAATAATAATAAATGGAATAACAACAGTTCTCTTCATGAATAAGAAAGAATAACACCCCTTACCGTTTTGAAGAAGAACTGAAATAAAGAAGTAGTGAAGTAGCAGAATACTTTTCTTCTTTATCTTTATAGTTTCTCTCTATAGTTTCTCTCTCTAGAGTTTAGTGAATTCATAAGAAATAATGAAGGAATGAGCTGCTATTTATAGAAAAATGGAATGCATAGTAACTAATCCATGAATGGTCCATATTGATTACTTTAATCTGACGGTCCATATTTAAAGAAAAATCTTTTAAATAAAATATAATATATTCTATTTATAGAATAACTTTAATAAAGTATTCTGTTTTATATAAAACAGATATATAAAACGATGTTTCTGTTTTATTACGTTAATAATACGAATAAAACAAAACTTCATTACCGCTAAATAATTCATATTATTAACTGACAATAATTGAATCAAACTGAGTGACTTCTCACATAAGCATTAATAATCAATACCGTGTGCTACTATGCAACCACACATGTTACTGTACTTTTACTACCGAGTAGTTCAAAAGAATTAATGGTAAAACTTCCGCCGTTATTTTTAATAAAATATTTTTGTCGTTTTCTCAATCCGATAATAATTCCGTTGTGGGGTCCACCAATGATTGTACCGTTGTACGAATATTCTCTGTTAAAACGAATATACCCCGACCAATCGAATATTATATAACAACTTGCGTACTTTGAAAAATTTATAAATATTACCCACAACTATAACATTATATCAAATTAACTCTATAATATTCAAAAATGATATTTATAGAAAATTCATCTTTATTTATAAAAATTAGGGTCTTACAATAAGAATATGTTAAAGATTAAAAAAACTTGGGTTTTGATGACATATGTATATTTTAACTTATGTTGGAGTTAAAATTGATGGATAGAATCTGAAATTGATGATAGATATGATTAGTATGTTGAAAAACAAAAATAACCCAAGTTGAACGAGTCAAAACGGATGTAAAACGAATTCACAGTGAAGAATTTCGCTATGAACGTCAAAAGAAGAAGAAATAATAGAAATATTGAAATTAAAGGTTATAATCTTTGATGTTTATGTTGTTTATGTTGGTAGAAACGTGTTAGAAACATTAGTTTATGTTTCTGTAAATATATTACACCTTGGGTAAGTTGGTATGGTTGTCAGAAAGGAGTTTGTAGGCCTAATTTGGCTTTCTGTAGTGTTCTAGATCAAAAATTACAGAAACACAGAAGGGAACCCCGCCCCTGCGGGCCCCCCTAGTACAAAAACCCCCGCCCGGCCGGGGGGGGGGGGGGTAGTCTGCCTAGCCGAATTTTGGAAAAACAAACTAACCGGACATGTTTTACTAAAATGAGCATAATTTTTTTCATACAAACTCCGATTGATGCGATTTAAGATGTTTCGGAACGCGGACGAGTAGACCTACAATTTTTGTTCTTTAGGTTTTTCAATTTGGGGTCGGGAGCAGGGGTCAAAATTGTTATCTTTAGGACTGTTCTGTTTTTGGAGGCAATCGGAGAGCGTCGGGCATGCACGTATACAAGTGTAGTCCTCTTTATGATAAAAGATGTTGTTCTAAGTTATAAAACATGAATGTTAGTAAATATAATGATATTGAATATTAGTAAATGATGTATTAGATAAGTTGTATAAGCATACTAAGCATACACAAGAGAGGCAAATCGGGCGTGTGACGAATAAACGTCGAAACGCCGTGATAAGTGTTACTGAATGTAAAAAGTGTTTTAAGTCAAATGTAATGGATATTATAAAATATAAAATAAGTTTAATATAAAACTAATAATGATTCCTAGCAAGATTTAAACACTTGAATTATTCCTAGCAAGTGTTTTCAATCTTTATACTTGTTATGTGAACTGCAGCATTTATGTTATGTTAGTCCAATGATTATGAGATAAATGTTGAGCATGTTATTATGTGCTACGTGATGCATGAAAACTGTTAGATTTTGCTGGGCTATCGAGCTCAACCTTGCAAATAACCATTTTTGCAGGTCAAGATTTCAAGGTAAGGAGATATGCTAAGTGAATTATAGAGATTCAAATTCGCGAAGATTACTTATGTTTTATGAGAAATGTATTTAATATTTTGAATGTAACATGTTGCTGAATTGTAAGTTGAGCTATCTGGTGTATTTGGATATCTATTTATGATGTAAGACTTTGTATAGTCATTTTGTTGTAACGATTCATAATATAAATTTGAATCGAAGAGATGTAATGTAAAGATTGCGATTTAGGGCAATATAGAAGGAAATGTATAAAAGTTTTTAATATTTTGCATTTTTAGTGATTTTAATATCGAATAATAATGTAAAGATATATTAAAGTTGTATTGTTAACGATCGAGAAGGAGAATATTATTGTATGAATTTTGGGGTCGTTACAGATGGTATCAAAGCTGATAGGTTAGAAACCTTAGGTAAGAGTACCTTAGGCTATAACATTAGAGAAGAGAGGTAAAGATAATGAACGAATAAGCTCAAATAGAGTTTGAATAATAAGAAGTAATTTCAGAAATTTATAAAGAATGAATTAAAACATGCGTGAGAGGATTCAAAAAAGAATCTCGCAGAGTTATAAGGAATATGAATGTGGGGTTACCCAACTCCAATAATAAGGATGTAAGGTGATAATGAATAGACAATGTCTATAAAAAGAGAATGATAAAGAAGTTAAGAATAGAAAGTTATATTTAAGTATGGTACAATCGTACTCTTTAATAGTTGATGTATGGTATCTGGGCTAAACGATTCCTTCACAGAGCGGAGGTATATACGAACTAGCAACTTGTAACCTAGTTTGTTAGTTGTTTGTGGGAAACCACTCAGCGTACCATACTGAAACTGTTAGATACTCGATGTGTACCAAGTATAGAAAATGGATACGCATGATGAAAATGTGGAACTTGAATGAAATGTTGAGCAATGTAAATGAAGTTAGAAATTCTTCAAGGAAGAGGTGTTATATAAACAGGAAAATTCAAAGAAGAATCTTAAAGAGATATAAAGATAAGAAATGGTAGTTACCTAACTCCAATAGCCAAGATAATGAATAATGTCGTAAATGATGAAAAAAAGAAAGAAAGGGGATTGTAAAACTAAATGATCACGAGTTAAGAAAAAGAATTTTACGGGAGATGATTATAAAATAAGATCATAACGTGGTCTGTTTAAGTTATAAAAGGAATATGGTCTATAATGTTTGAGTAATTATAGCTTGATGCTATGAAGATGATGTACTATGAAATAGTATAAGATTAACTCATGAGAAGTTCTAGATAATGTGATACGAAAAATTTGTATCGAGCAAAGAGCAAGTTATAGGCAAGATAGAGTTAGGTAGAATTTTAATTGAGGACTCATGTGGTGGCTGAGTTATACAAACCTTTGTATGGGCGAGGGTTTTGTGCTTGCACTCAGTTTATCATATTGATAATCATTGGAATGTTGGTGTCGCGCTATCAATGTATCTGTGGCGAAAATGTGATTCTTTTCTCATGTGTATATTTGATAGTTAGAAACTATTAAGATTAGTTAGATATTATTAGGGTTAGGTGCGAGTTTTTAAAACTAATGCATATGGTATGTTTGTGACTCATAATAATATGATATATTTTTGAACCCCTCTGCGAATGGACGCCTATGGTCTGACTAGGGTAAGTTCTTAAACTCATATTATTGAGGCAAGTTCCTGAACTTCCAATGTGTAGTAAGTTTGATGAATTATATTGGGAGTATATGAAGATTGTAAGGTGAAATATAAGAATATATATAGTATAAGAGTATTGGTGGTGCTCAAAATAAAAAGAATTGGTTAAGTAATGAAGTAATGGAGTAAAGATTAAAGTTGATGGATACCTGGATATTCTAAATCTACTAGCTACGCCAGACTTTCGAAATTTATTGACTTTGTGCAGATGTTTGCACTTCTATTTTCTTGAAAAATATTGGATCAAATGATGAAACCAATGAGTTTTAAAAACAATACCGTTATTTGTATGTCTATACTAATTGATTTGGCTAGACAAAAATGATTTGAAATATATCAAAATGTATTTTTTATATCATCAATGTATCATGGAACCTGGTGCAGAGATGAAAAAAAATGTTGGAGTCATCAATGTAGTATTACTTAGTGTTGGATGTGATCTAAGGATCGTCAGCCCACTATGGTATGATGTAGTATGATAAAATTACCAAATGACGAAATCCTCAAACGGACTGTAAATACAGTGCTGTATCATGACGTCATAAAAAGATTTTTGAGATTTGTTTAAGATATGAGATTATATATATATATATATATATATATATATATATATATATATATATTCGATTGATGTCCGAATTATTGTAGAAGTCTATGCTATTTGATTCAGCTAGACGAATATTGAAAAATGTTCATGAAATTCAAGTGTTTCCTGAGAAGTTATGCCAAACCAAATTGTTTTGGTGCGGATTCAGATGTTGAAAAGCTAAGGCGAACAACCCTAATATAGGGGAGTTATTTTACACAATACGTTGAGATGTTTATGCACAATACATTGTACGAAGGGCTGATCACCCTAAGTACGAGGAGTCCCGATAGTCTTATGACTGTTAAAGTTTAAGTTGAAAGAATACTTATAACTATGGACATATACGCATAGCGTTTAAATGTTTATGCACAATACATCGTACGAATGGCTTATCACCCTAAGTACGGGAGTCCCTATAGTCTAATGACTGTTAAGGTTTAAGTTGAAAGAGTACTTATAACCGTGGACGTAGTTCAAGGTCTTATGACCCCTCAACATGATTTGGAATCTTTTAAATTCCTGAGTTATTCATACTGCTTCCCAATTATTGATCAATTGTGGAAGAATCTTGCTATTCTAAAAGGCGAATGTGGTAAGGATGATATTCCCTAGGAAGAACTAAGTCGTAGAATGCGACACGAAATGATGAATATATTGAATAAGTGATAAGATGAATTTTCTATAAATATCATTTTTGAATATTATGGAGTTAATTTGATATAATGTTATAGTTGTGGGTAATATTTATAAATTTTGTAAAGTACGCAAGTTGTTATATAATATTCGATTGGTCGGGGAATATTCGTTTTAACAGGGAATATTCGTACAACGACACAATCATTGGTGGACCCCACAACGGAATTATTGTCGGATTGAGAAAACGACAAAAATATTTTATTAAAAATAACGGCGAAAATTTTACCATTGTTACTGTTGAACTACTCGGTAGTAAAAGTATAGTAATATGTGTGGTTGCATAGTAGCACACAGTATTGATTATTAATGTTTATGTGAGAAGTCACTCAGTTCGATTCAATTATTGTCAGTTAATAATATGAATTATTTAGCGATAATGACGTTTTGTTTTATTCGTATTATTAACGTAATAAAACAGAAACATCTTTTTATATAAAACAGAATACTTTATTAAAGTTATTCTATAAATAGAATATATTATATTTTATTTAAAAGATTTTTCTTTAGATATGGACCGTCAGATTAAAGTAATCAATCTGGACCGTTCATGGATTAGTTACTATGCATTCTATTTTTTTATAAATAGCAGCTCATTCCTTCATTATTTCTTACGAATTCACTGAACTCTAGAGAGAGAAACTATAGAGAGAAACTATAGAGAGAGAGAAGAAGAGTATTCTGCTACTTAACTACTTTCTTATTTCAGCTCGTCTTTAAAACGGTAGGGAATATTATTTCTTTTATATTCATGAAGAGAACTTCTGTTATTCCATTCTTTATTATTCTGTTGGAATAACCTATATACGTGGTCTACCCTATGCTTGGTGACATTCTTCTATTATTCTGTTGTAACATCCTGTCTGTGTGTTTTACACCGGACCTGGTTCTGTTTTTATTATTATTCCGTTGGAACATCCTGTCTGTGTGTTTTACACCGGACCTGGTTCCGTTTTTATTATTATTCTGCTGGAACATCCTGTCTGTGTATTTTACACCGGACCTGGTTCCGTCTTTGTTATTATTCTGTTGGAACATCCTGTCTGTGTGTTTTACACCGGACCTGGTTCCATTATTTATTATTCTGTCGGATTATCCTGTCTGTGCGTTTACGCCAGACCTGGTTCCATTATTTATTATTATGTTGGAATAACCTGTCTGTGCGGTCTATCGCATGCATGGTGATTTCTTTTGTTATTCCATTCTTTATTGTATTCAGTTGGTTAAGTTTTGACTTCTATACTCCATGAAATTTGTGGAATATCCTTGATAATTGCGGTTCATCCAGTATCTTTTCATGAAAATATTCTTCTAAGTATTCTTGAATTTTACTCCACAAAGCAGTATCATGTTGACAATTTGGACGTTGTTAATTCTTGGATAAATTAATTCTTGAACTTGTTTTATTGAATTCTTATATCATTGTCATCATCCTCATGTTTATAAAATGTTGAAAGTCATCTGTGGCCTGTAGTGCATAGATGGACTTGGTATGATTATGACCAGGGATTATTCGGTATAATCATGACCGTAATGTTACAAATGATGTGGTAAAAGTCCTCATTGGCCTGTAGTGCATTGATGGACAGTTGTTGGCACGATCATGACCATTAATGAATAAACGAATATCCTTGGCCGTAGTGTAGGGGTGATTCGATGATGTGAATTATTTTATTAAGCTGAGTCTCAGCGATCACAGTGTTGGAAAATCTTTTAAATCATAAAAGATAGTAGAGTTTATTTTCTACTTGACTCTTTTAATGAATTGTTTGTTCCGCTGCAGTTAAACTTGATGTCTATTATATTTTATCAGTTTAACATTGTTGAAGGCTAATGATAATTTATTCTGCATTATCTTAGTCATGATATTTCTTACTGGGCTAGTTGAGCTCACCCTTTCTTTCACTGTTCTCTTCAGGAAATGAGAACGTAGCTGGGGCAAGTCGAGGAATGGAGTGATGGTCCGAATGATTGTATTAGTTAGTAGTCCTCACTATTCTATGTAATGGTGTGTTAATAAATGTAATAAGGACTCCTTTTGAGTATGAATACTCTCTAGAAGATAATATTTGTATTCAAACTCACAGTTTATGTTTTGTCGTATTATACACGACAGTTGTATTAGTAAGTTGTATTTGTATTTTGTACTATGTATCTGACGACCCAAGATGGGTGATGTATACCTAATTTTGGGGGCGTCACAGTTGGTATCAGAGCTTAGGGATATGATCCCTGGCTAAGATGTGAGAATAGAACTAGGAGGGGAGAGACGGGGAATTCCTTCGCTAGTATGGCCTACCTAAGTTTATTTGCATGGTATTTAATTGGTCGGTCATAATATAAGGATAATATATGACATATCAATTAACTTTTATTTTGTGGCAGTATTTGAAAATGGCATCTGAGAATGTTGAGAATAGCAATGGAGCACAGACGATTATTGATTCACCACATATCAATAATCAGAATAATGTTCATCAGGAAGGTGACAATCCTCATGCAAACAACAACACTGACCAGATGATGAATGATGGAATGTTCAGAGGTTTTATGCAATTCATGCAACAACAGGTGAAAGCGGCTCCTGTCCACAACGTAGGTGGAAATACTGGAAACTCTCAGGCGGTCACCGCTAAACATTTTAAGGAGCTGGGACCACCGGAGTTTAAGGGAGAACCCAAACCACTTGTAGCTGAAACATGGATAAAACAGATCACCAAGATATTTGATGTCTTGGGTTGCTCCGAGGAGCAAAAGGTTCCCTTTGCCGCCTTTATGTTGCGAGGAGAAGCAGATTACTGGTGGGAATCGATAAAGCGTACCCAACCTGCCGCACTGAAGATGTCTTGGAAGAAGTTCCAAGAGCTGTTTAACGACAAATACTTTCCCGATAGTATTCGTGACATGAAGGAGGTGGAGTTCATCAAATTGGAGCAGAATAATATGACCGTGTCGCAGTACGAGGCAAAATTTGCGGAGTTATCCCGGTTTGCGTCCCACCTGGTGGATAATGAAGAAAGAATGACGCGGATGTTTTTAAGAGGTTTGAAGCCGGAGATACGTCAACATCTTGTTTCTCATAAATTATGTTTGTATTCAGATGTTGTAAATAGGGCTCAGTTGGTGGAGCGTGATAACGAGACAATGCAACCAAAAGAGAGCAGCCGGCAAAATGATAATACTAGTGAAAGCAGTCATCGAAGCGGTGACAACAAGCGTGGAGGGAATCAACAGGCCAGAAATGGTAATCACTTCGGTGGTAATCAGGGCCAAAATAATAAGAATGGGCATTTCAAGAAGAGGAGATTCAACAATGATGGACAGACGTCAGCACCAGCACCTGTCGTTAAGGAAGGAGAACGACCACCTATCATATGTTTCAAATGCGGAGGGGAGAGGCACATCAGTCCAAACTGCGCGATGCCGTCCAAAGCATGTTATAATTATGGAAGAGAAGGTCATTTAGCCCGATTTTGTCGTTTACCGAAGACAAATTCAGCTAGGATGTAACGACCCCAAAATTCATACAATTTAATTCTCGACTTCGGTCGTTAATAATACATTCAACCTCTAATTTTACATCATTAAACGATAATACAACCATTAAAATTTGCGGAATAATTAAAATTTTTTATTACAAACTATCCTCGTTTCCAAAATCTTCAACCTTTACGTCTAAATATCTCAGAATCATTTTAATACTACAATAGTTTACATTCGCAAAACAATATTAAAATTCAGCATTAATACATTATTCGAAACATTAGACATGGTTTACAAGAATAACAACTTAGCTAGGATATTAAATCTTCATATATCACTTTTGATCCATAACAATCAAGTAGCACGTTACCTTCAATTCTTGAATCTGTAAAAATGGTTATTTGCAAGAATGAGCTCGACAGCTCAGCAAAATCTAACAATTTTCATGCATCACGTAGCACATAATAACATGCTCAACATACAAGAATAATCATAAACAAACATAGCATACATGTTTAGTTCATATAACAACTATAAAGATTGAGTTCCTTACTCAATCAACATTCATAGTTTAATCATCATAGTCATAGATTGACATTTCATACTTTTGACATATACAATACATCATACACTAAAATTTTAAAGCAGTTCATCATCAAGTTCACATAGCAAAAAGGAACTGAAAGACTTGCCTTAACCGGCGTTTTACCAACACGCTAATACTTTGCGTCCTTGCACAACCTACACTGTATGCGAGATTGATAATAAATAAAATCAATACTCAATCTCATGGTCAAATTTATTCTAAGACCGTACTTTATCTTATTATCCTTTATAATATCTTTATAGACATCTAATTGTATTTTATATGCAACTCGGTTTTATTTTCATTTTCATCACCACACATGCTAGACTATCTCACTTGTAGTTTAATGTGCATATACCACACCATTTTATTTTACCAATTTGGTTTCAAAAATGCATATTCAACACATTGTTTACATGTTTAATTTTCCTTCATAAATCAAAAATTTCCCTTTTCGATTTCTTTCCATTATTATCCTTGTATTATCATCTTTTCATACTTAGATATCCAATATTAGCCATTAGTTAGGCACTTTGTATACCAAAGTTTAGAAACACTATTACTTTTAGGCATTTTATCGAGCACGTTATGTGCACACATTAACTTATCTAAACTCTTGATCTTAAATGGTTAATTATGCATAGAATATGATAACACATATCTATATTCATTACATATGTCAAAACATATTTTTAATCATTAAAATATACCATCACCCAAAATCTTAATTCAAACATAATTATAAAACTCATCTTCACAATTTCTTTAACAAAACGTTGTTTTCGTTTTTAACGTATCTCCTTCGTTACATGTCCGTTTTTGTTCCTTTTTATATAGAATTAACCCTTACTCAGTGTACTACAATCTCATCTAGACCTTAAAGTCAGACCCTTATCCATCTAAACCAGATTCTGCAATTCATCAACTAGTGTAGAAAAATTTCATTTTCTGGACATCCTTGCTAAACAATTTATTTCGGACATGATCCGGTCCATAAAATGGCTCAATCTCAAGCGTCTAGCTAGTAAATATCCATATCTACAACTTTGTAGTTTTAAGTTTCTTCAGATTCAAAACACACGAATTTATATGAATTTTTCAAAGTCAGAAACCGTAACAGTTTTGATTTTCTAGACAGATTATTTTCCCTTCGGACCAGCCTTACTAAAACAGAGATTGCGAGAAATCTACAAAGAGTTTTCCTATGATTCCACTTTCAGAATATAGCTTACTTCCATATCTTCGATTTGATATAAGGCTCATTTTCTAACTCATTATACCCAAAGAGATATGAATTTCACAAGATATGTCCACAATTACTCAAAACCTACGAATTTTGTTCTTCAAATTTTCTTTCCATTTCATTTTCTTTCTTGAATCCTTTTGTTTGATTCTTGATAGTCCAAGATTAAACCAATACAAACAGATTAAGCATGATCTACTATCCTAGAACATAAATCTACCCAAAAAATCAAGGATTAAATAAGAGTTTAGAAGTTACCTTCTTCTAACTTTTTCTTCTTCTTCTTCTAGCTCATCTCAATTCCTCTCTCTCTCTTGATTTCTCAATACAACTTCTATATAACCATTATCCTACATTTTGAAGAACATAAAATATAATTAAAACAAAAAATTTAGATTATAGTCTTATTAGTATGAATTTAAGAGAGAGATGAAGATGATGATGATGGGGCTTGTTTTGTCTTCTCAAAACTTTCCCTTCTTCTTCTTTTTCTTCCTCTTCTTCTTCTCCTACAACTCTCTCTAACTCTCTTCTTCTTTCTTTAGTTTGTTTTCTAAAACTAACATACTAACTTGTAGTATATACATATAATATACAATACTAGTAATATATAATATATGTAACTCCTAGTAATTATTAGATATACTAATTACTAGTTAATACATAGGTTACACCAATTTGAACTTGAAAGCCTAAGACCATGTTTGACAAATACTCATTATTTTAATTAATCAATAGCTTAACATCAATCAATCTCATCAAATTGTCACATAATTATATTTACTTGTTAATTATAATTTTGTGTAACAATCATCACATAACGCATCTAATTTAATTATCTCAATTAAATTAAAACTATAACATAAAATTATTATATTAATTAAATTAAATACTAAATATTCATTTAATTAATCTGCTACACTTAATTACATTACTCTATAATCAAAACAAAATTTATTTATTTAACTCAATAAATAATTCAATTAAATATTTATATATATTAAAACTAATATATAACATTCTCTTCACATCAATTCACATATTCTACAATATATGACATACACATACTCACACCCACATATCTCATAAATAATACTTTTATTTATAAAATTCTCATTTATAATTTCTAAAAATCTGGGATGTCACATCCTTCCCTCCTTATAAGGATTCCGTCCTCGGAATCACAGAAACCCTAGCTTACTCGGGTTTTCCTCAAATCTATTCATTGAATAACTTCAACACATTACCTTAATATAGGTTTTATATTTTCTACTCTCACCATTCTTGATAATAAATTCTTATAAGTTTTATTTCATAACATTTACTTAGACTCAATTATATTTGAGTATTACATATTCTTTGACCCGTTCATTATCTTTCTCTAAGGATCATTATCATATACTATATGATCAAACTCTCACGACATTACATTCACCATTTCTTCTAAGAATTTCGTCCTCGAAATTTTTATTTATTAATCTTTATTCATTCAATCTATCAAAAATAGATTTTACGTTAATACCTTATTCATTCATTGGATTCTATAATCACTTCTTTTCCACAAAGATCTTTCTACAATTATTAACTTTTCTATTAAAAGTTTTACATTAATCTTTGATAACTCATCTCCTTCTCATATCAACACTTCTTTTCTCACTTATTCAATATATTCATCATTCAGTGCCGCATCCTACGACTTACTTCTTTCTAAAAAATATCATCCTTACCATATTCGCCTTTTAGAATAGCAAGAATCTTCCATAATTGCTCAATAATTAGGAAGTAGTATGAATAACTCAGGAATTTAAAAGATTCCAAATCATGCTGAGGGGTTACAAGACCGTGAACTCTATTCTCGGTTTACTAGTGCTTCAACTCAATCCTTCACACTGCAAACCAGAGTGTTTATCAATCACAAAGACTGAAAACACCCTCCTTACGTACACTAGGTGGCCAACCTATTGTACCACTATGTTGGGCCGCAACGTAGTGTTTTGTAACGATTATATGTGTTACGCTCGGAACCATTGTCCCCGAAAACATGTCCCCTTATAGGGTTGTTCACCTCAGCTTTTCAACATCTGAATCCGCACCAAAATAATTTGGTTTGGCATAACTTTTCAATAAACGCTTAAGTTTCATGAACATCTTTCAATATTCGTTTAGCTGAATCAAATAGCATAGACCTCTACAACAATTCGGACATCAACCGAAATATACATATATATACATAGATATGAATTCTCATATCTTAAAGAAATCTCAAAAATCTTTTTATGACATCATGATACCGCACTGTATTTACAGTCCGTTGAGGATTCCGTCTTTTGGTAATTTTATCATACTACATCATACCATAGTGGGCTGACGATCCTTAGATCACATCCTACACTAGGTAATACTGCATTGATGACTCCATCGTTTTTTTCATCTTTGCGCCAGGTTACATGATGCATTAATGATATAAAATACATTTTGATATATTGTAAATCATTTTTGTCTAGCCGAAGCAATTAGCATAGACATACGAATAACATTATTGTTGTTAAAACTCATTGGTTCCATCATTTGATCCAATGCTTTTCAAGAAAATAGAAGTGTAAACATCAGCACGAAGTCAATAAATTTCGAAAGTCTAGCATAGCTAGTAGATTTAGAATACCTATGCTTCCACCATCAACTCCACTTTCTATAATGATCCATTGCTTAATAGGTCTATCTATTCCTATCATCCTCAATACTCCATTTACACTTATCTATACCCAGTTCGTCAAACTTACCACACGTTATGAGTTCAGGAACTTGCCACAATCATATGAGTTTAAGAACTTATCCTAGTCAGACCATAGGCGTCCATTCGCTGAGGGGTTCAAAAATATACCATATAATTATGAGTCACGAACCTACCATAAGTATGAGTTTTAAGAACTCGCACTTAATCTTATAATATTCTCTAACTATACTCTACCTATCTGTTATACACATGAGAAAAGAATCACCTTCTCAACAGGAATATATCAAATAGCGCGACACAAACATTCCAATGATTATCAATGTGATAAACTGAGTGCAAGCACAAAACCCTCGCCCATACAAAGGTTTGTACAACTCAGCCATCACATGAGTCCTCAATTGAAATTCCACCTAACTCTATCTTGCTTATAACTTGCTCTTTGCTTGATACGAATTCCTCATATCATATCATCTATAACTCCTCATGAGTTATCTCGTACTTTTTCATAGTACTCCATCTTCATGGCATTAAGCTATAATTATTCAAACATTATAGACCATCTTTCTTTTATAACTTAAACAGACCACGTCGTGATCTTATTCTATAATCATCTCCCTTAAAATTCTTTTCTTAACTCTTGATCGTTTTGTTTTACGATCCTCTTTCTTTCTCTTTTTCATCATTTACGACATTATTCGCTATCTTGGCTTTTTTTTTGAGTTAGGAAACTCCCATATTTTTTTCTTTATATCTCTTCAAGATTCTTCTTTGAATCTTCTTATTTATATAACAATTCTTCCTTTAAAAATTTCTAACTTCATTTACATTGCTCAACATTTCATTCAAGTTCTACACTTTCATCATACGTATCCACTTTCTACACTTGATACACATCGAGTCTCTAACAGTTTCAATATGGTACGCTGAGTGGTTTCCCACAAACAACCAACAAACTAGGTTCCGAGTTGCTAGTTCGTATATACCTCCGCTCTATGAAGGAATCGTTTAGCCCAGATACCATACATCAACTACTAAAGAGTACAATTGCACCATACTTAAATATAACTATCTATTCTTAACTTCTTTATCATTCTCTTTTTTTATAGACATTGTCTATTTATTATCACCTTACATCCTTATCATTGGAGTTAGGTAACCCCACATTCACATTCCTTATAACTCTGCGAGATTCTTCTTTGAATCATTTCACCCAAGTTTTAATCCCTTATTGTTCAAACTCTATTTGAGCTTATTCGTTCCTTATTTTCACCTGTTTTCTCTAAGGTTATAGCCTAAAGTACTCTTACCTAAGGTTTCTAACCTATCAGCTCTGATACCAACTGTAACGACCCCAAAATTCATACAATTTAATTCTCGACTTCGGTCGTTAATAATACATTCAACCTCTAATTTTACATCATTAAACGATAATACAACCATTAAAATTTGCGGAATAATTAAAATTTTCTATTACAAACTATCCTCGTTTCCAAAACCTTCAACCTTTACGTCTAAATATCTCAAAATCATTTTAATACTACAATAGTTTACATTCGCAAAACAATATTAAAATTCAACATTAATACATTATTCGAAACATTAGACATGGTTTACAAGAATAACAACTTAGCTAGGATATTAAATCTTCATATATCACTTTTGATCCATAACAATCAAGTAGCACGTTACCTTCAATTCTTGAATCTGTAAAAATGGTTATTTGCAAGAATGAGCTCGACAGCTCAGCAAAATCTAACAATTTTCATGCATCACGTAGCACATAATAACATGCTCAACATACAAGAATAATCATAAACAAACATAGCATACATGTTTAGTTCACATAACAACTATAAAGATTGAGTTCCTTACTCAATCAACATTCATAGTTCAATCATCATAGTCATAGATTGACTTTCACATTTCATACTTTTGAAATATACAATACATCATACACTAAAATTTTAAAGCAGTTCATCATCAAGTTCACATAGCAAAAAGGAACTGAAAGACTTGCCTTAACCGGCGTTTTACCAACACGCTAATACTTTGCATCCTTGCACAACCTACACTGTATGCGAGATTGATAATAAATAAAATCAATACTCAATCTCATGGTCAAATTTAGTCTAAGACCGTACTTTATCTTATTATCCTTTATAATATCTTTATAGACATCTAATTGTATTTTATATGCAACTCGGTTTTATTTTCATTTTCATCACCACAAATGCTAGACTATCTCACTTGTAGTTTAATGTGCATATACCACACCATTTATTTTACCAATTTTGTTTCAAAAATGCATATTCAACACATTGTTTACATGTTTAATTTTCCTTCATAAATCAAAAATTTCCCTTTTCGATTTCTTTCCATTATTATCCTTGTATTATCATCTTTTCATACTTAGATATCCAATATTAGCCATTAGTTAGGCACTTTGTATACCAAAGTTTAGAAACACTATTACTTTTAGGCATTTTATCGAGCACGTTATGTGCACACATTAACTTATCTAAACTCTTGATCTTAAATGGTTAATTATGCATAGAATATGATAACACATATCTATATTCATTACATATGTCAAAACATATTTTTAATCATTAAAATATACCATCACCCAAAATCTTAATTTAAACATAATTATAAAACTCATCTTCACAATTTCTTTAACAAAACGTTGTTTTCGTTTTTAACGTATCTCCTTCATTACATGTCCGTTTTTGTTCCTTTTTATATAGAATTAACCCTTACTCAGTGTACTACAATCTCATCTAGACCTTAAAGTCAGACCCTTATCCATCTAAACCAGATTCTGCAATTCATCAACTAGTGTAGAAAAATTTCATTTTCTGGACATCCTTGCTAAACAATTTATTTCGGACATGATCCGGTCCATAAAATGGCTCAATCTAGCGTGTCTAGCTAGTAAATATCCATATCTACAACTTTGCAGTTTTAAGTTTCTTCAGATTCAAAACACACGAATTTATATGAATTTTTCAAAGTCAGAAACCGTAACAGTTTTGATTTTCTAGACAGATTATTTTCCCTTCGGACCAGCCTTACTAAAACAGAGATTGCGAGAAATCTACAAGGAGTTTTCATGTGATTCTACTTTCAGAATATAGCTTACTTCCATATCTTCGATTTGATATAAGGCTCATTTTCTAACTCATTATACCCAAAGAGATATGAATTTCACAACATATGTCCACAATTACTCAAAACCTACGAATTTTGTTCTTCAAATTTTCTTTCCATTTCATTTTCTTTCTTGAATCCTTTTGTTTGATTCTTGATAATCCAAGATTAAACCAATACAAACAGATTAAGCATGATCTACTATCCTAGAACATAAATCTACCCAAAAAAATCAAGGATTAAATAAGAGTTTAGAAGTTACCTTCTTCTAACTTTTTCTTCTTCTTCTTCTAGCTCATCTCAATTCCTCTCTCTCTCTAGATTTCTCAATACAACTTCTATATAACCATTATCCTACATTTTGAAGAACATAAAATATAATTAAAACAAAAAATTTAGATTATAGTCTTATTAGTATGAATTTAAGAGAGAGATGAAGATGATGATGATGGGGCTTGTTTTGTCTTCTCAAAACTTTCCCTTCTTCTTCTTTTTCTTCCTCTTCTTCTTCTCCTACAACTCTCTCTAACTCTCTTCTTCTTTCTTTAGTTTGTTTTCTAAAACTAACATACTAACTTGTAGTATATACATATAATATACAATACTAGTAATATATAATATATGTAACTCCTAGTAATTATTAGATATACTAATTACTAGTTAATACATAGGTTACACCAATTTGAACTTGAAAGCCTAAGACCATGTTTGACAAATACTCATTATTTTAATTAATCAATAGCTTAACATCAATCAATCTCATCAAATTGTCACATAATTATATTTACTTGTTAATTATAATTTTGTGTAACAATCATCGCATAACGCATCTAATTTATTTATCTCAATTAAATTAAAACTATAACATAAAATTATTATATTAATTAAATTAAATACTAAATATTCATTTAATTAATCTGCTACACTTAATTACATTACTCTATAATCAAAACAAAATTTATTTATTTAACTCAATAAATAATTCAATTAAATATTTATATATATTAAAACTAATATATAACATTCTCTTCACATCAATTCACATATTCTACAATATATGACATACACATACTCACACCCATATATCTCATAAATAATACTTTTATTTATAAAATTCTCATTTATAATTTCTAAAAATCTGGGATGTCACATAGGATGGAGGCACCAAAGGCCGTCCCAGAAAAGTCAAAACCGGTTGTGCAAGGGAGAGCGTTTGTTGTGAACTCCCAGAAAGCAAGGAACCCGAATGAGGTCATCACGGGTAAGCTTATCATAAGCTCTAACGAAGTCTATACTTTATTTGATACTGGTTCAACCCATTCTTTTATTTCTCCTACTTGCGCTCATCGATTAAATTTGATTCCGGAGAAATTAGACTTTGACTTAGCAGTTGAAACTACATTGGGAGAAACCTTCATTACATCCACGGTTTATAAGTCTTGTTTGGTTCAAGTTGGTACCCACACATTACCTGTCGATCTTATTTCATTAAAAATACTTGCATTTAACGTGATTCTAGGGATTGATTGGTTAACTACTCATCATGCAAAAATTGATTGTTTTCGTAAGGTTGTTAGCTTTCATATTCCTAATCGACCTATTATGCGAATTCAAGCAACCAAACCATTAAAATCAATCGCTGTCATCTCAAGCCATAAAGCTATTCGTTTATTAAAAAACGGATGTCAAGCTTTCTTAGCTCATGTCACAGATCTAAACAAAAATACGTCAGCTTTGAATGATATTTCTGTTTTTAATAAATTTCCTGACGTATTTCCCAAAGAACTTCATGGCCTACCCCCAGAGCGTGAAATTGAATTTTGTATCGACCTTGAACCCGGTACAAAACCCATTTCCAAAGCCCCATATCGAATGGCTCCTATTGAACTTCAGGAGTTAAAGACCCAACTGCAGGAATTGTTAGACATTGGTTTTATTCGTCCTAGTACTTCTCCTTGGGGTGCTCCTGTTCTGTTCGTGAAGAAGAAAGATGGGAGTATGCGACTTTGTATTGATTATCGGGAGTTGAATCATGTCACCATCAAAAATAGGTACCCATTGCCACGTATTGATGACATGTTTGACCAGTTGCAAGGAGCACAATTCTTTTTAAAGATCGATCTTCGTTCTGGATATCATCAGCTGAAGGTTAGAACTGAGGATATTCCAAAGACGGCTTTCAGAACTCGGTATGGGCATTATGAATTCTTAGTTATGTCTTTTGGATTGACTAATGCTCCTGCTGCCTTCATGGATATGATGAACAGGGTATTCAAGGAATATTTGGATCACTTTGTGGTCGTCTTTATCGATGACATCCTTGTTTATTCCAAAAGCCGTGAAGATCATGAGCAACATTTGAGGTTGGTACTCCAAAAGCTTCGTGAATAAAAACTTTATGCCAAGTTGAAGAAATGCGAGTTCTGGCTGGAAGAGGTAGCATTCCTTGGGCATGTAGTATCAAGTCATCGAATATCGGTTGACCCGGCAAAGATTGAAGCTATTCAAAGCTGGGAGCAATCTAAATCAGTGACCGAAGTACGTAGCTTTCTTGGTTTAGCTGGTTATTATCGGAGATTTGTGAAAGGATTTTCTCGAATCGCTACTCCATTAACTCAGCTGACTCGAAAAGATACAAAGTTCGGTTGGAGCGAAGAATGTGAGCAGAGTTTTCAAGAACTCAAGAGGAGACTCATTTCAGCACCTGTTCTAACAATACCATCTGGCTCGGAGGGATTTGTCATCTACAGTGATGCTTCGAGCAAAGGGCTGGGATGCGTTCTCATGCAACATGGAAAAGTCATAGCCTATGCATCAAGACAACTCAAGGAATATGAGAGGAATTATCCTACTCATGATCTAGAGTTGGCAGCTGTTGTCTTTGCACTTAAAATTTGGAGGCATTACTTGTATGGGGAGAAGGTGGAGATCTTTACGGATCATAAAAGCCTCAAATATTTCTTCACTCAAAAGGAACTCAACATGCGACAACGACGTTGGCTTGAACTGTTGAAAGATTATGATCATACCATTCAATATCATCCTGGAAAAGCGAACGTGGTAGCTGACGCATTGAGTAGAAGATCATATGCAAGTACGAGTGCGATATTGTCAACACAAAGACCCATTTTACGTGATTTGCAAAGAATGGAGATAGAGTTAAAGACTCCAGGGACCCATGTGATGATGACGAATATACGAGTAGAACCGACTTTAATCTATAAAGTTAAAGCTGCTCAAGATACAGACTTGGAGCTGATGCGTATGAAGAAGAAAGTTCAAGAAGGTGCTATACCGGAAGCAAGAATCGATGAAGAAGGAATACTTCGAGTCAACTCCAGACTTTGTGTTCCTAACAACCCTGATTTAAAGTATGAAATCATGATGGAGGCGCACAACACACCGTTTGCAATCCATCCTGGAAGTACCAAAATGTATCATGATCTTCGTCATACATTTTGGTGGAGCAATATGAAGAGAGAGATAGCGTTGTTTATCTCAAGGTGTCTAACTTGTCAACGAGTCAAAGCGGAGCATCAAGTACTAAAAGGTCCATTGCAACCACTTGAAATTCCAGAATGGAAGTGGGAGCACATTACCATGGATTTCGTTACCGGTCTTCCAAGGGTTTCTCAAGGTATTGATGCGATTTGGGTCATTGTTGATAGATTGACCAAGTCTGCTCATTTCTTACCGATACGAGAAACTTATACACTTGAACATCTTGCTCGTATGTACATAAACGAGATTGTAAGACTGCATGGTATGCCAGTATCCATAGTTTCTGACCGAGACCCAATATTCACTTCACGATTTTGGGTTAGTTTACAAAAAGCTATGGGCACGGAGTTACGATTTAGTTCAGCATATCATCCTCAGACGGACGGACAATCAGAGAGGACTATTCAAACTCTTGAAGATCTATTAAGACTCTGTGTCTTTGACTTCAAGGGAAGTTGGGACAAGTTCTTACCATTGGTGGAGTTTTCCTACAACAACAGTTATCAAGCAAGTATTGGCATGGCTCCATTCGAAGCATTGTATGGAAGAAAATGTCGTTCTCCAGTATGCTGGGATGAGGTGGGTGAAGCAACGTTGTTGGGACCGGAGTTGGTACGTATGACTACAGAAAAGATTCAAACGATCCGACAACGTATAAAAACCTCACAAGATCGACAAAAGAGTTGCTGATCTTCATCGAAAGGACGTGGAATTTGATGTAGGAGATCATGTGTTCTTACATGTTGCTCCATGGAAAGGAGTTACGAGATTTGGAAAGAGAGGAAAGCTCAATCCTCGATTCATCGGTCCATTTTTAATCCTCGATCGAGTAGGAACTGTGGCTTATAGACTCGCTTTACCGCCAAGTATGTCTCGTGTTCATAACGTTTTTCACATATCCATGTTACGCAAATATGTGGAAGACCCGAACCACATTATTGAGTTAGAACCGGACGAAATAGCGGAAGATTTGACGTATGAAGAAGTTCCTGTTCAAATCTTGGATAAGAAGGAACATATTCTACGCTCCAAGGTTATACCTCAAGTTAAAGTTTTGTGGAGAAACCACGATGTTGAGGAAATGACTTGGGAGTTAGAATCTGAAATGAAATCAAGGTATCCTTACCTCTTCGACATACCAGGTACGTACCCTAATTTCGAGGGCGAAATTTTATAAGAAGGGGAGGTTGTAAGACCCCAACTTTTATAAATAAAGATGAATTTTCTATAAATATCATTTTTGAATATTATGGAGTTAATTTGATATAATGTTATAGTTGTGGGTAATATTTATAAATTTTGTAAAGTACGCAAGTTGTTATATAATATTCGATTGGTCGGGGAATATTCGTTTTAACAGGGAATATTCGTACAACGACACAATCATTGGTGGACCCCACAACAGAATTATTGTCGGATTGAGAAAACGACAAAAATATTTTATTAAAAATAACAGCGGAAATTTTACCATTGTTACTGTTGAACTACTCGGTAGTAAAAGTACAGTAATATGTGTGGTTGCATAGTAGCACACAGTATTGATTATTAATGTTTATGTGAGAAGTCACTCAGTTTGATTCAATTATTGTCAGTTAATAATATGAATTATTTAGCGATAATGACGTTTTGTTTTATTCGTATTATTAACGTAATAAAACATAAACATCTTTTTATATAAAACAGAATACTTTATTAAAGTTATTCTATAAATAGAATATATTATATTTTATTTAAAAGATTTTTCTTTAGATATGGACCGTCAGATTAAAGTAATCAATCTGGACCGTTCATGGATTAGTTACTATGCATTCTATTTTTCTATAAATAGCAGCTCATTCCTTCATTATTTCTTACGAATTCACTGAACTCTAGAGAGAGAAACTATAGAGAGAAACTATAGAGAGAGAGAAGAAGAGTATTCTGCTACTTAACTACTTCCTTATTTCAGCTCGTCTTTAAAACGGTAAGGAATATTATTTCTTTTATATTCATGAAGAGAACTTCTGTTATTCCATTCTTTATTATTCTGTTGGAATAACCTGTATACGTGGTCTACCCTATGCTTGGTGACATTCTTCTATTATTCTGTTGGAACATCCTGTCTGTGTGTTTTACACCAGACCTGGTTCCGTTTTTATTATTATTTCGTTGGAACATCCTGTCTGTGTGTTTTACACCGGACCTGGTTCCGTTTTTATTATTATTCTGCTGGAACATCCTGTCTGTGTGTTTTACACCGGACATGGTTCCGTCTTTGTTATTATTCTGTTGGAACATCCTGTCTGTGTGTTTTACACCGGACCTGGTTCCATTATTTATTATTCTGTCGGATTATCCTGTCTGTGCGTTTACGCCGGACCTGGTTCCATTATTTATTATTATGTTGGAATAACCTGTCTGTGCGGTCTATCACATGCATGGTGATTTCTTTTGTTATTCCATTCTTTATTGTACTCAGTTGGTTAAGTTTTGACTTCTATACTCCATGAAATTTGTGGAATATCCTTGATAATTGCGGTTCATCCAGTATCTTTTCATGAAAATATTCTTCTAAGTATTCTTGAATTTTACTCCACAAAGCAGTATCATGTTGACAATTTGGACGTTGTTAATTCTTGGATAAATTAATTCTTGAACTTGTTTTATTGAATTCTTATATCATTGTCATCATCCTCATGTTTATAAAATGTTGAAAGTCATCTGTGGCCTGTAGTGCATAGATGGACTTGGTATGATTATGACCAGGGATTATTCGGTATAATCATGACCGTAATGTTACAAATGATGTGGTAAAAGTCCTCATTGGCCTGTAGTGCATTGATGGACAGTTGTTGGCATGATCATGACCATTAATGAATATACGAATATCCTTGGCCGTAGTGCAGGGGTGATTCGATGATGTGAATTATTTTATTAAGCTGAGTCTCAGCGATCACAGTGTTGGAAAATCTTTTAAATCATAAAAGATAGTAGAGTTTATTTTCTACTTGACTCTTTTAATGAATTGCTTGTTCCGCTGCAGTTAAACTTGATGTCTATTATATTTTATCAGTTTAACATTGTTGAAGGCTAATGATAATTTATTCTGCATTATCTTAGTCATGATATTTCTTACTGGGCTAGTTGAGCTCACCCTTTCTTTCACTGTTCTCTTCAGGAAATGAGAACGTAGCTGGGGCAAGTCGGGGAATGGAGTGATGGTCCGAATGATAGTATTAGTTAGTAGTCCTCACTATTCTATGTAATGGTGTGTTAATAAATGTAATGAGGACTCCTTTTGAGTATGAATACTCTCTAAAAGATAATATTTGTATTCAAACTCACAGTTTATGTTTTGTCGTATTGTACACGACAGTTGTATTAGTAAGTTGTATTTGTATTTTGTACTATGTATCTGACGACCCAAGATGGGTGATGTATACCTAATTTTGGGGGCGTCACAAAGGATGGGTAAAAGAATCACGTCGAGCTGATCGTGCAGAAGATGATAGTCGTGCAAAGAAGGCAAAGCTTGAAGAGACATACTCCACGCTTAATCATGCAATGAATGAGGCTCAGGAACGAGTTTTGAGATACCCCATTCAGTTCGAAGGACTTCTGTCGTATATGCTGGATCGCAGGACGATGTTTCGTATCATGGATGAGGAGCGTGGCAAGGCTATTCAGCACCTTGATAGACAGGATTAGAATCCGCTCAATTATGTGAAAGACTTAATTAGTTTTTATATGTTAATTCCGATGTGTTTATGAACGGAGGAATATGTTAATATTTTAAATCCTGTGGATTCTTTATTCCAGGATAGTTGATGTAAATAGCAGTTATGCTATATTTTGATGTTAAAACTTTGAGTTGAATTAAATATATTAAGTTGTTTGAGATGAGTATGTTAAATTGTTGAGTAATGCCTTAACTATTTAGAGAAATAAATAAAGTTCTAATAAGCGTGTATTTAACAGAAAATGCCGCCAAGGAGAAGACAACAACGTCAACCGGCTCAGGAAGAGTCAACCAATAATAACAATAATGCCAACGCTAATCCTGTTCAGCAGTTGGTGAACTTACTGACGGGAGCAATGAACAATCAACCTCAAGCTCCACCAAACACAACGTTTAAAGACTTCAAGGCAGTGGGACCGCCAGAGTTCAAGAGTTCCAGGAACCCAATCGAGGCTCAAACGTGGGTCATGGAAATGGAGAAAGTATTCGACGTTGCTAGGGTTAGAGAAGACCAGAAGACCGCTTTCGTAACGTTTATGCAAAAGTCTGAGGCTAGCTACTGGTGGCAAGCAAACAAAGTGCGAGGAGGTGAAGGTGTAATTACGTGGGAGAGATTTAAAGAAATATTTTTCGAAATGTACTTCCCAAATAGTTCGCAGAATCCGATGGAGATTCAATTTCTGGAACTGAAGCAGGGAAACATGAGCGTACCTGATTACGCGGCTAAATTCGATGAGTTGGCAAGGTTTGCCCCGTACCAAGTACACACTGACGAAAGAAAGGCCAGTAGATTTTAACAAGGACTAAAGCCTTGGGTTTTTAGTAAGGTGTCAATGTTTCAGATAAACACATTTGCCGGAGTACTGGAAAAGGCCATCCTCGCTGAAGGTGGGAGCGATGCAGTGACCAAGTACAATCAAGAGCAGAAGAAGAAGAAGAGTGAAGGTGAAGAAAATAACAAGACTGATGGAAGTAACACTGGGAGTAGTCATAATCAAAAGAGGAAGTGGACGGATAACTTGTCAGCTGGAAGTCAACAAGGAGGACAGAAGAAGAAAATTGAAGCGTGCTCAAACTGTGAAAAAGCGCATATGGGATTTTGCATGAAAGGGAAGCGAGTGTGCTACAATTGTGGTCAAGAAGGCCACATAGCACCAAACTGTCCAAACCCAAAGAAAGGTGCTTGTTTCAGCTATGGTTCTAAGGAACATCTAGCAAGAGACTGCCCTAAGAAGGGATCAGGAGGAGCAGTGCAAGGAGGTAACCGTGAAAATAGCAGTGGAAATACCTTAACCATTACCGGACCACCTGCAACAAACCGACCGACCGCCAGAACTTTCAATATGACAGTGTAGGACGCAATCCAGTCTCGTGAGGTGGTGTCAGGTATCATTCCGATCAATGAAATTAATGCTTATGTTTTATTTGATTCGGGTGCTACTTGTTCCTTTATATCCGAAGACTTTGCTAATAGTTTAGATTTGCTTATGGATGAGTTGGAATATCCCATGAATATAGAAATTGCGAATAGAGAGATAATTCCTGTTAAGTACGTGTTTAAGAACTGTAGGGTGGATATTAAGGGTAATATCATGAATGCAGATCTTATCCCTATTCGGCTTGGGGAATTTGATGTTATTTTGGGTATGGATTGGTTATCCAATTATGGGGCGGTAATTGACTGCCAGAAGAAGCGTATTAACCTTATAACTCCGTCAAAGGTTGTGTTTTATGGTAGCAAGTCGCCTAGACAAGCGAGTTGTCTGATGGTGATGCAGGCCAAGAGGTTGTTAAGACAAGGCTGTGTAGGATATCTAGCTTACATAGTCGACAGTTGAAAAGAGAATCTGAAGGTAGAAGAAATACCGATTGTGAGGGACTTCGTCGACGTATTTCTAGATGATTTGCCAGGACTTCCACCAGATAGAGAGGTAGATTTCGTGATCGATTTATCGCCCGGAACCGCTCTAATATCAAAGGCACCATACCGAATGGCACCAATAGAGATGAAAGAACTGATGGTCCAACTACAAGAATTACTGGACAAGAAGTACATTCAACCGAGCGTACCACCGTGGGGAGCGCCGGTGTTATTTGTGAAAAAGAAGGACGGATCGATGCGGCTCTGCATTGACTATAGAGAACTGAACAAGGTCACGATTAAGAATAGATATCCATTACCAAGGATCGATGATTTGTTTGATCAATTAAAGGGAGCAAAATACTTTTCCAAGATAGACTTGAGAAGCGGTTATCATCAACTGAAGGTGAGACCAGAGGATGTACCGAAGACAGCGTTCAGGATGCGATATGGTCACTACGATTTTTTAGTAATGTCGTTTGGTCTAACGAATGCTCCTGCAGCATTTATGGGATTAATGAATGGTGTGTTCAAGCCGTTTTTGGACAAATTCGTGGTAGTTTTTATGGACGATATTTTGGTATATTCAAAAACCAAAGAAGAACACGAAGAGCATCTGAGATTAACGTTGGAAGTATTGAGAAGGGAGAAGTTGTACACTAAATTTTCAAAATGCGAATTTTGGATCGAGCGAGTACAATTTCTTGGTCACGTGATCGATAAAAATGGAATTTCGGTAGATCCATCCAAAGTAGAAGCCGTGATTAACTGGGATCAGCCGTGAACACCGTCAGAAGTAAGAAGTTTCCTTGGATTAACAGGATATTATAGAAGATTCATTCAAGATTTTTCCAAAATCGCGACTCCGTTAACAAATTTAACTCGAAAAGCTGTGAAATTTGTTTGGACGGAGAAGTGTGAAGAGAGCTTTCAAGAATTAAAGAAGAGGTTGAGTACGACATCTGTGTTATCTCTTCTAGATGATACAGGCAATTTTGTTGTTTTTAGTGATGTGTCGCATAAAGGACTTGGTTGTGTGCTGATGCAAAATGGTAAAGTCATCGCGTATGCATCACGACAGTTGAAGGATTACGAGAAGGGATACCCGACCCATGATTTGGAGTTAGCTGCAGTTGTATTTGCTTTCAAAATTTGGAGGCACTATCTCTACGGGGAGAAGTGTGAAATATATACGGCCCACAAGAGTCTGAAATATATTTTCACACAGAATGACTTAAATATGCGTCAGAGAAGATGGTTGAAATTAATCAAGGATTACGACTGTGAGATTTTATACCATCCGGGTAAAGCGAATGTAGTTGCCGACGCCTTAAGTATAAAGGGTCGTGAGAAATTGATGATGTTAACCGCTCAGGAGGAGCTAATCACAGAAACGGAAAAACTGGAGTTGGAAGTGAAGTATTCAATAGAGATTGATGAGAAGCTATTTCAGATACAATCTGGTACAACTTTACTAGATAAAGTGAAGGAGGCTCAACTTTAGGATGATGAATGCAAAAAGGTGACAAAGAAGATATTTGAAGGAACCGAACCGAGATTTAAGATGGATAAGGAAGGAATACTGAGATTTGAAAGCAGAATTTGGGTCCCGCTAGTACAAGAAATTAACGAAGAAATTTTGAGCGAGGCTCATAGTTCAAGATATTCGATTCACCCTGGTAGTACAAAGATGTATCAAGATCTTCGACAACATTTTTGGTGGCCGAATTTGAAATGCGATGTTGCAGAATGTGTTGCCAAGTTTTTGACCTGTCAGAAAGTAAAAGCAGAACATCAGAGACCAAGTGGTTTACTTCAACTGTTAGAGATCCCAGAGTGGAAATGGGAACATATTACAATGGACTTCGTGGTTGGCCTTCCGACGACTCAGAAAGGCTACAATGCAGTATGGGTTATCGTTAACCGACTAACGAAATCTGCACACTTCCTTCCAATCAAAATAAGATTCAACTTAGATCAGTTGGCCAGGCTATACGTAAAAGAGATTGTTTCAAGGCACAAAGTTTCGGTATCAATTGTTTCAGATAGGGATCCGCGTTTTACATCAAATTTCTGGAAATGTCTTCAGGAATGCATGGGTACACAGTTGCGAATGAGTACCGTTTACCACCCTCAAACAGATGGACAGAGCGAGAGAACGATTCAAACATTAGAAGATATGCTAAGAGCCTGTGTAATGGACTTCAAAAGAAATTGGGATGATCACCTACCGTTAGTAGAGTTCGGCTACAACAACAGTTACCACGCTAGTATTGGCATGCCGCCTTACGAAGCGTTATACGGCAGAAAGTGTAGAACTCCGCTTTATTGGGATGAAGTTGGTGAAAGACAATTGCTAGGGCCATAATTGGTACAGCAGACGGCAGAAATAGTCAAAGTGATCCGAGCACGACTGGTAGCGGCTCAAGATCGACAGAAGAAATACGCTGATCCACATCGTAAAAATATCGAGTTTGAATCAGGTAATTATGTTTTCTTGAAGGTCTCTCCCTGGAAAGGGAAGATCAGGTTCGGAAAGAAAGGAAAATTTAGCCCAAGATTCATTGGACCCTTTGAAGTACTGAGAAGAATCGGAGAAGTCGCGTACGAGGTAGCCTTAGCTCCAGCACTCGAGAATATCCACAACGTTTTCCATGTTTCTGTATTACGACCCTACAAGCCTGATTACAAGCATGTAATTGAATATGAACCCCTACATTTTGAGAAAGACTTATCTTACGAAGAAATTCTTGTCCAAATTGTCGACCGAAAAGAACAAGTTCTCAGAAATAAAGTTATACCTTCTGTTAAGGTAATTTGGAGGAACCACAATGCTGAAGAAGCTACGTGAGAACTCGAAGAGAATATGATGAAGGATTACCCTCATTTACTTACTTAATTATGTATATACGATTCTGGGGACAGAATCTTTGTAAGGGGGAAAGAATGTAACGGGTCGCATTTATTGAGTCATGATTCTGGGGACAGAATCCTTTTAAGGGGGGGATAGATGTGACGAACGAGATTTTTATAAATTAATTTTAATATTTATTGAATTAAATAAATATTTTTCGATGATTTAATTATTGGATTAAATAATTAATTGATGCAATTGTGGTAGATTAATTTAATTATATGTGTTACATTTATTAAATTAATGTAGAAAAATTTTATTATTCAAGTATGTGATTATGTGAGCTTATTGAATTAAATGAAATATTTAATTAAGCATGATGTTATTTAATTAATGTAATTATTAATTAGAGATTTAATAAATTGTCATTATTTATTAATTAGATATTTAGTTATGTGACTATGTGAAATTATGAGAAATTATTTTATTTTATTTATATTAAATTAAATAAGATATATGAATTATTGTACAAGTGGGTGTGACATGAATTAAACTATATGATAAAATGTTTTATTAAAATAAAGGGTTTTTAACTTAGTTGCTAGCCAAATATGGCACTAAGAGGGGTTAGGGTCAGTTAACCCATGATTGGGTAACTGACCACCAGCGCGCGTCTATTTCTTCCTATTTGAATACGACGTCTTCTATTTTCCTTCATTTTCCTAAGGCTAGAAAAACAAAAAACAGAGAGAGTTCAGAGAAAGTTTTTCAGAGATAATTAAAATTGTGAGTTGTGAAGGAGAATTGAGAAGTGAGGAAATCTAAATCTACGCTTTTTATTCAAAAGGGTAATCTCCTTCTTCCCAAATTCAAAGTTACGTCTTTTAGTTTTCATAAAATGGCTTTCACAGTTTTCTGTAAATCTTTGTAATTGGGATATGATATGATTATAAGTTTATATATATGTTATGTTATATCAAATCATGTTTAATTATATATATTATGTCAATCATGTTAGCAGTTTCATGAAAGTACGTAGTATTTATGTTTTACAAAATTACAGAGTTTGGGTTTTGGCCATATGGCCTTATACGTGATATTTTAGGTACTGATCATATATTATCCCTAAATTTTACACTTGTATGTTGTTATGCATGTTAATACGAAGAGACAAAGCTTTAAATGAATGGGTTTGGCCTTATAACGAATCCGTGGCGTTGAATTTTAAAAATTTATGTTAAAAACTTCAAGAACATCAAGAACAGTCCAATTTTACATGATTTAATTATGTTATTGGGTGTTTTAAATGGTTAAAATCACTTTACAAAGGTTGGGTTATGTTTATGTATAAATTATAACATGTGGGTATGTGTAATTTGGTGAAATTAGTGTTAACAATGTGTTGATTTCGCTGAACTTTGTGTTCTTCGCGAACTGGGAAACAGATTCTGGGGTCTCGCGCTGCGGCGCCAACTCCAGAACTGAAGTCCCACGCCGCAGCGCCACCGCACCACATCGTCAGGTGTCAGGTCGTAGCGCCACGGCGCTGCAGCGCCAAGAGCCAGTACAAACGTCGCGCCGCAACGCCACTCCCCAGAAAATTCAGAAATGAGATATTAAAAATGTTTAAGCCTAACAATATGTTAGTGAATTAATGTAATGAACATGTAAACATGTTAGAGGTATAATGTGATGATAAAAATAGTTGTTTAAACATGTAAATAACATAATTACATGTGATTTAAATTATTAAATACATAATTAGATTATTATTTATGAAGTGCAAATTATGTGATAATGAGATAAATTGACTAAGTATCGTCGATAATCAAAGTAGACAAAGAGAATGGGTTTATGTTGATTAGTTAAGTTATAATTAACTGGTATTATAAATGTGAATGGTATGTAGGATTTAAATCAAAGAACGTGCTTAGTTAAAGTGTAATCTACGCACGAGGCAAGTTTCCTAACCCTACTTGTCATTATTGTTCAAATTTATTATTTACCTCGAGTAAATTATCAATTCTATTATTTAAGTTCAAATGTTATATTAAAGATTGATTATCTTTTCAAAGCATGATTCAGTTATACAATAATTGTCCTATTGTATACGTTTTGAGATTATTATTATTCAAATTGAATATCATTATTGTTGAACCTTATTAGACTAGTGAACCCTTAATGATTCAATTAGTCCATAGTTGATGAGTGTTCTAAATTTCAGAACACTTGATGAATTATCCAAACCAAACTTCCTTTGGTGCGGACTCGAATGTCAAACTGAGATGAACAACCCTGTATAGGGGATTATTTACGCTTTAGCGTTAAGATATTGTGCACAGTATGGTACTAAAGGCTGATCCCCCTAAGTACGAGAAGAAGGTCTATAGTCTTATGACTGTTAAAGGTTTCAAGTATAACCCTTGTTAACCTAGGACATAGTTCAAGGTCTTATGACCCTCAGAATTCTTTTGATTCTTGTTATTCATTCTTGATTCAAAAGTTGAGCTTTTATTCAGATGTCTTTGATTTATTCGCATGTTATTATACTGTTATTTCATTATTATACTTGTGGGCATTTGTGCTCACTCCTGCTTAATAATAACATTGCAGTTAAGAACGAAAGAGCTGACGAACCTTCCACTAGTAAGGGCAAGTGCAAAGTTAGCAAATGATGGAGACTTGTTATTTTATATGATATATTTGATTAAGACTTAAGTTAAAGATGTTGTTTAAGACTTATTTATTTATAATTCCGCACAGATGTTTAAAGTTAGTTTAACCTTGGATTGTATTATTATTCAGATGTTGTAACCCTTAAGGGAAAGATTTTATTTCTATTTAATTCGTGGTTGCATTTATTATGGCTAGATAGATGATATTTGTATCATGAACACCAAATCCTGTGGAAATGGAAGTACCAGATTTGGGGGTGTCACATGTCCCTAGTTCAAAAACCCATGCCTCGGTGGGGGGGTAGTCTGCCTAGCCAAATTTTGAAAAACAAACTGACCGGACATGTTTTACTAAAATGAACATAATGTTTTCATACGAACTCCGATTGATGCAATTTAAGATGTTTCGGAACGAGGACGAGTAGACCTACAATTTTTGTTCTTTAGGTTTTTCAATTTAGAGTCGGGAACAGGGGTCAAATGTGTTATCTTTAGGACTATTCTGTTTTTGGAGGCAATCGGAGGGCGTCCGGCATGCACGTATGCAAGTGTAGTTCTCTTGATGATAAAAGATGTTGTTCTAAGTTATAAAACATGAATGTTAGTAAATATAATGATGTTGAATATTAATAAATGATGTATTAGATAAGTTGTATAAGCATACTAAGCATACACAGGAGAAGCAAATCGGGCGTATGACGAATAAACGTCGAAACGCCGTGATAAATGTTAATGAACGTAAAAAGTGTTTTAAGTCAAATGTAATGGATATTATAAAATGTAAAATGAGTTTAATATAAAACTAATAATGATTCTTAGCAAGAGTTAAACACTTGAATGAATTTCAAATATTACATAAGTCAAAAAGTTAACATAATCTAATTGAACACTGGGTGCTAATTAATGAAAAATATTATGAGATGTGGAGTAGAGTTTACATTACAATTACTATGTGTTGTTATGTGACTAATAGTTGATGTGTATGATTATATAATTGTGTAGGGCACGTGAAGTGTAGATAACTGTAATCTGTTAAACTGTTATTAGTAAACAACGATCAAGGTAAGTCTTTCAGTTCCTATTTGTTATGTGAATTTGATAATGAACTATTTTACATATTTGTTGTAAAGAGCATGATGTGTTCTATATATATTGAAAAGTATAAAACGTTAAAGTCAATTTATGACTATGTTGATTGAATAGTGACTGTTGATTGAGTAAGGAACTCAATCTTTATACTTGTTATATGAACTGCAGCATATATGTTATGTTAGTCCAATAATAATGAGTAAAATGTTGAGCATGTTATTATGTGCTACGTGATGCATGAAAACTGTTAGATTTTGTTGGGCTATCGAGCTCAACCTTGCAAATAATCATTTTTACAGGTCAAGATTTCAAGGTAAGGAGATGTGCTAAGTGAATTATAAAGATTCATATTCGCGAAGATTACTTATGTTTTATGAGAAATGTATTTAATATTTTGAATGTAACATGTTGTTGAATTGTAAGTTGAGCTATCTGGTGTATTTGGATATCTATTTATGATGTAAGACTTTGTATAGTCATTTTGTTGTAACGATTCATGATATAAATTTGAATCAAAGAGATGTAATGTAAAGGTTGCGAATTAGGGCAATACAGAAGGAAATGTATAAAAGTTTTAAATATTCTGCATTTTTAGTAATTTTAATATCGAATAATAATGTAAAGATAGATTAAAGTTGTACTGTTAACGATCGAGAAGGAGAATATTATTGTATCAAAGCTGATAGGTTATAAACCTTAGGTAAGAGTACCTTAGGCTATAACATTAGAGAAGAGAGGTGAAGATAATGAACGAATAAGCTCAAATAGAGTTTGAACAATAAGAAGTAATTTAAGAAATTTATAAAGAATGGATTAAAACACGCGTGAGAGGATTTAAAAAAGAATTTCGCAGAGTTATAAGGAATATGAATGTGGGGTTACCCAACTCCAATTATAAGGATGTAAGGTGATAATGAATAGACAATGTCTATAAAAAGAGAATGATAAAGAAGTTAAGAATAGAAAGTTATATTTAAGTATGGTACAATCGTACACTTTAATAGTTGATGTATGTTATCTAGGCTAGACGATTCCTTCATAGAGCGGAGGTATATACGAACTAGCAACTTGGAACCTAGTTTATTGGTTGTTTGTGGGAAACCACTCAGCGTACCATATTAAAACTGTTAGAAACTCGATGTGTACCAAGTATGGAAAATGGATACGCATGATGAAAATGTGGAACTTGAATGAAATGTTGAGCAATATAAATGAAGTTAGAAATTCTTAAAGAAAGAGGTGTTATATAAACAGGAAAATTCAAAGAAGAATCTTAAAGAGATATAAAGATAAGAAATGGTAGTTACCTAACTCCAATAGCCAAGATAATGAATAATGTCGTAAATGATGAAAAAAAAAGAAAGGGGATCATAAAACTAAATGATCACGAGTTAAGAAAAAGAATTTTACGGGAGATGATTATAAAATAAGATCATGATGTGGTCTATTTAAGTTATAAAAGGAAGATGGTCTGTACTGTTTGAGTAATTATAGCTTGATGCTATGAAGATGATGTACTATGAAATAGTATAAGATAAACTCATGAGGAGTTCTAGATAATGTGATACGAGGAATTTGTATCGAGCAAAGAGCACGTTATAGGCAAGATAGAGTTAGGTGGAATTTCAATTGAGGACTCATGTGGTGGCTGAGTTATACAAACCTTTGTATGGGCGAGGGTTTTGTGCTTGCACTCAGTTTATCACATTGATAATCATTGGAATGTTGGTGTCGCGCTATCAATGTATCTGTGGCGAAAATGTGATTCTTTTCTCATGTGTATATTTGATAGTTAGAAACTATTAAGATTAGTTAGATATTATTAGGGTTAGGTGCGAGTTTTTAAAACTAATGCATATGGTAAGTTTGTGACTCATAATAATATGATACGTTTTTGAACCCCTCTGCGAATGGACACCTATGGTCTGAATAGGGTAAGTTCTTAAACTCATATTATTGTGGCAAGTTCCTGAACTTCCAGTGTGTAGTAAGTTTGATGAATTATAGTGGGAGTATGTGAAGATTGTAAGGTGAAATACAAGAATATTTAGTATAAGAGTATTGGTGGTGCTCAAAATAAAAAGAATTGGTTAAGTAATGAAGTAATGGAGTAAAGATTGAAGTTGATGGATACCTGGATATTCTAAATCTACTAGCTACGCCAGACTTTCGAAATTTATTGACTTTGTGCAGATGTTTGCACTTCTATTTTCTTGAAAAATATTGGATCAAATGATGAAACCAATGAGTTTTAAAAACAATACCGTTATTTGTATGTCTATACTAATTGCTTTGGCTAGACAAAAATGATTTGAAATATATCAAAATGTATTTTTTATATCATCAATGTATCATGGAACCTGGTGCAGAGATGAAAAAAAATGTTGGAGTCATCAATGTAGTATTACTTAGTGTTGGATGTGATCTAAGGATCGTCAGCCCACTATGGTATGATGTAGTATGATAAAATCACCAAATGACGAAATCCTCAAACGGACTGTAAATCCAGTGCTGTATCATGACGTCATAAAAAGATTTTTGAGGTTTGTTTAAGATATGAGATTATATATATATATATATATATATATATATATATATATATATATATATATTTCGATTGATGTCCGAATTATTGTAGAAGTCTATGCTATTTTATTCAGCTAGACGAATATTGAAAAATGTTCATGAAATTCAAGTGTTTCCTGAGAAGTTATGCCAAACCAAATTGTTTTGGTGCGGATTCAGATGTTGAAAAGCTGAGACGAACAACCCTAATATAGGGGAGTTATTTTACACAATACGTTGAGATGTTTGTGCACAATACATTGCACGAAGGGCTGATCACCCTAAGTACGAGGAGTCCCGATAGTCTTATGACTGTTAAAGTTTAAGTTGAAAGAATACTTATAACTATGGACATATACGCATAGCGTTTAAATGTTTGTACACAATACATTGTACGAATGGCTTATCACCCTAAGTACGAGAGTCTCTATAGTCTAATGACTGTTAAGGTTTAAGTTGAAAGAGTACTTATAACCGTGGACGTAGTTCAAGGTCTTATGACCCCTCAACATGATTTGGAATCTTTTAAATTCCTGAGTTATTCATACTGCTTCCCAATTATTGATCAATTGTAAAAGAATCTTGCTATTCTAAAAGGCGAATGTGGTAAGGATGATATTCCTTAGAAAGAACTAAGTCGTAGAATGCGACACGGAATGATTAATATATTGAATAAGTGATAAAAGAAATTTTGACTTGAGAAGGAGATGAGTTATCAAAGAATAATGTAAAAACTTTTAATAAAAAAGTTTAATAATTGTAGAAAGATTTTTTGTGGAAAGAAGGGGTTATAGAACCCAATGAATGAATAAAGTATTAACGTAAAATCTATTTTGATAGATTGAATGAATGAAGATTAAATGATAAAATTTCGAGGACGAAATTCTTAGAAGAATGGGTGAATATAATATCCCGAGTGTTTATGATAATGATCTTTAGAAAAAAAATTGAATGTAGTAGGAAATATCAAACCTATATTAAGGTAATGTGTTGAAGTTATTCAACGATAAATTTTTTTAAAAGAGACTTGATGAAAACCTTAGTAAGGTAGGGTTTCGGTGATTTGGAGGACGGAATCCTTATAAGAAGGGAAGGATGTGACAACCTGAATTTTTGAAAATTATTAAAACAAAAATTTAATAAATAAAACTCTTATTATGATATGAGAGAGTAATGTATGTTACATATAAATGTAATATGTTAATATGTTACGATTGTGAGATCGTAAATAATTAAAATATTTATCAAGTAAAATAAGTATTTTAGTTAAAATATTTATGGATTAACATAAATATTCAATGAAAATTATTATGGAATAATTTATTTAAGTATGATGATATTAAATAAATTGATGATAAATAATTTTATAATTTGCGCATAATTATTACGTTAATGTGTTGGAAATTTTCTAATTTAATTAAGTAATTAAATCAGAGAATTAATGGTTGTTAAATAAAATGATGATTATATTGGCTAAATAGAAGTTATAATTTTATTAGTAAGGTTTAATTGGATTTATTAATGAACTGAGATTAATTCAATTCAAATAGTTAATGAGTGTGGCAAGGGTACCATATGATAAGAAGGATTGCTAAAAAAAATTAATAATTGAAAAAGGAGATTTTAGGTGCTAGCCAAACATGGCTTAGTGACCCTTTATTATTGTAACTGATGAGGCCATAAAGCATACATATTATGTTTATATCAGTTATATGGATGTACGTGTTTTGTTCCTTTAGCCTAAGAATAAAGAAAATAGAGTATTGGAGAAGAGAGTTAGAGAGCTTTGAGAAGAAGCTTGGAGGAATCAAGGAAGATGAAGAAGGTTTCTCATCATCTAATCAAGTTTAAGAAGAATCAAAGGTATTCATCTAGTTTTAAAATTCTAATTTATAGTTTCTCAAGTTCTTCACTTAAAAAGCTATTTTGGTTGGGTGATTTGAAGAGATGTTGTATATATATGTGTATAGGTGTATAATCTAGTATATATAGTCTCTTTAATTGGTTCTAGAGTAATCAAAATCATAAGAATATGTTAAAGATAAAAAAACTTGGGTTTTAATGGCATATGTATATTTGAACTTATGTTGGAGTCAAAATTGATGGATAGAATCTGAAATTTATGATAGATATTGTTAGTATGTTGAAAAACGGAAACAACCCAAGTTGAACGAGTCAAAACGGATGTAAAACGAATTCACAATGAAGAATTTCGTTATGAATGTCAAAAGAAGAAGAAATAACAGAAATAGTGAAATTAAAGGTTATAACCTTTGATGTTTATGTTATTTATGTGGGTAGAAACGTGTTAGAAACATTATTTTATATTTCTGTAAACATATTACACCTTGGGTAGGTTGATATGGTTATTAGAAAGGAGTTTGTAGACCTAATTTGGCTTTCTGTAGTGTTCTAGATCAAAAATTACAGAAACGCAGAAGAGACCCCCGACCCGGTGGGCCCCCTATTTCAAAAACCCACGCCTCGGTGGGGGGGTAGTCTGCCTAGCCAAATTTTGAAAAAACAAACTGACCGGACATGTTTTACTAAAATGAACAAAACTTTTTCGTACGAACTCCGATTGATGCGATTCAAGATCTTTCGGAACGACGATGAGTAGACCTACAATTTTTGTTCTTTAGGTTTATCAATTTAGAGTCGGGAACAGGGGTTAAAATTGTTATCTTTAGGACTGTTGTATTTTTGGAGGCAATCGGAGGGCGTCGGGCATGCACGTATGCAAGTGTAGTTCTCTTGATGATAAAAGATGTTGTTCTAAGTTATAAAATATGAATGTTGGTAAATATAATGATGTTGAATATTAATAAATGATGTATTAGATAAGTTGTATAAGCATACTAAGCATGCACAAGAGAGGCAAATCGGGCGTGTGACGAATAAACGTCGAAACGTCGTGATAAGTGTTAATGAACGTAAAAAGTGTTTTAAGTCAAATATAATGGATATTATAAAATATAAAATGAATTTAATATAAAACTAATAATGATTCCTAGCAAGATTTAAACACTTGAATGAATTTTGAATATTACATAAGTCTAAAAGTTAACACAATCTAATTGAACATTGGGTGCAAATTAATAGGAAAGATTATGAGATATGGAGCAGAGTTTACATTACAATTACTATGTGTTGTTATGTGACTAATAGTTGATGTGTATGATTATATAATTGTGTAGGGAATGTGAAGTGCAGATAACTGTAAGCTGTTAAACTGTTATTGGTAAACAACGATCAAGGTAAGTCTTTCAGTTCCTATTTGTTATGTGAATTTGATAATGAACTATTTTACATATTTGTTGCAAAGAGCATGATGTGTTCTATATATATATTGAAAAGTATGAAACATTAAATTCAATTTATGACTACGTTGATTGAATAGTGAATGTTGATTGAGTAAGGAACTCAATCTTTATACTTGTTATGTGAACTACAACATGTATGTTATGTTAGTCCAATGATTATGAGATAAATGTTGAGAATGTTATTATGTGCTATGTGATGCATGAAAACTGTTAGATTTTGCTGGGCTATCGAGCTCAACCTTGCAAATAACCATTTTTGCATGTCAAGATTTCAAGGTAAGGATATGTGCTAAGTGAATTATAGAGATTCATATTCGGGAAGATTACTTATGTTTTATGAGAAATGTATTTAATATTTTCAATGTAACATTTTGTTGAATTATAAGTTGAGCTATCCGGTGTATTTGAATATATATTTATGATGTAAGACTTTGTATAGTCAATTTGTTGTAACGATTCATGATATAAATTTGAATCGAAGAGATGTAATGTAAATGTTACGATTTAGGGCAATAAAGAAGGAAATGTATAAAAGTTTTAAATATTCTACATTTTTAGTGATTTTAATATCGAATAATAATGTAAAGATAGATTAAAGTTGTATTGTTAACGATCGAGAAAGAGAATATTATTGTATGAATTTTGGGGTCGTTACAAAGTAAAGTGCTTATAAGTAATGGGCAAATAAACTCAATAGCTAAGTAAGGTGCTTATGCTTAAGGGCTAAGAAAGGGCTAAGTTAAGTAATGACCAAGTAACTTAATGGCTAAGTAAATGTGATGAGCAAGCAAAGGATAAAAGTTGTGATGGCCAAGTAATTAATTTGGTGAGCAAGTAAACTTAGGGTTTAAGTAATGAATAGTATGAAGGTTTATTAAGGAGGTGGAGTGGCTTTATGACCATTATACCCTCACTTTGAGATTCCTATAAATAGCAAGCTTAGGATTTCATTTGTTGGTTGTTTCATTTCATCCAAACATTATAAGAGCTTATTGGCTTAAGAGAAAAACTAGAAAAGCTAGAAAGTTAGACTTTTCAATTCTAGAAGCAAGAAGAAGAAGAACAAAACTTAATCAAGTAATCTTCAAGGGTAAGAACTTAAACCATGAATCTCTTTCTCTTCATTTGTTAGAGAAGTGAGTAGTGGTGGGATTTGTATGCTAACAAGAAGTAGTAATGATGAATTAAAGAACTTAAGCCGTAATATGTTATGAATAAGTCATTTATACTTATATAAGTTATGAATTATGAAAGAACTTGTAAGACTTGTACCATGTTTGCATTAATGAAGTTAGTATGATAAGAAAAAGCAAGGATGATGGATTGAAGTCATAAACTATCCTAAGTTATGATAAAAGAAATCATAAGTAGTTATACTTTTATAAGTTACAAATTCACAAAGAACAAGTAAGAACTTATTATGAATATAAGTTAATAATATACGTATATTAAGATGTTAGTATGATGAAATGAATCCATTTGAAACGAAGATCAAATCTTAAGTAACGATGTTTTTGTGGAATTCACGAGTTTGGACGATAATCGTCGAATTCGTGAAATTCTCGGAATGGAAATCGAATCTTGATATTGAGCATGGAAACGTTGGTTTTCAATGGAGTCAAGTCTTATTTGGCATTATAGAATTGTGGACTCGAGGATGACCGAATTTCGTCTTAGAACGAAGAAACGAGCGATGAACGTTCACGAACGTTTGTGACACCCCCAAATCCGGGTACTTCGATTCCACGGGATTTGGTGTTCACTGTACAAACATCATCTATCTATCTACCCATAAATAATATAAAACCATACAATAGATAGAAATCAAAATAAAATCTCTTCCCTTAAGGGTTACATCAACTGAATTATAAATAAATCCCAGGTTACTCTAACCTTAAAACATCTGTGCGGAATTCTAAACAAATAAGTCTTAACATCAACATAACTCAAGTCTTAAACAAATACATCAGTTAATAAATAACAGGTCTTCATCATTTGCTAACTTTGCCCTTGCCCTTACTAGTGGAGGGTTCATCGCTTCTTTCATTCTTAACTGCAATGTTATTATTAAGCAAGAGTGAGCACAAATGCCCACAAGTAATAATAATGAAATAACAGTATAATAACATGCGAATAAATCAAAGACGTCTGAATAAGAGCTCAACTTTTGAATCAAGAATGAATAACAAGAATCAAAAGAATTCTAAGGGTCATAAGACCTTGAACTACGTCCTAGGTTAACAAGGGTTATACTTGAAACCTTTAACAGTCATAAGACTATGGACCTTCTTCTCGTACTTAGGGGGATCAGCCCTTAGTACCATACTGTGCACAATATCTTAACGCTAAAGCGTAATTAATCCCCTATACAGGGTTGTTCATCTCAGTTTGACATTCGAGTCTGCACCAAAGTAAGTTTGGTTTGGATAAATTCATCAAGGGTTCTGAAATTTAGAACGCTCATCAACTATGGACTAGTTGAATCAATAAAGTTCACTAGTCTAATAAGGTTCAACAATAATTGATATTTGATTTGAATAAAAATCTCAAAAGTATACAATAGGACAATTATTATATAACTGAATCATGCTTTGGAAAGATAATTAATCTTTAATATCATTCTTGAACTTGAATAATAACAAGGATAATTTATTCAAGGTAAATAATAAACTTGATCAATAATGACAAGTAGGGTTAGGGAAACTTGCTCAACATAAAAGTAACGTTTAAGTTTAAATAAACTTGCTCAATAGAATGGAGTTAGGGATAGGATACTTGCCTCGTGCGTAGATTACACTTTAACTAAGCACGTTCTTTGAATTAAATCCTACATACCATTCATATACACAATACCGGTTAATTATAAAATAACTAATCGATATAAACTCATTCTCATTGTCTACTTTAATTATTGACTATACTTAATCACTTTATCACATTTACTGCCACATAATACCACTTCATGAATAATAATCTAATTATGAAATCAATAATTTAATCCACATGTGATTATGTTATTTACATGTTATACAACTATTTTATCATCACATTATTCTTCTAACATGTTTACATGTTCATTACATCAATCCACTAACACTTGTTAGACTTTAACATTTTAAAAGAATTACATTTCTGACATTTTTTGGAGAGTGGCGCTGCGGCGCCACTAATGTGCTAAGGAGCCGCGCTGCGGCGCGGTGGCGCTGTGGCCGGGCCCTTGGCGCTGCGGCGCTGTGGCGCCGTGGCTCGAGTCTTGGCGCTGCGGCGCGCGAAATGAACTGGAGGTTGGCGCCACGGCGCGAGACCCCAGAAACAGTTTCCCAGTTCGCGAACAACACAGAGTTCAGCGAATTACACATTTCCAGATCATTAAACTCACTAATTTAACCTACCCACATGTTAATACTTCCATATAATCATTACCCAACATCTATAGAGTAATTTTAACCAATTAAAACACATAATCACATAATTAAAACATGTGAATTCACTGACTTTGATATTCATGAAGTTTTAGAAAACTTTATGTGAAAATTCTCCCTACGAATTTGTTATAACACCGAATTTGTTCGTTTAAGGCTTAAACTCTTCGTATTAACATGCATAACAACATACAAGTCTAAAATTTAGGGATAATATATGATTAATACATAAATTTTCACGTATATGGCAATATGGCCATATCACGTACTCTGTTTATTTTGAAATAACATATGTACGACATGTTTTCACAATACTGATGTTATGGTTTGTGAAATATATATAATTAAACATGATTTGATACAACATAACACACATATAAACTTATCATATCATATTCCAATCTACAAGGATTTACAGAAAATTGTGAAGCCAATTTATGAAAACTAAAAGACGTGAAATAGGAATTGGGTTTGGAGAAATTACCCAGAGTAATTTAGAAGAGGTGATCAATGATGATCCTTTCACAACAACCTGTTAATCACACACTCAAATTTCTCTCAGACTTCTAAATTTTCTCTCTGTGCTTTATCAGACTTAGGAAAAAAAATGAAAAGAGAAGACGTCGATATAAGAACTGGCGTGCATCAATGCCAGTTAACCCAGTCATGGTTAACTGGTGGTAACTTCCACTAAGGCCATGTTTGGCTAGCTAAAAAAATAGGTTTTAAAAAATCATTTAATTTAATAAAACTTTATTATATAGTTTAAATAATGTCACAACCATATAAAATAAATCAATATTTTATTTAATTTACTTTAAATTAAATATAATAATTTCTCAATAATGCACATAGTCACATAATTAAATTTCTCTTTAATAAATAATAACAATTTATTAAATCTCTAATTAATAATTACATTAATTAGATAACATCATGCTTGATTAAATATTTCATTTAATTCAACAAGTTCACATAATTATATACTTGAATAATAATTATTCTCCACATTAATTTAATAATTGCAACGCATATAATTAAATTAATCTACCACAATTGCATCAATTAATTATTAAATCTAATAATTAAATCATCGAAAAATATTTATTTACTTCAATAAATATTTAAAATAATTTACAAAATTCTCGTTCGTCACATCTTTCCCCCCTTAAAAGGATTCTGTCCCCAGAATCGCAGCTCAATAATTTCGACCCGTTACATTCTCCCCCCCCCCTTACAAAGATTTTGTCCCCAGAATCGCATATACATAATTAAGTAAATAAATGAGGGTAATTCTTCATCATATTCTCTTCGAGTTCCCACGTAGCTTCTTCAGCGTTGTGGTTCCTCCAAATTACCTTAACAGAAGGTATTACTTTATTTCTGAGAACTTGTTCTTTTCGGTCGACAATTTGGACAGGAATTTCTTCATAAGATAAGTCTTTCTCAAAATGCAGGGGTTCGTATTCAATTACATGCTTGTAATCAGGTTTGTAAGGTCGAAACACAGAAACATGGAAGACGTTATGGATATTCTCGAGTGCTGGAGGTAAGGCTACCTCGTACGTAACTTCTCTAATTTTTCGCAGTACCTCAAAGGGTCCAATAAATCTTGGGCTCAATTTTCTTTTCTGTCCGAACCTGATCTTCCCTTTCTAGGGAGAGACCTTCAAGAAAACATAACTACCGGATTCAAACTCGATAGTTTTACGATGTGGATCAGCGTATTTCTTCTGTCGATCTTGAACTGCTACCAGTCGTGCTCAGATCACTTTGACTATTTCTGCCGTCTGCTGTACCAATTCTGGCCCTAGCAATTGTCTTTCACCAACTTCATCCCAATAAAGCGGAGTTCTGCACTTTCTACCGTATAACGCTTCGTAAGGCGGCATACCAATACTAGTGTGGTAACTGTTGTTGTAGCCGAACTCTACCAACGGTAGGTGATCATTCCAATTTCCTTTAAATGTCCATCACACAGGCTCTTAGCATATCTTCCAGTGTTTGAATCGTTCGTTTGCTATGTCCGTCTGTTTAAGGGTGGTAAGCTGTACTCATTCGCAATTGCATACCCATGCATTCCTGAAGACGTTTCCAGAAATTTGATGTGAAGCGCGGATCCCTATCGGAAACAATAGACACCGGCACTCCATGCCTCGAAACAATCTCTTTCACATATAATCTTGCCAACTGATCTAAGTTAAATCTGATTTTGATAGGAAGGAAGTGCGCGGATTTCGTCAGTCGGTCAACGATATCCCATACTGCGTCGTAGCCTTTCTGAGTCGTCGGAAGGCCAACCACGAAGTCCATTGTAATATGTTCCCATTTCCATTCTGGGATTTCCAACGGTTGTAGCAATCCACTCGGTCTCTGATGTTCTGCTTTAACTTTCTGACATGTCAGGCATTTGGCAACACATTCTGCAACATCACGTTTCAAATTCGGCCACCAAAAATGTTGTCGAAGATCTTGGTACATTTTTGTACTACCAGGGTGAATCGAATATCTTGAACTATGAGCCTCACTCAAAATTTCTTCCTTAATTTCTTGTACTGGCGGAACCCAAATTCTGCTTTCAAATCTCAATATTCCTTCCTTATCCATCTTAAATCTTGGTTCGGTTCCTTCAGATATCTTCATTGTTACCTTTTTGCATTCATCATCCTGAAGCTGAGCCTCCTTCACTCTATCTAGTAGAGTTGTACCAGATTGCATCTGAAATAGCTTCTCATCAATCTCCATAGGATACTTCACTTCTAACTCCAGTTTCTCCATATCTGCAATTAGCTCCTGCTGAGCAGTCAACATCATCAATTTCTCACGACCCTTTCTACTTAAGGCGTCGGCAACCACATTAGCCTTACCTGGATGGTATAAAATCTCACAGTCATAATCCTTGATTAATTCCAACCATCTTCTTTGACGCATATTCAAATCTTTCTGTGTAAAAATATATTTCAGACTCTTGTGGTCCGTATATATTTTACACTTCTCCCCGTAGAGATAGTGCCTCAAAATTTTCAAAGCAAAAACAATTGCAGCTAACTCCAAATCATGGGTTGGGTAACCCTTCTCGTAATCCTTCAACTGCCGTGATGCATACGCAATGACTTTGCCGTTTTGCACACACAGCCAAGTCCTTTATGCGACGCATCGCTAAAAACAACAAAATTTCCTGTATCATTCGGAAGAGATAACACAGGCGCTGTACTCAACCTCTTCTTTAATTCTTGAAAACTCTCCTCACACTTCTCCGTCCAAACAAATTTCACAGCTTTTCGAGTTAAATTCGTTAACGGAGTTGCGATCTTAGAAAAATCTTGTATGAATCTTCTATAATATCCTGCTAATCCAAGAAAACTTCTTACTTCTGATGGCGTTCTCGGCTGATCCCAGTTAATCACAACTTCTACTTTGGATGGATCTACCGAAATTCCATCTTTATCGATTACGTGACCAAGAAATTGTACTCTCTCGATCCAAAATTCGTATTTCGAAAATTTAGCATACAACTTCTCCCTTCTCAATACTTCCAACGTTAACCTCAAGTGTTCTTCATGTTCTTCTTTGGTTTTGGAATATACCAAAATGTCGTCTATAAATACCACCACAAATTTGTCCAAAAACGGCTTGAATACACCATTCATTAGTCCCATAAATGCTGCAGGAGCATTCGTAAGAACAAATGACATTACTAAAAACTCATAATGACCATATCGCGTTCGGAACGCTGTCTTCGGTACATCCTCTGGCCTCACCTTCAGTTGGTGATAACCACTTCTCAAGTCTATCTTGGAAAAGTATTTTGCTCCCTTCAATTGATCAAACAGATCATCGATCCTCGATAATGGATATCTATTCTTAATCGTGACCTTATTTAATTCTCTGTAGTCAATGTAGAGCCTCATCGATCCGTCCTTCTTTTTCACGAACAACACCGGCGCTCCCCACGGCGATACGCTCGGTTGAATGTACTTTTTGTCCAACAATTCTTGTAGTTGTACCATTAATTCCTTCATCTCTACTGGCGCCATTCGGTATGGTGCCTTCGATATTGGAGCAGTTCCGAGCGCCAAATCAATCACAAAGTCTACTTCTCTATCTGGTGGAAGTCCTGGCAAATCGTCTGGAAATACATCGACGAAGTCCCTCACAATCGGTATCTCCTCTACCTTCGGGTTCTCTTTTCGACTGTCGACTATGTAAGCTAAATATCCGACACAGCCTTGTCTTAATAACTTCCTGGCCTGCAACGTCGTCAGACAACTCGCTTGTCTAGGCGACTTGCTACCATAAAACACAACTTTTGACGGAGTCATAAGGTTAATACGCTTCTTTTGGCAGTCAATTACAGCCCCATAATTGGATAGCCAATCCATACCCAATATAACGTCGAATTCCCCCAATCGAATATGGATAAGATCTACAATCATGATATTACCCTTAATATCCACCCTACAGTTCTTAAACACGTACTTAACAGGGATTATTTCTCTATTCGCAATTTTTATGTTCATGGGGTAATCCAATTCATCCATAAGCAAATCTAAACTATTAGCAAAGTCTTCGGATATAAAGGAACAAGTAGCACCCGAATCAAACAAAACATAAGCATTAATTTTATTAATCAGAATGATACCTGACACCACTTCACGAGACTGGATTGTATCCTGCACCGTCATATTGAAAGTTCTGGCGGTTGGTCGGTTTGTTGCAGGTGGTCCGGTGATGGTTAAGGTATTTCCACTGCTATTTTCCCGGTTTTCTCCTTGTCCTGATCCTCCCGATCCCTTCTTGGGACAGTCTCTTGCTAAATGATCTTTTGAACCACAGTTGAAACAAGCACCCTTCTTTGGATTTGGACAATTTACTCCTGACCACAATTGTAGCACACTCTCTTTCCCTTCAAACAAACTCCTAGATGTGCCTTGCCGCAAGTCAGACATGCTTCTATCTTCTTTTTCTGCCCTCCGTGTTGACTTCCAGCTGTCGAGTAATCCGTCCACTTCCTCTTCTGATTATTATTATTCCCAGTACTACTTCCACCAATCCTGTTATTACCTTCATTCTCATTCTTTTTCTTTTTCTGTTCTTGGTTGTACTTAGTCACTGCATCACTTCCTCCTTCCGCGAGAATAGCCTTTTCCAAAACTCCCGCAAACGTGTTAAGTTGAAACATTGATACCTTGCTGTACACCCAAGGTTTTAGTCCTTGTTCGAATCTTCTAGCCTTTCTCTCGTCAGTGTGTACTTGGTACGGAGCAAACCTTGCCAACTCATCGAATTTAGCCGCGTAATCAGGTACGCTCATGTTTCCTTGCTTCAGTTCCAGAAATTGAATCTCCATCTGATTCTGCGAACTAGTTGGGAAGTACATTTCGAAAAACATCTCTTTGAATCTCTCCCACGTAATTACACCTTCACCTCCTCGCATCTTGTTTGCCTGCCACCAGTAGCTAGCCTCAGACTTCAGCATAAATGTCGCAAAAACGGTCTTCTGATCTTCTCGAACCCTAGCAACGTTGAAAACCTTCTCCATTTCCATCACCCACGTTTGAGCCTCGATCGGGTTTCTGGAACCTTTGAACTCTGGCGGTCCCACCGCCTTGAAGTCCTTAAACGTTATGCTAGGTGGAGCATGCAGTTGGTTATTCATTGCTCCAGCTAGTAAATTAACTAGCTGTTGAACTGGATTAACGTTGGCATTATTGTTATTATTGGTTGACCCTTCCTGGGCCGGTTGACGTTGTTGTCTTCTCCTTGGCGGCATTTTTCTGTTAAATAAACGTTTATTAGAACTTTATTTATTTCTCTACATAGTTAAGACATTACTCAACAATTTGACATATCACTTAACACATCATCTCAAACAACTTGATATCTTTTCATTCAAATAAAAAGTTTTAACATTAAACTATAGCATACTGCTATTTACATCATCTATCCTGGAATAAAGAATCCACAGGATTTAAAACATTAACATATTCCGTCGTTCATAAACACGTCAGAATTTACAATTAAAAACTAGTTAAGTCTTTCACATAATCAAACAGATTCTATTCCTGTCTTCCAAGGTACTCAATAGCCTTGCCACGCTCCTCATTCATGATACGAGACATCGTCCTGCGATCCAACATATACGATGGAAGTACTTCAAACTGAATGGGGTATCTTAACACTCGCTCTTGAACCTCATCCATCGCATGATTAAGTGTGGCGTACGTGTCTTCAAGCTTTGCCTTCTTTGCACGACTATCATTTTCTGCACGATCTGCTCGATGTGATTCTCTTACCCATCCTTCCTCTGCTATTTTCAGTCTTCCAGAGGTTTCCATCAGTTCATTCTTCAGCTTCTCTATCTCCTTGGTCTTATCTTCGATTTGACCCTTCTCATGAATCAGATCCCACTCCACATTTCCTAAACGTGTATGAAGGGTCACAATCTCTCTATCCTTCGCCTCTAAAGTAGACTGCTGAACAGTCGCTCGCTCAGTCAATTCCTGAACCTCATCTTGTAACTCCACGTTACGATCATATAGTGTGTCATACATCTCAGCATCAACAGTGTACCGTGATAGCTCCTCTTCTTCTTCCTCCTCATCAAACTCCTCCTTAGGATCCTCCTCAGGATCAATCTCAGGTTCATGTTCCTGACCAACAACGGTGATCAATGGAGATGAAACCCTCTGAACTAACTGTTCCCTAACAACATATATGTCTCGGGTCTCCTCCTCTGTAGGTACTATAGGTAATCGGGGTTCTTCCTCCCCAGCTTGACTAGCTTCTCCAACATTCGTCATCCTGACAACAAAATTTTAAGTTTTAGTTACTAAGTCATACTATCTAACGTATACTTAACACATAAACACATAATGTATTTTATTATCTTCAATGAATTACAAAAATTCATTTCTTAGAACTCGATAAGAGTTTTCAATTTCTATCTTCTTCTATAAGGCTACTACCTAAGGTTGTTCCCCCACCTAAGGTTCATAACCTACGGCTTTGATACCAACCTGTGACACCCCCAAATCCGGGTACTTCGATTCCACGAGATTTGGTGTTCACTGTACAAACATCATATATCTATCTACCCATAAATAATATAAAACCATACAATAGATAGAAATCAAAATAAAATCTCTTCCCTTAAGGGTTACATCAACTGAATTATAAATAAATCCCAGGTTACTCTAACCTTAAAACATCTGTGCGGAATTCTAAATAAATAAGTCTTAACATCAACATAACTCAAGTGTTAAACAAGTACATCAGTTAATAAATAACAGGTCTTCATCATTTGCTAACTTTGCCCTTGCCCTTACTAGTGGAGGGTTCATGCTTCTTTCATTCTTAACTGCAATGTTATTATTAAGCAAGAGTGAGCACAAATGCCCACAAGTAATAATAATGAAATAACAGTATAATAACATGCGAATAAATCAAAGACGTCTGAATAAGAGCTCAACTTTTGAATCAAGAATGAATAACAAGAATCAAAAGAATTCTGAGGGTCATAAGACCTTGAACTACGTCCTAGGTTAACAAGGGTTATACTTGAAACCTTTAACAGTCATAAGACTATGGACCTTCTTCTCGTACTTAGGGGGATCAGCCCTTAGTACCATACTGTGCACAATATCTTAACGCTAAAGCGTAATTAATCCCCTATACAGGGTTGTTCATCTCAGTTTGACATTCGAGTCTGCACCAAAGTAAGTTTGGTTTGGATAAATTCATCAAGGGTTCTGAAATTTAGAACGCTCATCAACTATGGACTAGTTGAATCAATAAAGTTCACTAGTCTAATAAGGTTCAACAATAATTGATATTTGATTTGAATAAAAATCTCAAAAGTATACAATAGGACAATTATTATATAACTGAATCATGCTTTGGAAAGATAATTAATCTTTAATATCATTCTTGAACTTGAATAATAACAAGGATAATTTATTCAAGGTAAATAATAAACTTGATCAATAATGACAAGTAGGGTTAGGGAAACTTGCTCAACATAAAAGTAACGTTTAAGTTTAAATAAACTTGCTCAATAGAATGGAGTTAGGGATAGGATACCTGCCTCGTGCGTAGATTACACTTTAACTAAGCACGTTCTTTGAATTAAATCATACATACCATTCGTATACACAATACCGGTTAATTATAAATTAACTAATCGATATAACCTCATTCTCATTGTCTACTTTAATTATTGACTATACTTAATCACTTTATCACATTTACTGCCACATAATACCACTTCATGAATAATAATCTAATTATGAAATCAATAATTTAATCCACATGTGATTATGTTATTTACATGTTATACAACTATTTTATCATCACATTATTCTTCTAACATGTTTACATGTTCATTACATCAATCCACTAACACTTGTTAGACTTTAACATTTTAAAAGAATTACATTTCTGACATTTTCTGGGGAGTGGCGCTGCGGCGCCACTAATGTGCTAAGGAGCCGCGCTGTGGCGCGGTGGCGCTGTGGCCGGGCCCTTGGCGCTGCGGCGCTGTGGCGCCGTGGCTCGAGTCTTGGCGCTGCGAGCGCTGTGGCGCTGCGGCGCGCGAAATGAACTGGAGGTTGGCGCCGCGGCGCGAGACCCCAGAAACAGTTTCCCAGTTCGCGAACAACACAGAGTTCAGCGAATTACACATTTCCAGATCATTAAACTCACTAATTTAACCTACCCACATGTTAATACTTCCATATAATCATTACCCAACATCTATAGAGTAATTTTAACCAATTAAAAAACATAATCACATAATTAAAACATGTGAATTCACTGACTTTGATGTTCATGATGTTTTAGAAAACTTTATGTGAAAATTCTCCCTACGAATTCGTTATAACACCGAATTTGTTCGTTTAAGGCTTAAACTCTTCGTATTAACATGCATAACAACATACAAGTCTAAAATTTAGGGATAATATATGATCAATACATAAATTTTCACGTATATGGCCATATCACGTACTCTGTTTATTTTGAAATAACATATGTACGACATGTTTTCACAATACTGATGTTATGGTTTGTGAAATATATATAATTAAACATGATTTGATACAACATAACACACATATAAACTTATCATATCATATTCCAATCTACAAGGATTTACAGAAAATTGTGAAGCCAATTTATGAAAACTAAAAGACGTGAAATAGGAATTGGGTTTGGAGAAATTACCCAGAGTAATTTAGAAGAGGTGATCAATGATGATCCTTTCACAACAACCTGTTAATCACACACTCAAATTTCTCTCAGACTTCTAAATTTTCTCTCTGTGCTTTATCAGACTTAGGAAAAAAAATGAAAAGAGAAGACGTCGATATAAGAACTGGCGTGCGTCAATGCCAGTTAACCCAGTCATGGTTAACTGGTGGTAACTTCCACTAAGGTCATGTTTGGCTAGCTAAAAAAATAGGTTTTAAAAAATCATTTAATTTAATAAAGCTTTATTATATAGTTTAAATAATGTCACAACCATATAAAATAAATCAATATTTTATTTAATTTACTTTAAATTAAATATAATAATTTCTCAATAATGCATATAGTCACATAATTAAATTTCTCTTTAATAAATAATAACAATTTATTAAATCTCTAATTAATAATTACATTAATTAGATAACATCATGCTTGATTAAATATTTCATTTAATTCAACAAGTTCACATAATTATATACTTGAATAATAATTATTCTCCACATTAATTTAATAATTGCAACGCATATAATTAAATTAATCTACCACAATTGCATCAATTAATTATTAAATCTAATAATTAAATCATCGAAAAATATTTATTTACTTCAATAAATATTTAAAATAATTTACAAAATTCTCGTTCGTCACAACGTTTATCATTTTTGTTAAAATGAACTAAAATTTTTGAGTTAACGGATTCGAAATTGTAAAATTCTTGCATGAACACGTAGAGTATGTGATTTGTGAGCTAACGGCTTTTGAACGAGGCAATTCGGACTTGAAATGATCAAATTTGGAGTCCGGGAAGTTCACTAAGTAGAAAATCTATCAAATTTTTCTAAGGCACAGAGTTCGCGCCGCAGCGTGACTCAAAGAAGAAAGGCATGCGCCGCAGCACGAGGTCGGAACCATAGCACACTGTTAGTTGGTGCCGCAACGCGGCCTAAAACGCTAAAACTCGCGCCGCAGCGCCGAGTCCGGTCTGTAGTGTGATGACCCGGGTAAGGGTGTGGTTTTAAGAAATTTCGAGCACAGAATTTTTATAAGGAGGGAAGAGTGCGACGACCCAGAAATTCGGGTTGTACAGAATTTAGGTTTAAAGAATTAGTTATTAATAAAACTAATTTTTATTAATAATATTATGTGCTATGTGTTTATTAATCGTTCTATAACCTAGGATGATTATAAGTTGGGAGTATTCTGGCTACGAGCTAGATTGAACGAATAAGAATTTTCAAGACGAAAATAAAATTTTTCCGGGAATAAAATATTTTTTGGCGAAAAAGACGAAATAGGCACTATTCATCCATTTCTGCTCGGAGATTAATTTTGAAATTCTGAGAAGTTAATGATTACATATAATTCTGAGACGAGATGATTCAATAATATTTCAGTTATGGCAAAAATGAAATTTTCGCTTACGGACTTAAAACCTAAGGGTTAGGAAAAGTAAGTTCCGAGAATTTAATGATTTCGTATAATAATTAGGGTTATTATGCGTAAGGAATACGAGTGTAATATTAGTTAATATACAAGTATAGTACGAAGATTATTACGACGTATAATATGAATATCGTACGCACTATATACGAAGAGAATACGAGAATGGAATGCGTAGAATACGTTGAGTCTTAATGGACTTTGAGTTCATGGACTTTGTAGAATCCAATTGGACTTGGATTATGTCAAGCCCAATGCTTTGTGAAAAAAAGCCCAAGATAGGCCCAATAAGAATTAGGGTTAAGGCCTAAACCAAGAAAAGTAACCGTGGATCGAACGGATGGGTAATAACCATGGGACAACCCACGAATGACACAAAGTGGTGGCCAAGTAAAGTACTTGGTGGCTAAGTTAATGTGGTGGCCAAGTTAACTTAGAGCTTATGCCATGAATAGTAAGGAGGTTAAGGGAGGCAAAATGACTAAAATACCCCTAGCTTTTGAAATCTATAAATAGGAAGCTCATTTCATTGTTTTTGATTTTTGAAAATCCTACAACATTGAGAGAGAGAGAGAGAGAGTGGTCGGATGGGAAGGAGAATGAGGAGGAAGAGCTTGCTCGCGTATAAACTTTGTCCGACGGGAGAAGATTAAAGAAGAACGGTAATTCGAACCCTAGTCTCTTCTAATATTTTCTTTAAGTTTAATATGTTTAAAACATAACTTAATGAGAATAAGGAGTAAAAGATGTTATTAATGATTTCATATGGTTGAAATCATAAGAAAATAAAGAAATAAGAATTAGAAGTTTAGTTTGTAAATTTCTTAAGGAAGTATAAGATTCGTAAGGATTTTGAGCGATTCGAGTGGATTATATGAACGAGTAGGTGAAATAAGTAAGGAATGGTGTTCTATAACATCAAATTCCAAGAAAAAATGAAATTGTAATCCAAAATATTGATTAAAATAATGAACGAACGAAGAACACGAAGAACATGCGAAGAACACGAAGAACGTTGTTGATGGACAAATTTAAAACCATCGTAGTGTAATTGTTGTTGATGGACAAGTTTAAAACTATCGCGTATAAGTTAGATGCTTATTGCTTGGTTAGGAATGGTAGAAACGTTCATGAAGAACGGATTAAAACGTAGCTAAAACAAAGTTATGGCAAAATTTCGTAAAAGACAAACGAGAATTAGAAAGTTAGTAAATAAACAACGAACGAATGAGTCATGGACTCAAGAACGAACGAGTTCCGAGTTCAGATGACCGAATTACGGACGAGCGAGCGAAGAACATTTAAAGCGTAAAAATAAACGAAGGGTGAAGATCAAGCCAATCGAATGACACGTTAATGGATTCAGAATGAAGTTCTGTCCGAGGGGTATTGACGTATGTAAGATAAGGAAGAGAATGGCTTTGGAATGACCTCGTTCTAAGTTATAACGAAGGAGTTATGAGATCGAAAAGTAAGCGTGTCAAATTGATTTAACACTTAGAGAAATTTTCTAAGGTTAGGGCTTGGCGCCGCGGCGCCTGTCATGCCTTGTAATGTGGTGCTATAGTGCCAGACCGGGAAGCCAGGTACTGCCAACTCACGCCGCGGTGCGAGAGTTAATGAGGAGAGTCGCGCCGCAGCGCCAGTGTAGAGAAAAAGTCAGAGATGAGCTTTTAACTGCTCAGCTCTTGGGGGAAACGTAAGGGACGATAAAGAACATAATGTCCAATTAATGTAACACTTAAGCAAGTGAATTAAACCTATAGTAAAGGTTTAACGGAAAGATTAAACAAGATTAAAAGACAAAGATTTTAGGTACGGGTTACGGAACCGATATCCGGGGACCGTGGTCGCGATGAACGAACATGAGGAATTGCTATGATTGTGATTCCTTAGACGTTGAGTGACGAGGGTAATGAATTACATTTCAATGTTATGTCATGATAATGAGATATAAGTGTGAAGCGTATAGACGCTGTGAATGCAATGTTGTTGCGATGGACGATTGGTCTTAGCATACAACAATTAGTATGGCTTCGACACTAAGAATGAGTATTGAACATGGGGTTCAGGTAATGGATAACGAAAGTATTAAATAAGATAAGTATTATCAAGAAAGCCACAATGAACGGTAATAAGATTAATGAAAACCGAATATGAGTCAGATAAGAATGCAAATCATTAAAGATGATGAACATTCTGAGTAAGACATCTCCGTATGTCATGAAGCCGTAAACTGGTAAAGAAAGTTAGACACGTAAGCTTAAATTTCAAGAACGCAAACCCTAAGAAGAAAAGTAAAGTTTAAACCAATGCGTAAATCAAATATATGACTAATTGGTGCTTATGTTTTCCTTATGTGTTACTTAGGAGTTGGAATGAGCAGTTCAGCGTAAGCTGTAGCTGGGCGTAAGGTAAGTTTCCTAACTTCATTCATATTATATGAATCCTAGTTTTTTAAACTTCTCAGATGTTGAACTTGAGAAGTCTTGTCTATGTGCATATGTGCTATGTATATACAAGGTGGTAGTATGTATGAGGCCTTGTGCCACAATTTGAACACTTCGATATTTCTATGATATGAACTGTTCTATGATTGACTGTTCAATACAACTATGCTCTGTTTATACATGACCCGTTATTGTTAAGTTTGTGCTAATGATTGTAGCCAGACAGGATGTGTATGAAAATGGCAGAGGAATGAAAGTATTTTAAAGTGAAAATGACATATGTTTTAAGATGATAAGAATCGAGACTATTCCTATTATTCAAGCTACTTCATAACCTTTGTTCGGTTATCGAAATTTTGAAGAAATGTTTAGACTCTTGAAGTTGTTTGTTCAACTGTTATGACTTGCTGGGCAATTGAATGCTCACACTTACTTTTAAATGAAAAATATTTTCAGCGAACGAGGTTAGAAGAACTTAAGGATCCCTTAAAGATCAAGTTGACGGTATTTAGATGAAGTGTCATGCAGAATGTGAATGAGCGAGAAGATCAGTGAAGACTTGTAATGTATAAAGATAAAACTGAACTATAGACTAGTTAATGAACTATTATGTATCCTTGGTGGAGGATAAAAGTCACTCTCGTAAGATGAAATGAATAATGTATTTATTATTGTTTGTAATGAAAGAGATTATAAGGTTTCCAGAACCTGAGATTTGAGAGTGTATGTTGTTATATTTCAGTATATAATGATGTATGTTGGATGAATGATGTACTCGTGACGTACGGAATCCGGGTTGGAAGATAGACCGAATTTCGGGGCGTTACATGTAGTCTCTGAAGTGTGGCGCTGCAGCGCGACTTAACAAGAGGAAGCTGGCGCCGCAGCACCAGCCTTAAGGATTTCATAGTAAGGAAAGTTTATAAGTGAAGCAAGAATATTAATTGAGTAGTAATGAACTAAAGCTTATTGTAACATCATTAAGGATGTTAGAAACCTTATGTATGTCACTAAAGGTTGAAGGAAAGATTAATTAAACGTAAGTTATTGATAATAAAATGATGAACGATAATAAGCCGTAAGGGTAGATAAATACTCGAAACGAGTTTTGTTAAAGAAATAAGTATGATTAAGTATACAAAATGAAAGATAGTTAATTGACGATGAGTTAATTAAGTTAAAGTAGTATCTTCAATGATAACAATAACATTGAGAGTTATAACTAAAAGTTGTTGAATATTACGTGAACGGGAATGGTATGCAATAAGTGTACTTAACCAATGACGATCGAATTTCGATTTGTAACGACCCCAAAATTTATACAACTCATTTATTGACTTCGGTCGTTAATAACATGTCTACCTTTTGATTTTACCTCATAATTCGATGTTAAGCTTAATAAAATGCGGAATAATTTAAACTTTTCTATCATCTTACTTTAATTCCCTGAATCAAAACCTTTATCATCTACATGTCTTTGAATCAATCTTATTTTATGTTTCACTTTATCACTGTCATTCTATAAAATATTACATTTCAATCCAATAACCTTTACATATCATATAACTCTAACTTTAGCTTTGCAACTTAACATAAAACTATACACCATAAAAAATTTAATACATCTCATAAATCTTAATCATGTTATAAAGAAATAACAACTTTAGCTAAAATATTAATCTTCGTGTATTATTTCTGATCCACGTCATTCAAGTAGCACATAGTGTTACCTTCAATCCTTAACCTGCAAAAATGGTTATTTACAAGATTGAGCTCGACAGCCCAGCAAAATCTAACAGTTTTCATGCATCACGTATCACATAATAACATGCTCAACATATATCTTATAAAACATTGGACTAACATAACATACATGCTACAGTTCATATAACAAGTATTAAGATTGAGTTCCTTACTCAATTAGAGTGCTTTACTCAATCGACGCAGTCATAAGTTGACTTTAACATTTCATACATTCAAAATATATATAATAGATCATGCTCTTTGCAATAAAGATTTAAAATTGTTAATCACCAAGTTCACATAGCAAATAGGAACTGAAAAACTTGCCTTGATTGTTGTTTACCAATAAGAGTTTAACAGCTTACAGTTATCTACACTTCGCGTGCCCTACACAATTATATAATTATACACATCAACTATTAGTCACATAACAACACATAGTAATTGTAATATAAACTCTACTCTACATCTCATAATCCTTTTTATTAATTAGCACACAATGTTCAATTAGATTGTTTTAACTTTTTGACTTATATAATATTCGAAATTCATTCAAGTGTCTAAGTCATGATAGGAATACTTATAGGTTTTATATTAAACCCATTTCTGTAACGACCGAGAAATTCGGATCTTATTGTAAAATGATTTTATTAATTTAAATAATATTAAAATCTTATTCTATGTGTTATCAAGATGGTTGTCGTTATATAACCTAGTGACGTTGGAATGTCGTAGTATTTGAGCTACGTGGATGAATTAAAGTGTTTGAATTTCCAAGACGAAAATAAAAGTTTTCTGAGAAATTTTCCGAAAAATACTATTCATCGGTATTTGCTCGGGGTATAATTTTGGATATATGAGAATTACGTAATGATGAAATAATAAGGTGAGATGGATTATGTAATAAAAATCTAGTTATGGAAAAAACGATATTTCGCTTGTGGACTTAATTTATAAACGTTAAGGAAGGCGAAATAGTATTGAATATGTAATAAGGGTATGATACTTAAGTATTGTACAAAGTAATGGAAATGAGTATAATACGAAGTATTATACGAGGTTGTATGAAGAGTGAATTATCGTATATAAATTCTATATGAGTTAGAATAAGAAAATAATGCATAAACTATATGTATTATGAAATATTAATTGACTTGGAAAGATTGTTGGGAATTAATATAAGTCCAAGTGAATTAAAGGAAGAGGCCCAATAATTGATTAATGAACAAGCTAGTGTTTATTAATGCAAAGCCCAGGGATTTAATTAATCCAAGCCCAAGCTAGAATCCATGGATTTGTTGACCCATGGGGCAAACCATATTTATATGGTTAATATGTGGTTACCAAGTTAATGTAGGGACCAAGTATTAAGAGTAATGACCAAGTTAAATGAGTAATGACCAAGTATAGGATAAGTGTTGTGTTAGCCAAGTAATGAATAATAAGGAGGTGGCTTAAGGAGGTGGGATGTTTTAAAGACTAAAATACCCTTACCTTGGAAAGTCCATAAATAGAAGAGCTTTGCTAGCCATTTGTTGGTTGTTCAAATAATCCAACACTTGTAAAGTGCTTAAGTGTTAGAGAGTTTAAGTTGCAAATAAGTCATTCCATAAGTAAGAAGAAGAAACAAGCTACTTTACCAAGACTTCAAAAGAGTAAGACTTCTTCTCCAATTATCTTCTATCTCTACCATGATAGGTTGATAAGAAAAGATGGATTAAGAAACATGAATGATGAGAAGCAAGAAGAATATATAAGTCATAGACTTAAGCCACATAAGTTGGTAATAAGTCATTTAAGCTAACATAAGTTATAAACTTATGTGAAGATAATATGAACTTATAAGGAGTTTATTAAGAGAATTGATATGAAGGTAAAAGAATTTTTATGATCATGTGTACCCTGTATACCTAAGTTAAGTTGTATGTTAAGAACATATAAGAAATGATGTTTAAGAAACTTTAATGGTCACAAGTCATGAATAATTAAATCTTAAGTAGTTTATAATTTGATAAGTTATAAGCTCATGAGAAGTCAAGGTGCAACAATGATTGTAAGTTGTTGTAATAAGCAGGTTGAGATGTTCACATTATGAATGAAGTTCATTTGTAATGTTGAACAAATCGTCAGAATGAAGATTTGCCGGAAATTGCACGTGTGACGCCCACAAATTCGGATACTTGAAACCCGAACTCGGTGCTTCACGATACCATTTCTATGAGTGGAATAATAATAATAATAACAATAATATAGATTTATCAAATTTAATTTACATATTATCAGAGTTTCCCGAATCTCAAGTACGAAACCTTCAACATTCATTACATGATAATAATAATATTTATCATCCATATCCTAATAAATTTTGATTATTACAAAAGATAGCATAAACAGTCATTCAGCAACTTTTCCTTTCCCTTTATTCTTGGCAGATCCTTCGGGTTGCTCACCCTTAGCTGAAAACATTTTAATTAAAGCAAGGATGAGCATTTGAGTGCCCAACAAGTAATAGCAACAATAATAGTTAACTGAATGAATTAAATATTTTCTTGGAAGGATACTTCTACAACGAAACAACAGTTGTGAAGTAAGCTGAACCAATAAATAACAACATATCATTTTTATTTCAAATTTTTAGAAACTACGTATTGACTATAAATGAGGATTAATTAACAGACTATGAACATTTTCTATTTTCGAAAGGGTTAAACAGAAATTCATCTGTAAACCGTCATAACTTACGGGAACGGGGGTGATCAGCCCGTTATGCCCTGTATTGATCAATACTACATTGCTATAACGATATTATCGTTCATCCTTTGTCCGCCTTAACGCATAAAAATTTCCCATGATTGGGATGTTCATGACAGTCTTGAATCCATACCAAAACAATTCGGTTGGATAAGTTTTATCTTGTTCAACAACAACTTTAAATTTTATGTCTAGCTGGATCAAATAGCTTAAACGACTTTTATTTCAACGTATACATACTAGGCAACTATAAGTATGTATCAACATGTGATAAAATATAATGATTATCCATGTGGGGACACTTGTATAACCATGTTATAGAAATTAACGAACAGAATAAATAACTTGATCAATATTAACAATATAAAGGAAATTGTACAACAATTATTGCTTAATAGCTTACTTATACAGAATCATTGCATAAGTATATACAAAGGTTGAAATATTTGAACAATTGATATGAACAATTTAAATATTATCTTACTCATGTCCATTGCATAAAGTAAATGCAAAGGGTTAGATACTTGCCTTGTCAGCTGCATACACAACTTAGATTTATCTTTTCTATCAATCCATATCATTAAATAGATCATTGGTCTGATTAGAATAACATATCATATCATATAATATTGCTTATTGCAGTCAGCACATTCCTAATCACATTGTCACATAACTTTAACACCATTGAATCACAAATAAACCGTTATCCAGTCCTCCTATCTAAGTTCAGATCAATTTCTGAAACATGTCAGTCTACCGACAGCTTTATCAGGTAAATATCGAGTCTAAAACTCTATACAGTAGTTCAATATTCATTTGGATAACTTAAACACCCGTCGCACTATTTTTCATGGCCTTATAATAATTTTTAAATAATTATTACCATTTATCATAATTTTGAAATATCAGAATCATTATTAAATGATTTAATAATAAACAATTCTATTATCATTAATATTTAATTAATATTAAGTTATTAATGAAACAATTGCCAAAATATTAAAGTCATTAATAATAACTTAAAATATTTTTAAAATATTTATATTACCCTTAAATGATTTTTAAAAAATTTAAAAATCAATATAAAATAATTACCATTAATATTAAATTGTTAATGAACTATTTATCTAAATATTAAAAGTTATTAATTATAACTTAGAATATTTTTAATTCATTTATATCCCTTTTTAAATGATTTTTTTAAATTAATAAAACCATTTTAAACTATTTATTTAATATAATTATTAAATAAATTTAATATCATTAGGGTTAAATTAATATCATTAATGTCAAATTATTAATGAAATTATCCTTTAAATATTAAAATTTATATTTTATAACTTAAAATATCTTTGAACATTTTATCTTCATTTAAAATAATTTTTAAAATATTAAAATCATTTTTAAACTAATTTATTTAATGTAAATATTAAATATCTTTAATATCATTAATAATAATTAATTAATAAATTTTATCTTTAAATATTAAAAGTTATATTTTATAACTTAATATATTCTTAAATATCTTATTATTATTTAAAATGATTTTTAAAATAATAAAATCGTTTTTAAATTATTTATTTAATTCATTTAATAAACAACTTAATTATCATTAATATTAATTTATTAATGAAAATTATCACAAAATATTAAAAGTCATTAAAAATAACTTAAAATATTTTCATATATCATAATATAATTTTTAATGATTTTTTATGTATTTAAATCATTTTAAAATAATTTATTTAATATTATAATTAAATACTTTTAATATTCCAAAAATATTAAATATTTATGAAATATATTAAAATATTATTTTCGGACTTTAAAATAATTTTTAATAATTTATTTTGTATTTTTCAGAATTAAAAACTAATCAATACTAATTATTAAATAAAAATAATTAATTTTCGAAAAAACTGTTGCTAAAGGGCCTTATAGCGACGAAACTGTCGCTATAGGTGTTCTTGAGCTGCCCAGAACCTTCATACCCAGTTACCGAGTGGACTAGTTTGACCAACTTTAAATCTTTGTGTAGTGTGTTTCTGGAAATTACAAAAGCTAGATCTTGTAGACAAAGTGCAAGACTACAGGTTCTAACAAACAACACGATCAAACAACCTAACACAAGCTAGATCTAAGCAACCAAAGTTGCTGTCAGAGCTGTTCTTCATTTACAGAAATGAAGAAGAGTTCGAGCAGTCACTTTTAAGCTATTATAACTATCAATCGTGTTGATGATTTTGTGATCTACAAGTTGTAATGTGTATACAACATACCAATGTACATATATATATATATATATATCATAACATCAACAAAATAGCAACAAATTTAGCATGTACAAGCCGGTCAAATCTTGTTAGAAAAATTGTTCAAAAATTTCTGGGTTTTTCCCAGAAAATGCAGTCATGGCCGTTTGTTTTACTTTGACCGGCCACTGTAGTCAGATTACTTGTTGTTTAGGAGATTTTAAGGCATAATATTAAAGTACTAATATCAGTCTATAATCTGGTTACAAAAACAAACACATAACATCATCAAGCAGTTAGATCTAAGCCCGCAAAGAACCTGTCAGAGGCTTCTGGGCTGTTCTGGTTTTTTTCCAGATTTTGAAAGTCATGGCCGGTCAATGAGGTTTGACCGCCCATAACTTTCATTCTGAGCATGATTTGAGCTATCTATCAGTTCTAGATTACAGACAACATAACATACTACAAGTATCAACCTTTAAAACACAAAACCCAATTACAGAAATGGATCTACAAGGTTTGACATTCGTTGTCAGACCATAACATGAAATTTTTCCAGAAATTTGAAAATCATTGATTTGAGCATTTAGATGTTATGGACTTGCAATATACCAACCCAGATCATTAAATTAGACTATAAACAACATCTTTTAACAACAAATTACAAGATCTAACAACAGATCATTGGAAAAAAAATATGGTTAGGGTTTATACCTTTGATGAACAAATTTTTGATTTTGTGTTGCTGATTTGGTTATGGTGTTAGTGGGGCTTGATAATGGGACTATAATGCTAGATAATTTCGGAGGTGTGATGTTTGAGAGAGTTGAGTACGGTTTTTGCACAAATTAAGTAAACAAAATGCAATTTCTCTCTCCAATCCATATATATAGACAATTAGATACATGTATGGGCTGACCTATAGATGATTTGCTGTCATTTGAAGGTCAAGGGAGTTGTTGGTTTGGTAAACCACTCAAAATTTATATACATTTGCAAGCAAGCTTCTTAAAGAATTAAAAAGGGCATAAAAGACATTTAATAATTCAATTTAATGGCCAAAAATGAAACTTGACAAACCCTTAGGGTTTAACCCTAATGTTTAGCAAAAAGCAAAAATACAATTTAGCAACTAGGATTTGTAAAATTATAAACTAAATTTAGTTTCCAAAATTTGAAAAATTAAAATTATTAATTAGATTAAATTAATAATTTTATTATACAGGAACATTAGGGTATTAAATCAATTAATGTTAGGGTTTGATCAATATACCATAATTGACCAACCATCAACAGTACGTTTTTACAGTACATATTTATAGCACTGAAAAATCAAAATATTATAACATTATAATATTATTATCATTTCTTGATCAAAACCCAGAATTAGGGTTTGGATTCCATATCTGATTTTATCTGCCATAATTAACCTTATAATTAAGTAAAAAATAATTTACTTAATAACCTAAACAACATTCATATAATAAAATAATTATTCTAATTATTCTAAAATTATTTCTTATATTATTTAAATAATATGTACCTATATTTTCATGGAAAAGTAATTAATAAAACTTTGCTAATATGAAATCAATTATTATAATAATATAATTGATAATAATCAATATTTCTAAAAATAAATTTATTTGCAATAATTAATGTAATAAATAAATTTTATTTATCACACATATAATTATAATTACACATTACCTTGGCACAAATCATCCATATTTATTTTAATAAATAAAAAAAAATTATACACAAAATTTATGATTTATTTTTATAGAAAATATCGGGTTGTCACATTCACCCTCCCTTATAAAGATTCCGTCCCCGGAATCACCGTTTTAAAACCTATACATACCAGGGTACATAACATTCACAATCATTGCAGATAGATCTTGATCAACTTAGTTCAGACTGATCTTTAACTATTTACTTAAAGCTTGTCTTTCTGATTATACGGAAATTTGGTTTATAAAGAAACTCAAATTCCTCCTTCAAATTTTTTTTATAAAATAATTTACTATAAATAGGAAAATCATATATAAGAAAATACAAGTTATACGAAAAGTACCTGGAGTTCCATTGTTAGCTGCCACCGTGTCTTGAACTGTCATATTGAAGACCCGTGCAGTAGATTTGATCGGCTTGCCAGATGAAGTTGGTCCTGTAATTGCCAAGGCTCCGTCGCTTTTTCCCACGTTCACGCTTTCTGCCTCCGTTCTTCTTTTCGGATAGTATTTCACCTTATGGTCCTTTGATCCACAGAGAAAACACCCACCAATTGTCTTAGAATTGGGGCAGTTGGGAGAGATATGGCCCTCTTGCCCGCACTTGAAACATACGAATTTTCCCTTCAGACATTCCCCTAAATGATTTTTCCCACAGTTCCCACATTGTACCACATGCTTCTTCTTTGTACCCTCCTGCTTCACCTGTATACCCCCAAAGTTGTTTCCCTTCCTCTTTTCACTCCTATTTCCACCGTTTGTTTCCACCTTCCCAGATCCCTCAACCTTAACCTTGTTCCTTCTTTCTTTGTTATAAAGGCTCATGGCCTCACTTCCTTCCTCCGCAATAATTGCTTTCTCCATGAGTACTGCAAATGTAGGGATTTGCAACACTGCCACCTTGTTGTAGAGCCAGGGTTTTAATCCCAGCTCGAACCTTCGTGCTTTTCTAGCCTCTGTATCAACTTGATGCGGAGCAAACCTAGCCAACTCATTAAACTTAGCGGCGTATTCGGACACCGTCATATTTTCCTGTTTTAATTCAAGAAATTTTACTTCCATCCTAGCCTGCATACTAGATGAAAAATAGTTTTCGAAAAATAAAATTTTGAATCTTTCCCAAGCAACTACACCTACACCTGCTCCAACCCTCGCCTGATTCGCTTTCCACCAAAAATTTGCCTCGCCCTTCATCATGTAGGTGGCAAAAGCGGTCTTTTGCCCCTCAGCTACCCTAGCTAATACAAACGCCTTTTCAATTTCTTTAACCCAAGTTTGGGCTTCTACAGGGTCAGTTGTACCTCTAAATTCGGGCGTTCCTACAGCTTTAAAGTCCATAAAGTTTGCCAAGCGATTGTCCTGCTGGTTCCCTGCGGCTGGCATTCCTTGTTGCATAGCCTGAGCTACCATGTTTGCTAATTGCTGTATTGGAACTGGTTGTGGTTGTCCCTCGACGTTGTTGACAGATTCTTCTGCCCTTTGGTTTCTAGTTTGACGTCTTGGCGACATTATCTGATTAAATAAAATCATAAATTTAACTTATATTCTAAACCTTATCATATAAGTTTAATACTTAAACTTGTTTCATCACTCAAACATAAATTTATTTTCATTAAGTCGTAGTAATTTACATAACATAGCACATACTGCTATCCCTTTATGACTATAAAAGTCGGGATTTACAAACTTGATCATTACAAAAGTTGAGAACATAACCTTACACAGACATACTAAGCACATATTACATTAAACACACCTACATAACAGAACCTATACTGCCTATTTATTACACCTTTTCCTTGGACAACTTTTCGCCTGATGACCTTCTATTCCATAATTAAAACAGACACATTGTGTTGGATTGGGACAATGAGGAGAGAAATGTCCCTTTTGTCCACAATTGTAGCAAACATATTCCCCTTTTCTGCATACACCTTCATGTTTCTTGTCACAATTTGCACACCTTTCTATTCGATTAATTTTTCCTTCGTTGTTATCAGGATTACCTAGATTACGGTCTTTCATTTTTCTTTTTCCCTTCTTGTTGCTTTTAGCTCCCAATTGATCAATTTGGATTTTAAGCTTATCCTGTTCTTCCATTATTTCAATTAATGCTTTTTGCAGTTGACTATTTAGTAGCTTTTCTATTTCCCATAACTGTTCCAAAGAGGAAACCTGGTCCCGCAGATTCTGCACTTCGGTTGATGCTTGGTCAGCTCCAACTTCAGTGTCTGAATCACTATCGGTTAGTTCCACCATTTCTGGATCTGGTAACCACCTCATCGAGGTTGCTTTCACTTTGAGCCTCTATTTCAGCTATTGGCTTTGATATCGGTTCCTTCTTTACGATCCGAGGGTATCCTAATCATTTTCCACCTGACATCTACACACATAAATTATCCTGATTAGCATAAAATATATACACATAACACATAAGGATTTTATATAAGTTATCTTTTAATTGGTTTGACGATGAATTTATCCGATTCATCCATTTTTAAACTCTATATGAGTTATTTATATTTTCAGCGTTTCCCTCTGTTCTAAGGTTATAGCCTAAGGTCTATCCCACCTAAAGTTTCTAACCCTATAGCTCTAATACCATGATGTGACGTCCCCAAATTCTGATACTTAAAACCCGAACTCGGTGCTTCACGATACCATTTCTATGAGCGGAATAATACTAATAATAATAACAATAATATAGATTTATCAAATTTAATTTACATATTATCAGAGTTTCCCAAATCCCAAGTACGAAACCTTCAACATTCATTACATGATAATAATAATATTTATCATCCATATCCTAATAAAGTTTGATTATTACAAAAGATAGCATAAACAGTCATTCAGCAACTTTTCCTTTCCCTTTATTCTTGGCAGATCCTTCGGGTTGCTCACCCTTAGCTGAAAACATTTAAATTAAAGCAAGGATGAGCATTTGAGTGCTCAACAAGTAATAGCAACAATAATAGTTAACTGAATGAATTAAATATTTTCTTGGAATGATACTTCTACAACGAAGCAACAGTTGTGAAGTAAGCTGAAACAATAAATAACAATATATCATTTTTATTTCAAATTTTTAGAAACTACGTATTGACTATAAATGAGGATCAATTAACAGACTATGAACATTGTTTTCTATTTTCGAAAGGGTTAAACAGAAATTCATCTATAAACCGTCATAACTTACGGGCATGGGGGTGATCAGCCCGTTATGCCCTGTATTGATCAATACTACATTGCTAGAACGATATTATCGTTCATCCTTTGTCCGCCTTAGCGCATAAAAATTTCCCATGATTGGGATGTTCATGACAGTCTTGAATGCATACCAAAACAATTCGGTTGGATAAGTTTTATGTTGTTCAACAACAACTTTAAATTTTATGTCTAATTGGATCAAATAGCTTAGACGATTTTTATTTCAACGTATACATACTAGGCAACTATAAGTATGTATCAACATGTGATAAAATATAATGATTATCCATGTGGGGACACTTGTATAACCATGTTATAGAAATTAACGAACAGAATAAATAATTTGATCAATATTAACAGGATAAAGGAAATTCTACAACAATTATTGCTTAAGCTTACTTATGCAGGATCATTGCATAAGTATATACAAAGGTTGAAATATTTGAACAATTAATATGAACAATTTAGATATTATCTTACGCATGTCCATTGCATAAAGTAAATGCAAAGGGTTAGATACTTGCCTTGTCAGCTGCTTACACAACTTAGATTTATCTTTTCTATCAATCCCTATCATTAAATAGATCATTGGTCTGATTAGAATAACATATCATATCATATAATACTGCTTATTGCAGTCAGCACATTCCTAATCACATTGTCACATAACTTTAACACCATTGAATCACAAAATAAACAGTTATCCAGTCCTCCTATCTAAGTCCAGATCAATTTCTGAAACATGTCAGTCTACCGACAGCTTTATCGGGTAAATATCGAGTCTAAAACTCTATACAGTAGTTCAATATTCATTTGGATAACTTAAACACCCGTCGCACTATTTTTCATGGCCTTATAATAATTTTTAAATAATTATTACCATTTATCATAATTTTGAAATATCAGAATCATTATTAAATAATTTAATAATAAACAATTCTATTATCATTAATATTTAATTAATATTAAGTTATTAATGAAACAATTGCCAAAATATTAAAGTCATTAATAATAACTTAAAATATTTTTAAAATATTTATATTACCCTTAAATGATTTTTAAAAAATTTAAAAATCAATATAAAATAATTACCATTAATATTAAATTGTTAATGAACTATTTATCTAAATATTAAAAGTTATTAATTATAACTTAGAATATTTTTAATTCATTTATATCCCTTTTTAAATGATTTTTTTAAATTAATAAAACCATTTTAAACTATTTATTTAATATAATTATTAAATAAATTTAATATCATTAGGGTTAAATTAATATCATTAATGTCAAATTATTAATGAAATTATCCTTTAAATATTAAAATTTATATTTTATAACTTAAAATATCTTTGAACATTTTATCTTCATTTAAAATAATTTTTAAAATATTAAAATCATTTTTAAACTAATTTATTTAATGTAAATATTAAATATCTTTAATATCATTAATAATAATTAATTAATAAATTTTATCTTTAAATATTAAAAGTTATATTTTATAACTTAATATATTCTTAAATATCTTATTATTATTTAAAATGATTTTTAAAATAATAAAATCGTTTTTAAATTATTTATTTAATTCATTTAATAAACAACTTAATTATCATTAATATTAATTTATTAATGAAAATTATCACAAAATATTAAAAGTCATTAAAAATAACTTAAAATATTTTCATATATCATAATATAATTTTTAATGATTTTTTATGTATTTAAATCATTTTAAAATAATTTATTTAATATTATAATTAAATACTTTTAATATTCCAAAAATATTAAATATTTATGAAATATATTAAAATATTATTTTCGGACTTTAAAATAATTTTTAATAATTTATTTTGTATTTTTCAGAATTAAAAACTAATCAATACTAATTATTAAATAAAAATAATTAATTTTCGAAAAAACTGTTGCTAAAGGGCCTTATAGCGACGAAACTGTCGCTATAGGTGTTCTTGAGCTGCCCAGAACCTTCATACCCAGTTACCGAGTGGACTAGTTTGACCAACTTTAAATCTTTGTGTAGTGTGTTTCTGGAAATTACAAAAGCTAGATCTTGTAGACAAAGTGCAAGACTACAGGTTCTAACAAACAACACGATCAAACAACCTAACACAAGCTAGATCTAAGCAACCAAAGTTGCTGTCAGAGCTGTTCTTCATTTACAGAAATGAAGAACAGTTCGAGCAGTCACTTTTAAGCTATTATAACTATCAATCGTGTTGATGATTTTGTGATCTACAAGTTGTAATGTGTATACAACATACCAATGTACATATATATATATATATATATATATATATATATATATATATATATATATATATATATATATATTATAACATCAACAAAATAACAACAAATTAAGCAGGTACAAGACGGTCAAATCTTGTCAGAAAAATTGTTCAAAAATTTCTGGGTTTTTCCCAGAAAATGCAATTATACCCGTTTGTCCTACTTTGACCTGCCACTGTAGTCAGATTACTTGTTGTTTAGGAGATTTTAAGGCATAATATTAAAGTACTAATATCAGTCTATAATCTGGTTACAAAAACAAACACATAACATCATCAAGCAGTTAGATCTAAGCCCACAAAGAACCTGTCAGAGGCTTTTGGGCTGTTCTGGGTTTTTCCAGATTTTGAAAGTCATGGCCGGTCAACGAGGTTTGACCGTCCATAACTTTCATTCTGAACATGATTTGAGCTATCTATCAGTTCCAGATTACAGACAACATAACATACTACAAGTATCAACCTTTAAAACACAAAACCCAATTACAGAAATGGATCTACAAGGTCTGACATTCGTTGTCAGACTACATGAAATTTTTCTAGAAATTTGAAAATCATTGATTTGAGCATTTAGATGTTATGGACTTGTAATATACCAACCCAGATCATTAAATTAGACTATAAAAAACATCTTTTAACAACAAATTACAAGATCTAACAACAAATCATTGGAAAAAAATTATGGTTAGGGTTTATACCTTTGATGAACAAATTTTTGATTTTGTGTTGCTGATTTGGTTATGGTGTTAGTGGGGCTTGATAATGGGACTATAATGCTAGATAATTTCGGAGGTGTGGTGTTTGAGAGAGTTGAGTAAGGTTTTTGCACAAATTAAGTGAACAAAATATAATTTCTTTCTCCAATCCATATATATAGACAATTAGATACATGTATGAGCTGACCTAGAGATGATTTGCTGTCATTTGAAGGTCAAGGGAGTTGTTGGTTTGGTAAACAACTCAAAATATATCTAGATTTGCAAGCAAGCTTCTTAAAGAATTAAAAAGGGCATAAAAGACATTTAATAATTCAATTTAATGGCAAAAAATGAAACTTGACAAACCCTTAGGGTTTGACCCTTAGGGTTTAACCCTAACATTTAGCAAAAAGCAAAAATACAATTTAGCAACTAGGGTTTGTAAAATTATAAACTAAATTTAGTTTCCAAAATTTGAAAAATTAAAATTATTAATTAGATTAAATTAATAATTTTATTATATAGGAACATTAGGGTATTATAACATAATTAACTTTGCTATTTAAACAATTAGTGTTTAAAATTAGCAATTAAGGTTCCAAGAAATATCAGTTAGAGTTTTAATTTCGCGATTAAGGTTTCGATTTCAAATTTAGGGTTTTAATCATTATGGTCTTAAATCACTAATTAGGTTTATTTAAATTAGCGATATAAAACCTATTATACCTGACATTAATCACTGTAACACAATTCTTGACAGATCAAACCTCCGGTCTAGGTTTTCGGATTAGGGTTTAATAGAAATTCATATAATTAGGGTTTTAAATTTATAATTAGGGTTTTCTAATTAGCATAACACGAAGTAACACATAACACATATCATATAACATAGATATTAAATAATCTTAAATTTCTCATTTAAATTGATAAATAGGGTTAAATCAATTAATACTAGGGTTTGATCAATATACCATAATTGACCAACCATCAACAGTACGTTTTTACAGTACATATTTATAGCACTGAAAAATCAAAATATTATAACATTATAATATTATTATCATTTCTTGATCAAAACCCAGAATTAGGGTTTGGATTCCATATCTGATTTTATCTGCCATAATTAACCTTATAATTAAGTAAAAAATAATTTACTTAATAACCTGAACAAAATTCATATAATAAAATAATTATTCTAATTATTCTAAAATAATTTCTTATATTATTTAAATAATATATTCCTATATTTTCATGGAAAAGTAATTAATAAAACATTGCTAATATGAAATCAATTATTTTAAGAATATAATTGATAATAATCAATATTTCTAAAAATAAATTTATTTACAATAATTAATGTAATAAATAAATTTTATTTATCACACATATAATTATAATTACACATTACATTGGCACATATTATCCATATTTATTTTTATAATAAAAAAAATTTTTACGCAAAATTTATGATTTATTTTTATAGAAAATATCGAGTTGTCACAGCACGATTGGACGACGATCGTCGAATTCGTAAAATTGTCGAAATGGAAGTCAAATTTTGTGTTTGATAACTGAATCATTGTTTTACAATGGAGTTAAGTCATATTTGGCATTTAAGAGTTGCGGACTCAAAAATCACCGGATTCCGAGTTAGAACGAAGAAACGAGCGTTGAACGTTCATGAACGTTTATCTTTTTCGTTAAAAATGAACCAATAGGTGAATTTTTAGCAAACAATGTCACATAGATAAAATTCTTGGATGATCATGTAGATTACGAAATTTGTGAACCGTAAGCTTTTGAACGAGCCAATTCGGACTTATAACGAAGAAGTTATGCGTCCGGGAAATTCACAAAATTTCAAAACTAAAATTTTTATCTGGTGCACAGAGTTGGCGTCGCGGCGCCAACCCAAGGCAAAAGACCCGCGCCCCAGCACCATGCACAGTACGAAAAACCTCTGGAGAGTGGCGCCGTAGCACTGCCCATTACATAAGGACTCGCGCCCCAGCGCCAAGTCCGGGACACGCTAAGATAAGGCTCGCGCCGCAGCACGAGATGTGAATATAAGACCGGCGCCGCAGCGCCAGTCTCAGAACAAAGATAGAAAGAAAGGTTTCTATGTACAAAGAAAAGAAAACCTAAATTAATGGAAAGTGAACATAACTTAAGGACGATAATGTAGCATTGTTAAACTTTGTTAAACCTTAAGGAATGTAATGCAAAGGTTAAGATATCCTATTCAACGATAAATGCAATGGTAATGATAAACCGGAATGAATAGTAACTGAATCTAATACCCGATTAGATTGAAATGAAGGGTATGATATAGTCACATACATATTTGATTATATGTGACCTAATGTAAAGTTATTATGTGATCATGTATTGTAGGGACTTGAAAGACTTAAACATAAAGTTGATATATGGTAGCAGATGCTAAAGGCAAGTATTCTAACTTTTGTTTCAGTTCAATCTGAACAAGTTTAAGATTCATGTATTCTTTCGCATGAATTGATAATCTACTTTTGCATTATCGAATGTTGCTATCTTTTGTCAACTACTTGATATGGTTTTCAAAAGAAGACTGAAATGTTAAACAAATATTTTGTCGGTAAAACGACAGGCACGTGAGGTTGCCAAATGATTAAACGTACATACGTTTAATGGATCTAGTATTGATCAACATAGAGTACAATCGACTGATCACTTAGAAGTGCTCGTAAGTAATATCGGGCTTACGGAATTCATTCCGGGTTGTCCTTTTCAATAAAGAATGAATACTCAAGGTCTTTGACCGGAGTGAATATTTTAACTAAATATTGTATTATTGTAAAATATTTTGAAAGAAAAGATGAAGTGCTATTTTGAATTATCAATAGTACTTCATAACTATTGTTCAGTTATTGAAGATATACGATTCGTATGTGTCAAGCATGTTGTTATTGAATTGTTATACTTGCTGAGCTAGCCATGCTCACTCTTGCTTGAACCATATGAATGCAACTAAGACTGAACGTCCCGAAGGATCAAAAAGAGATAAAGGAAAATCTAAGGCAGATTGTTAAGCTGTCCTATAATAGTATAGGTCTATTGTTGTAATGTAACTGATATTATGACAAAGAACCTTTGTAATGGGTATAGAACCTGGGAAATTGTAAATATTACTTTAATATATAGAAGTTATATTCGTTCTTTGAGACTTTTCAATGGAATGAATATATGAATGTTGTACAGTATTGCACCATCTGTCGGGTTGGAAGATACCCGGATTTGGGGGCGTTACAATTCCATATCTTATAATGTTCATTAACACTTGTTACGGCGTTTCGACTTTCATTCGTCACACGCCCGAATCGTCTCTCTTGTGTATGCTTAGTGTGCTTACATAACTTATCTAATACATCATTTATTAATGTTAATCATTATTATGCTTCATAATATTTATGTTTTATAACTTAGAACAACATCTTTAATCGTCAGAAACACTACACTTCTATACGTGCATGCCCGACGCCCTCCGATTGCCTCTAAAAATGTAATAGTCCCAAAAATGACCATTTTGACCATTTCGAATGACCTCAAATTGAAAAACTTAAAGAAAAAGAGTTGTAGGCCTATTCGTCCTCGTTCTGGACCATCTTGAATCACCTCAATCGGAGTTCGTATGAAAATGTTATGGCTGTTTTACCAAGACAAGTCAAAGCTATCACAGTCAGCACACATTGGGCGCGCCCGTGCCACATCCAGCTCACCCGCGTCACTTCTAGTGTGCCCAACCATGCGGTCGCGCTCCTGGGCAGCGCGCCCTCGCTCGGCCTTGTTCAGTTTACAGTTTTTACCATAACTTTCTCGTTTTAAGTCCGAATTAGTTAGTTTTCGAATCGTTGGACTCGTTAAACTCTTAGCTACTCATCTAGAGAATAATTATAACACTTAAAACATATTAACAAATCATTTTAAAGGTTACAATTTAGTGTTCATACTATATTTTCATGTTTTAAACACATTTAGCGAATTGAAACGCCATGACTTCGTTTCTTAACCAATTGACATGATTCAAACTACGCCGTTTTTGTTTCTTCACATACTAACATAATCCAATACCAATTTACAGATTATAAAAAATATTAGACATAAAATTTCGTACTTTCTTAAGCCATTTTTCATAAACATACACTGTTATTTACTTTTCTCCCTACAAACCCAAATTTCATGAAATTGATACTCAAACAACACTCACATGTGATGATTAACAGAGTATAAATGCTACATACATGTATATGTATACTCAAACGACACGCACATGTGATGATTAGCTATTAAGTATCCTACGTCGTGCACAACATATTACATCTTAACATCATAACGGCAATATGCGTTACTTTCGGAACCATTGTCTCCGATAACATGTCCCCTTTTACAGGGTTGTTCACATCAGGTTTTCAACATCTGAATCTGCACCAAAATAATTTGGTTTGGCATAACTTCTCAAGAAACGCTTGAATTTCAAGAACATCTTTCAATATTCGTCTAGCTGAATCAAATAGCATAGACTTCTACAACAATTCGGACATCAATCGAAATATATATATATATATATATATATATATATATATTCTCATATCTTAAAGAAATCTCAAAATTCTTTTTATGGCGTCATGATTATGACGTTGTCATACTACATCTAACCATAGTGGGCTGACGATCATATGACACATCCAACACTAGGTTTCATTGCATTGATGACTTCATCGTTTATCATATCACCCGATACATATAATTAAAATATATTTTGAAAATTTAAAAATTATTTTTTTTATCTAGCCGAAACAAACAGCATAGATACGCGAATAATAGCACTATTTAAAAAAAATTTCTGGTTCATTAGTGTGACCCAACATTTTTTTTCAAAAATCAAAAGTATAACCATCTGCACGAAGTCAATACATGTCGAAAATCTAGCAAAACATAATAATTTCAAGTAAGAAATAAAATTCTAGAAAGAAGAGAAATGTGAAACACTTAGAAGAGGAAAAGGTGAGGAATATGATGATTTTAAAAAGATCTTTAGAGAAAGAATTTAGTTGCAGAACCTAATGAATAGATAGATATCAACATAAAATCTATTCTGATAAATAGAATGAATGAATATTAGTAAGTCAAAAATTTCGAGAACGAAATTCTTAGAAGAAGGGGTGAATGTAATATCCTGAGATTTTGATAATATAGTTTATGATAATGATCCTTAGAGAAAGATAATGAACGGGTCAAAGAATAAGTAATACTCAAATATAATTGAGTCTAAGTAAAGGTTATGAAATAAAACCTAGAATTTGTTGAAAAAAAATGAATGTAGCAGGAAATATAAAACTTATATTAAGGTAATGTGTTGAAGATATTCGATGATAAATTTTGAAAAAAGATTTGGTAAAAACCTGAGTAAGGTAGGGTTTCGGTGATTTCGAGGACGGAATCCTTATAAGGAGGGAATAATGCGACGAATGAATTATTTGAGTTGTGATTCTGGGGATAGAATCCTTATAAGGAGGGAATGATGTGACAACCCGAATTTTTATATGTTATTAAAATAGGAATTTAGTAATTAAAATTCTTATTATGAGATGTTTTGAATTTGAGTATGTATATATACGTGCTATATATTTTGAAATATGTGATCTGGTGTGAATATATATATATATATATATATATATATATATATATATATTGAGAAAATGAGGTTTAATAGTTAAGTTAACTATTAAAGAAATTAAATAAATTTGGTAAATATTTTTAATTTTTATTGAATTAAATAAATATTTTAAATAATTTATTTACTGAGAAAAATAAATTATTTATGAAATTGTGGTATAATAATTTAGTTACATGTGTATGATAATTAAATTAAAGTAAATGTAAATTTTATTATTTGAAGATTTAATTTAATGAATTAATTAAATTAAACGAGTTGTTTAATATGAAAGAAAATAAGTATATTAAATAAAGTAATGTTTAAGTCTAATTTATTAATTAAATTAGATACATGTAATTATTTATTAATTATAAGTATAATTATAATAAGATTATAATTATTATTATTATAAGTTATTTAAATTAACTAAAGGTGTGACACATAAAACTATATAATATAATATTATTAAAATAATCTAGTTTGGGAGAATTGGTGTGTGTGGCCAAATAAGTCCTTCTGGCCTTTGGTCTAATTTAACTGATGAAGACATATTATTGTATAACTGAAAGAGTACGTGGGAGGATGGCCATATCAGTTTATTTTCTACGCGTCTAAATTTTTTAAGGCTAAGTTCAGAGAGGGTTTGGTGAGAAGAAGGAAACATAGAGAGTTTGGAGAGAGAGAGAGCAAGAGAGTAAACATAGTGAATTGGATTCTCTGTGATTGTCAAGGAGAGGAATTCTAAACCTAGTAATCATCTTTTGCTAGTCAACAATCAAGGAATAAGGTATAACTTACTTCAATTTTAACTCTTATGTTTGAAATTTACATTGATAATTTTGTTGGATTGATACATATACATGTATGTAATGTTTATACGCTGTTAATCATCACATGTGAGTGTTGTTTGAGTATCAAATTCAGAAATTTGGGTTTGTAGGGAGAAAAGTAAATAATAGTGTATGTTTATGAAAAATAGCTTAAGAAAGTATGAAATTTTATGTCTAATATTTGTTATAATCTGTAAATTGGTATTGGATTATGCTAGTATGTGAAGAAACAAAAACGGCGTAGTTTGAATCATGTCAATTGGTTAAGAAACGAAGTCGTGGCGATTGAATTCGCTAAATGTGTTTAAAACATGAAAATATAGCATGAATACTAAATTGGAACCCTTAAAATGATTTGTTAATACGTCTAACTTTTGATTTTACATCATAATTCGATGTTAAGCTTAATAAAATGCAGAATAATTTAAACTTTTCTGTCATTTTACTTTAATTCCCTAAATCAAAATCTTTATCATTTACATATCTTTGAATCAATCTTATTTTATGATTCGCTTAATCAAAGTTATTATATGTACTTACATATCAATTTGGTATCCTTTATACATCGGACGGTTCAAAATTTAACTTTACAACTCAACATATAATATACATACATAAAACATTGAGTACATCTCATAAACCTTAATCATGGTTTAATAGTAATCTTTGTGTATTACATCTAATTCATGTCTTTCAAGTACCACATAGTGTTACCTTCAATCCTTTACCTGCAAAAATGGTTATTTGCAAGGTTGAGCTCGACAGCCCACCATAATCTAACAGTTTTCATGCATCACGTAGCATATAATAACATGCTCAACATATATCTCATAAACATTGGACTAACATAACATACATGCTACAGTTCATATAACAAGTATAAAGATTGAGTTCTTTACTCAATCAACATGCTTTACTCAATCAACGTAGTCATAAGTTGACTTTAACGTTTCATACTTTCAACATATATACAATACATCATGCTCTTTGAAATAAAGACTTAAAATAGTTAATCATCAAGTTTACATAGCAAATAGGAACTGAAATACTTGCCTTGATTGTTGTTTACCAATAACAGTTTAACAGCTTACAGCTATCTGCACTTCACGTGCCCTACACAATTATATAATCATTCACATTAACTATTAGTCACATAGCAACGTATAGTAGTTATAAAGTAAACTTTACTCTACTTCTCATAACCCTTCCTATTAATCAATACACAATGTTTAATTTGATTGTGTTAACTTTCGACTTATATCTAACTATACTTCTTCTTAGTCATACTGGAAGTTCATTCAAATATTTAAGTCTTGCTAGGAATCATTATTGGTTGTATATTAACCCCATTTCATATCTTATAATATTCATTTCATTTGACTTAAAACACTTTTTACGTTCATTAACACTTGTCACAGCGTTTTGATGTTTATTCGTCATACGCCCGATTTGTCTCTCTTGTGTATGCTTAGTATGCTTATACAACTTATCTAATACATCATTTATCAATGTTAAGTATCATTATATTTGTTAACATTCATATTTACATATCATTATATTTACTGTTCATTATATGCATGTATATTTCAGTGGATCCATCAAAACTGGAAGCTGTAATCAATTGGGAACAACCAAGAACACCGTCGGAGGTGAGGAGTTTCTTGGGACTGGCCGGTTATTGTAGAAGATTTATTCAAGATTTTTCTAAGATTGCCACTCCGTTGACGAATTTGACGAGAAAGTCTGTAAAATTTGTTTGGACGGAGAATTATGAAGAGAGTTTTCAAGATTTGAAGAAGAGGTTAAGTGTGGCACCTGTGTTGTCATTGCCAGATAATACGGGAAACTGTAACATTCCATATTTTTAAATGTAAGTTATAAATATTTATTGATTTATATAAATATTTATTGCATGTGTTTATTATTGAATAAGTAATTGTTCAATTTGAATGAGTTGTTTTAGTTAATTATTTATTTGTTAAATAATTAATGTGTTATGTGGATTGAGTTATGCGATTAAGTGATTTATTTAATAAATTGTTATTTCATAAAGTGTGACAAATAACTATGTGATAAAGAGTTATTAAAATAAATTACAGTCATTTTAATTTAGTTTTGCCAAACAAGGTGTAAGTATATTAATCATTTAAATTTTTAATGGTTTGCCAAACAAAGCCTTATTGCTTTTGAATTTCTTTTGAAATTAAATTATTAATTAAATAAATAATATATATAATATATATTATTTTGGGTAACTGCTAAATTAATACGATCATTAGTTGAGCGTCAGTTTTATACGTTTTAGTTTTAAAGGTAAGCGTTGGTTTTAGTTAATATTACGTATATGCTATTTTGGCTTAAGCCTAATCAACATTTGAAGTTTGTCTAAGATAGTTGAGAGAGAGACAGAGAGAGGAAAGCTCTGAGATTATTATTATCAGTGAACAACAAAGTTTTCTAAAATCAACAAAAGAGGTAGGTGCTTATAACGTTAAATTATGTGTACGTAATCTTATATGTTTCACGCTATATACTTACTATGAATTTGATAGTCTGTGTTCTTGAAAGTCATTCACTCTGTTAAGGTTTTTACCAAAAATTATCTGTAAAACATGTTCTAGAATTGGTTATGATGTTATGTGTTTTTATTGTTATAATTGTTATAGTTAGTTAGCATATATATATATATATACGAACATATGATTTCATGATAACAAAAATTGTGAACTAATACGCGAATTGAACCTTGTATGTGTTAATTGAACTATAGATGTTAATTTGTTAGATGTTGGTATACTTGTATTTCAAAGGAATCAAATTTGGTTGATAATAGTGAAAATTTCGTTCACTGTACTTTAGAAATCAACAATGGAGTTTTGAGTTTTAACCAAATATTATTTTAGTGATTTAAGTCCTTTAAATTTGTTGTTCAATTGTTGAAAATTGGTATATGGATAATTGTTAGCAATTATGTGTAGTTTATATTTGTTATACATGTTGTTTGGGGCAAATTGTTATTACAAATTTAAGACAGTAGCTTTGGGCTGTTCTTCTTTTTGGTTCTGTGAGTTTCAGCACTCCAGCGTCAAAATTCACGTCCCAGCGCCAAAGTTCGCACCCCAACGCCAAAAATGGGCCAGTAGCTCGCTCCCCAGCGCTGTAACTCGCGCCCCGGCGCTGGTACTCGCGCCCCGACGCCACTAATCCGCGCCCCGGCGCCGGAAAAGTTGTCTGAGTTGGGCAGTTTTGACCTCCTATAGTAAAATGGCCATAACTTTCTCATACAAACTCCGATTGAGTTGATTCAAGATGATCCGGAACGAGGACGAATATACCTACAACTTTCATGCTTTAAGTTTTTTAATTTGAGGTCTATAACAGTGTTCAAAACGGCCATCTTTAGGAATGTTGTGTATTTGGAGCCAATCGGAGGGCGTCGGGATGCACGAATGCAAGTGCAACCCTTTGTGTATTAGTATAACTTAATGATAAAATGTTGGACATGTAATAGGATGTTGTATCAAGTTGTTAGTGTTAATGTGGTGCAATGACATGATCACTTAAGTAGTTGTAATAAAGCTAAAAAGTAATGTTCATGAAAAGATGTGATGTTGTTTAAACTTAAACTTAGTTAGTAGTTATACTAAGAGTAATAAAGTAACTCATAAAGGTAATGTTAGTGTAACTAATGTGTATTGTCAATACATATGGTATGTGTAGGACTTGGGGTGAACGTGAATAGTAATTGTTTAACCTACGCACGAGGCAAGTTCCCTAACCTTTGCTACTTTATTATTCAGCAAGGTTACTTTTCGCTGTTATGTTATACTTATGCAAGTTCTCTAACTCTACTTTTTTAATTGTCTAAGTTTCTAAACCTATCTTTTTACATTAAGCAAGTTTTCTAATTCTAAAGCTTCGTTATGCAAAATTCATATGCTATACTTTATTGAGTAAAGTATTTCCATTAAGCAACTTCATTGTATCCAGTTATTCATGATGATACAAGTTTCTCATATGTGCACTTTCGTTGAGATAGTTATTATGATTATGCAAGTTTTCTTAACTCTAAACTTGTTATATTAGCATGCAAGTACCTTTAGTTTATCGTTCAAACTATTATTTGTTGTGCATGCTTGATATTAAATTCTAAGATGTAACCTTAGCTTAATGTTATTCAAAGCAAGGTATGATGTGTTATTCAATAGTTATGCTATTAGATTATCCCTAAAGCATGAACTTAGAACGAAATACATATTCAGTTATGATTATTCAATAACATAGTGTTATTATCTTTTATTCAACTAATCCTTAGTTGATGTCCGTTGAATTCCAAATTACCTTGAAGTGTATCCAAACCAAACTATCTTTGGGGCGGACTTGTACTCAAAATACTGAGATGAACAACCCTATTTATAGGGGTTACGCTTAGTTTTGTACTTTGCGCTAAAATATTTGTATACAATACATGTATGAACGGTTGATCCCCCTAAGTACCTTAAAGTCATTATGGTCGTATGACTGTAAAAGTTTAAGTTGAAAGATTACTTATAATTGTGGACAAGGTTCGTGGTCATTAGACCCTCAGTGAATGTTAAGATGTTAATATAACCTATTGTTCAGTTCTATTGAGCCCCTGAATGGGCAGAGAATGTAAAAGTTATTCATTGATATTTCAAGTGAGCCTTGATTGCTCACTCTTGCCTGTAAAATCCTTACAGCTAAAGATGGAAAGGGTGACGTACCTAGCACCAGTAAAGGAAAGGGAATGATGAACAAGTACTGAAGACTTGTAATAGTTTTGATAGTTTTATTATCAGACTTTGGTTTAAAGAATGTAATGAAGTTTATTCAAATTTTCCGCATGAATGATTGTATGTAAAGGTTAGATAACCTGGGAGATATTATTTTATGTAATTCTTGTATGGGCAGGTTTATTATTCAATTTTATTTATGATTGGGTAGTTATAAATGAATGTTTTGATTACGTAAACACCAAATCTTGAGGTAATGAAGTACCGAGATTTGGGGGTGTCACAGGTTGGTATCAGAGCTTTAGGTTATGAACCTTAGGTGGGGGGAAAAGCCTTAGGAAGTAGCCTTTGAAAAGATAGTGGAGATAACTCTTATCGAGTTTTCTAAGGAAAGGGTAATAAAACACTTATATGCTTATGTGTTTATAACTTATGTGCTCGCGAGTGTCGAGTAGAATGATTAATAACTAAAACTTTAAAATTTTGTTGTCAGTATGACTAGTGTCGGAGAATCAAGTCAGGCTAGGGAGGAGGGACCTCAAATGACTATAGAGGAGGAGCCTCGCGACATTCAGGTAGTTTGGGAACAACTACTGCCACGGGAGTCAGCCCCATTGGTCACAGTGGTTGAAGATGAGTATGATGATGTGGAGACGGATGAGGAGGATCCCGTGGAGTTACCACAAGAGGATGAAGATAACGAGGATGAGGAAGAGGAGACTCCACTAACCTCGATGGCGGCTCGTATGTATGATGAGGTCTACGACCGTGACGTGGGACTTCAGGACACAGTTGAGGAATTGCAGGAGATAGTAGCTGAACAACAGACTGCAATGACACAGAAGGACGACGACATCCAGGATCGAGATGAACGTCTAACTAATGCTAAAGAGAAGCTGATGCAGACTGAAGGAGAGAAGGAACAACTGATCGAGATGGTCGTGGAACTGAAGAAAAAGCTGAATGAAGAAGCTACCAAGAGGGCGAGAGCTGAAGACGCATACGAGGAAGCTTATCAACGAACTGGAAGAGCAGTAAGGGACGCACAAGCAAAGAGGATGAAGATGGAAGAGATGGATAAAGTATTCAATATCGTGATCAATCGAGCTCAAGATCGGGTCATGGGTTATCCAATTCAGTTCGAGACTCTGCCATCATACGTGTTAGATCGCCGAACCATGTTCCGTGTTATGGAAGAAGAGCGTCAAAAGGCTACTGATTATCTTAATAGATCATCGTAGGAAATCTGTCTGTTTTGCAAGTAATAAGTGTTAAATAATGTGTAAATCCCGAGTGTTAAGTAACCATGGGATATGAGAATGATGATGCTGTCCTGTAACTTTTGTAGTTCTGAAAAGGAATGTAAATGGCAGTGATGCTATTATTGTTATGTTTTTCGAAGTTATGATGAATAAATAAAAAGCTATTATTTTATTCAAAAGTGTTATGTGGTTATTTTTTTATGGAGACAAGTTAATTAGAAAATACTTAAAGAAGTTGGGTAATAGTCTAATAGATGTTTTTTTTTTCTAATAGAAAATGCCCCAGACGTGAACACCAAATCTTGAGGTAATAAAGTACCGAGATTTGGGGGTGTCACAGAACCAATGCGAGAACTAACAATAACGATGTTGAGGATAATCCCGTCCAACAACTAGTGACATTACTAATAGGAGCGTTGTAGAATCAACCTCAAAACCAAGGCACAACGTTTAAGGAGTTTAAGGCGGTCGGACCACCTGAATTTCGTGGGTCAATGAATCCGGTCGAGGCACAGACCTGGATTATGGAGATTGAGAAGATATTTGAAGTCACTAGGGTAGGGGATGAACAGAAGACTACTTTTGTAACATTCATGTTGAAAGTAGAAGCTAGTTATTGGTGGCAGGCCAATAAAACCTGGGAAGGACCAGGAGTGATGACTTGGGATAGGTTTAAGGAGTTATTCTTCGAGACCTACTTCCCAGAGAGTTCTAAGAGTCAGTTAGAGGTTCAGTTTTTGGAACTAAAGCAGGGAGCGATAACGGTGTCTGAGTATGCCGTGAAATTCAACGAATTGGCGAGGTTTGCGCCATATCAAGTTAGTACAGACGAGCGTAAGGCAAAGAGGTTCGAATAGGGACTGAAGCCCTGGTTGTACAATAGGGTTTCCCTATTCCAGTTGAAGACGTTTACAGCAGTGATGGAGAAGGCTATACTCACTGAAGGTGGAGGCGAGGCAGTGTTAAAATTAAATCAAGAGCAGAAGAAAAAGAAGAATGAGGTGGAAGTGAAGAATGGTAGCAGAGGCAATGGAAATGGCAATAACAACAATAACTTGAAGAGGAAGTGGAACGGAAATGGGGGTACTGGAAACCGGCAGAGTAACCAACAGTTTAGGAAGTTTGAAGCATGTGCTACATGCGGGAGGTTTCATAAGGGTGTGTGCTTAATGGGGAAACGTGCATGTTTCAACTGTGGCCAGGAGGGTCACATCGCCTCAAATTGCACCCAACCCAAGAAGAATGTCTGTTTCACATGTGGATCCAAGGATCATTTTGCTCGTGAATGCCCTCAGAAGAAGGTCGGAGAAATAGTAATAAGTAAGGGAGGCAGCAGTGGAGGTACTTGGGCCATTGCTGGACCTACAGCATCAAACAAACCCATAGCCAGAACTTTCAACATGACTGTGCAAGATGCTGTTCAATCAAAAGATTTGGTGTTCACGTAATCAAAACATTCATTTATAACTACCAAATCATAAATAAAATTGAATAATGAACCTGCCCATACAAGAATTACATAAAATAATATCTCCCAGGTTATCTAACCTTTACATACAATCATTCATGCAGAAAATTTAAATAAACTTCATTACATTCTTTAAACCAAAGTCTGATAATAAAACTATCAAAACTATTACAAGTCTTCAGTACTTGTTCATCTTTCCCTTTCCTTTACTGGTGCTAGGTACGTCACCCTTTCCATCTTTAGTTGTAAGGATTTTACAGGCAAGAGTGAGCAAACAAGGCTCACTTGAAATAACAATGAATAACTTTTACATTCTCTGCCCATTTAGGGGCTCAATAGAACTGAACAATAGGTTCTATTAACATCTTAACATTTACTGAGGGTCTAATGACCACGAACCTTGTCCACAGTTATAAGTAATCTTTCAACTTAAGCTTTTACAGTCATACGACCATAATGACTTTAAGGTACTTAGGGGGATCAACCCTTCGTACATGTATTGTATACAAACAGTTCAGCACAAAGTACAAAACTAAGCGTAACCCTTATAAATAGGGTTGTTCATCTCAGTATTTTGAGTATAAGTCCGCCCCAAAGATAGTTTGGTTTGGATACACTTCAAGATAATTTGGAATTCAACGGACATCAACTAAGGATTAGTTGAATAAAAGATAATAACACTATGTTATTGAATAATCATAACTGAATAAGTATTTCATTCTAAGTTCATGCTTTAGGGATAATCTAATAGCATAACTATTGAATAACACATCATACCTTGCTTTGAATAACATTAAGCTAAGGTTACATCTTAGAATTTAATATCAAGCATGCACAACAAATAATAGCTTGAACGATAAACTAAAGGTAATTGCATGCTAATATAACAAGTTTAGAGTTAAGAAAACTTGCATAATCATAATAACTATCTCAACGAAAGTGCAGAGATGAGAAACTTGTATCATCATGAATAACTTGATACAATGAAGTTGCTTAATGGAAATACTTTACTCAAGAAAGTATAGCATATGAATTTTGCATAACAAAGCTTTAGAATTAGAAAACTTGCTTAATGTAAAAAGATAGGTTTAGAAACTTGGACAATTATAAAAGTAGAGTTAGAGAACTTGCATAAGTATAACATAACAGTGAAAAGTAACCTTGCTGAATAATAAAGTAGCAAAGGTTAGGGAACTTGCCCCGTGCGTAGGTTAAACAATTACTATTCACGTTCACCCCAAGTCCTACACATACCATATGTATTGACAATACACATTAGTTACACTAACATTACCTTTATGAGTTACTTTATTACTCGTAGTATAGCTACTAACTAAGTTTAAGTTTAAACAATATCACATCTTTTCATGAACATTACTTTTTAGCTTTATTACAACTACTTAAGTGATCATGTCATTGCACCACATGCACATTAACAACTTGATACAACATCCTATTACATGTCCAACATGTTATCATTAAGTTATACTAATACACAAAGGGTTGCACTTGTATTCGTGCATCCCGACACCCTCCGATTGGCTCCAAGTACACAACAGTCCTAAAGATGGCCATTTTACTACAGGAGGTCAAAACTGCCCAACTCACATAACTTTTCCGGCGCCGGGGCGCGGATCAGTGGCGCCGGGACGCGAGTACCAGCGCCGGGGCGCGAGTACCAGCGCCGGGGTGCTAGTTACAGCAATGGGGAGCGAGCTACTGGCCCATTTTTGGCGCTGGGGCGCGAACTTTGGCGCTGGGGCGTGAATTTTGACGCTGGGGCGCCGAAACTCACAGAACCAAAAAGAAGAACAGAGCCCAAAGCTACTGTCTTAAATTTGTAATAACAATTTGCCCAAAACAACATGTATAACTAATATAAACTACACATAATTGCTAACAATTATCCATATACCAATTTTCAACAATTGAACAACAAATTTAAAGGACTTAAATCACTAAAATAATATTTGGTTAAAACTCAAAACTCCATTGTTGATATCTAAAGTACAGTGAACGAAATTTTTGCTGTTATCAACAAAATTTGATTCCTTTGAAATACAAGTATACCAACATCTAACAAATTTAAATGTATAGTTCAATTAACACATACAAGGTTCAATTCGCGTATTAGTTCACAATTTTTGTTATCATGAAATCATATGTTCGTATATATATATATATATATATATATATATGCTAACTATAACAATTATAACAATAAAAACACATAACATCATAACCAATTCTAAAACATGTTTTACAGATAATTTTTGGTAAAAACCTTAACAGAGTGAATGACTTTCAAGAACACAGACTATCAAATTCACAGTAAGTATATAGCGTGAAACATATATGATTACATACACATAATTTAAGGTTATAAGCACCTACCTCTTTTGTTGATTTTAGAAAACTTTGTTGTTCACTGATAATGATAATCTCAGAGCTTTCCTCTCTCTGTCTCTCTCTCAACTATCTCAGACAAACTTCAAATGTTGATTAGGCTTAAGCCAAAATAACATATACGTAATATTAACTAAAACCAACGCTTACCTTTAAAACTAAAATGTATAAAACTGACGCTAAACTAATGATCGTATTAATTTAGCAGTTACCCAAAATAATATATATTATATATATTTTATTTATTTAATTAATAATTTAATTTCAAAAGAAATTCAAAAGCAATAAGGCTTTGTTTGGCAAACCATTAAAAATTTAAATGATTAATATACTTACACCTTGTTTGGCAAAACTAAATTAAAATGACTTTAATTTATTTTAATAACTCTTTATCACATAGTTATTTGTCACACTTTATGAAATAATAATTTCTTAAATAAATCACTTAATCACATATCTCAATACACATAACATATTAATTATTTAACAAATAAATAATTAACTAAAACAACTCATTCAAATTGAACAATTACTTATTCAATAATAAACACATCCAATAAATATTTATATAAATCAATAAATATTTAAAAATATGGAATGTTACATCATTCCCCTCTTATAAGGATTCTGTCCTCAGAATCACAACTCAAACAACACATTCGTTACATTCTTCCCTACTTATAAAGATTCTGTCCCCAGAATCGAAGACACAGATTAAACAAATAACTCAGGGTACTATTTCGTCATTTTTTCTTCGAGTTCCCACGTTGCTTCTTCAGCATTGTGGTTTCTCCATATCACCTTCACAGAAGGTATCACTTTATTCCTGAGCACTTGTTCTTTCCTGTCGACTATCTGGATAGGAACCTTTTCATAAGACAAATCTTTCTCGAACTACAACGGTTCATACTCGATCACGATGTTGAGGATAATCCCGTCCAACAACTAGTGACATTACTAAGACCATGTGTCGCTAGGGTAGGGGACGAACAGAAGACTGCTTTTACAACATTCATGTTGAAAGCAGAAGCTAGTTATTGGTGGCAGGCCAATAAAACCCGGGAAGGACCATGAGTGATGACTTGGGATAGTTTTAAGGAGTTATTCTTCAAGACCTACTTCCCATAGAGTTCTAAGAGTCAGTTAGAGGTTCAATTTTTGGAACTGAAGTAGGGAGCGATGACGGTGTCTGAGTATGCCGTGAAATTCAACGAATTGGCGAGGTTTGCGCCATATCAAGTCAGCACAGACGAGCGTAAGGCAATGAGGTTCGAATAGGGATTGAAGCCCTGGCTGTACAGTAGGGTTTCCCTGTTCCAGTTAAATACATTTGCAGCAGTGATGGAGAGGGCTATACTCGCTGAAGGTGGAGGCGAGGCAGTGACAAAATTCAATCAAGAGCAGAAGAAAAAGAAGAATGAGGTGGAAGTGAAGAATGGTAGCGGAGGCAATGGAAATGGAAATAACAACAACAACTTGAAGAGGAAGTGGAACGGAAACGGGGGTACTGGAAACCGGCAGAGTAACCAACAATTTAGGAAGTATGAAGCATGTGCTACATGCGGGAGGTTTCATAAGGGTGTGTGCTTGATGGGGAAACGTGCATGTTTCAACTGTGGCCAGGAGGGTCACATCGCCTCAAATTGCACCCAACCCAAGAAGAATGCATGTTTCACATGTGGATTCAAGGATCATTTTGCTCGTGAATTCCCTCAAAAGAAGGTCGGAGAAACAGTAAGAAGTAAGGGAGGCAGCAGTGGAGGTACTTGGGCCATTGCTGGACCTACAGCGTCAAACAAACCCACAGCCAGAACTTTCAACATGACTGTGCAAGATGTTGTGCAATCAAAAGATGTGGTGTCAGGTATTATCCCAATCAACGATATTAATGCTTATGTATTATTTGATTCAGGTGATACTTGTTCGTTTATATCTGATGAATTTTCTAAGAGGTTAGAATTGCCTAGAGAAGAACTGAATTTCCCTTTGAACATAGAATTTGCGAATAGGGAGGTGATTCCTGTTAGGTTTGTATACAAGAACTGTAGAGTGAACATTAAAGGGAATATCCTGATGGTAGATTTAATTCCGATTAGACTCGGGGAATTTGATGTAATTTTGAGAATGGATTGGCTGTTCAAATATGGAGCAGTAATTGATTGTCACAAGAAGTGTGTAAACCTCATGACTCGTCAAAGGTAGTTTTCCATGGTAGCAAATCGCCTAGAAAAATGAAATGTCTGACGATTATGCAGGCCAAGAAGTTGTTGAGTCAAGGTTGTGTGAGTTATTTGGCTTACATAGTCGATACTCAGAAGAACACGTGGAACATTTATGTCTGACATTGGAGACACTAAGAAAGGAAAAGTTGTACGCGAAATTCTCTAAGTGTGAATTTTGGCTCGATCGTGTACAATTTTTGGGTCATGTGATTGACAAAGATAGGATTTCAGTAGATCCATCGAAAGTGAAAGTTGTAATCAATCAGGGAACAACCAAGGACACCTTTGGAGGTGAAGAGCCCTTCCTGTCCACAATTATAACATACTGACTTTCCTTTGAGACATATTCCTAAGTGAGTCTTCCCGCAGGTTTTACAGGCCTCCATCCTTCTCTTAGAATCCCCTTATTTTACTCCGGTATTCCTAGAGTTAAAGCCTTTCCTCTTTTGACCGTTTCCACTTCCACTGACTCCCTCGGACTTGGTTCCTCCATCAACCTTGCCCTTGCTCTTCTTATCCTTGTGGTACTGGCTCAGAGCCTCATTCCCACCTTCGACAATTATTGCCTTTTCTAATATGGTTCCAAAGGAAGTACTTTGGAACACCGAGATTGGACTATAGAGCCAGGGTTTCAAGCCCTACTCAAATCTCCTAGCCTTTCTCACTTCAGTGTCCACTTGATGTGGAGCGAATCGTGCCAGTTCATTAAACTTGGAAGCATACCGGGGAACTGTCATCTCCCCTTGTTTCAATTCAAGAAACCTCATTTCCATCCTCTTTGCATACTCATGGGAAAATAGTTCTCGAAGAAAATCTCCTTAAACCTCTCCCACGTTAGATTTCCTATATCGGCCCTAGCCTGATTTGCCTCCCACCAGAAGTTGGCCTCTCCTTTCATCAAATAGGTTGCAAAGGCAACCTTTTGACCCTCCTCAACATTTGCTATTACAAATGCTTTCTCGATTTCTTTTACCCAAGTCTGGGCTTCTATAGGGTCCGTAGTTCCTTTGAACTCCGGTGGACCTACACTTTTAAAATCCTTAAAAGTAGTAGCTCGTACTACTCCCGGAATCACAGGTACATTAGCCCCCGCTCTATTAAATGCAGTCGTTAAAAGATTAACGAACTCCTGCATTGGATTAACTAGACCACCCTCTGGTTGGTTAACATTTGTATCTTGATTTCGTTGTCTCCTTCTTGGCGGCATTTTGCTGTTAAGAAAACAACACATCATTATTATATTATTCTTGTTGTGGTTTGTTATTATTTATAAGAAAATAATAATTCATGTTCATTACTCAATATATTCCATAAAAAGACTTATATTGATTCATAACTTGTAGTATAGCACTACATTGCCTTACATTACTCAACCTTGCTGATTACATTACCATCCCGCAATTACTTTCCAAAAATTAGGATTTTACACAAGACTACCCTTTGTTTATATAAAAGAGGGTTTTATGTCACTACTAGATATGTAATATTTACGTATCTAAGCTACTCTAGCTATTGCTAGATTACATTTTCCGTAAGGCATTCTCAAAGTCTGCTCTGGCCAAACCGGCAACAACATCTCTACTGATGGTATGACGGGTCTGTCTCGCTTCTATCTGATATCCAGCTAACTGCTGCTGGAAATCTACACGAGAACTCCTATGTATATAGGACATCCTCTCCAACTTCCACTGTTTAGTCTTTAGCTCCTGCTTGAGCTCAAAGACTTCTTCTTTCAAATCTCGGACCTTGTCCATAGCTAGGACTCTATCATCGTGCTCCTCTTCCCACATTCCTTCTATACTAGCCTTGTCCTCCCGGACAGCTTGGAGTTCCTCTTTTAACTCCTTAACCTCTTGAAAGTAATGGATATTTCTATCCAATACTGACATAAACAATGCCTTCATTGATTCTCCCGTAGACAATTCCTCTGTAGGTGGAACCTGATCAAAGGACATCACGTCCACCTCCTCCTCTATCATGCCATCAAATATAGACATGTAGTCTAAATCGTCTGAGTCTCCAGACTCGATTGTCACCACTTCTAGTTCTACGGCTACAGGATTTGGTAGTATCTCTACCCGATTAACCGAATTCTCGCTCACTAACTGTATGTCTCTATACATATCATTTTCTCCTGACATCTACAATAAAACAATATAGTTTGATTAGAACACATCAGTCAATAATAAAAACACATAACATAAATGCATACGTGCTTTTTGATTCAGGTGCTACTTGTTCGTTTATAGCATGTGATTTTTCTAAACGACTAAAATTATTTTTCGAAAAATTATCTATACCTTTTAACATTAAGGTAGCAAACGAAGAGATAATTCCTGTTGAAGATATTCATAGGAGTTGTTGCGTAGATGTACGGGGTTGTAAGTTATCGGTATATTTAAAACCGATAAAGTTAGGAGAATTCGACGTAATTCTAGGAATGGATTGGTTAATTAATCATGGAGTAATTATAGATTGCCAAAATAAATGTGTGAGAATCAAGTCGTTGAAGCAACCTCCTATAGTATTTTATGGTAGTAAGTTGCCGGGATGTCCGTGTTGCCTTACGATAACACAAACTAGAAAATTGTTAAGGAAAGGTTGTGTGGGTTACCTTTGCCATGTTGTGGATACCCAGAGAGTGGGAGCAACCATGGAACAAATACCAATAGTAAATGAGTTCATGGATGTATTTCCAAGTGAGTTACCGGGGTTACCGCCGGATAGGGAGATCGAATTTGTGATAGACGTTGTGCCAGGAGCAGCACCAGTCTCAAGGGCAGCGTATTGTATAGCGCCTGTGGAAATGAAAGAACTAATGGTTCAGCTACAGGAACTATTGGACAGAAAGTACATTCAACCAAGTGTTTCTCCGTGGGGGGCACCAGTGTTGTTTGTCAAGAAGAAAGATGGATCGTTAAGGCTTTGTATCGACTATCGGGAGTTGACCAAGTTAACGATAAAGAATAAATACCCATTGCCCAGGATCGATGATCTTTTTGATCAATTAAAAAGGGGTAAAGTATTTTTCTAAAATAGATTTCCGGACGAGGTATCATCAGTTGAAAGTTAGGAAGGAAGATGTACCAAAGACGGCATTCAGGACTCGTTATGGTCATTACGAGTTTTTGGTAATGTCATTTGGGTTGACAAATGCACCTGCTGTATTTATGGATATGATGAACAGAGTGTTCAAACCATATTTGGACCAGTTCGTCGTTGTGTTTATCGATGATATTCTAGTCTATTCTAAGACGCCAGAAGATCATGCTGAACACTTAAGATTAGTGTTGGAAACAGTAAGGAAGGAGAAGCTATATACGAAATTCACCAAATGTGAATTTTGGCTGGAAAAGGTGCAGTTTTTAGGTCATGTCATTGACCAAGAAGGGATTTCAGTACATACTGTAACGAATCATTATAGAAAGTGGAGTTGATGGTGGAAGCATAAGTATTCTAAATCTACTAGGTATGCTAGACTTTCGAAATTTATTGACTTCGTTCTGATGTTCACACTTCTATTTTCTTGAAAAATATTGGATGAAATGATGGAACCAGTGAGTTTTAACAATAATAATGTTATTCGTATGTCTATGCTAATTGCTTCGGCTAGACAAAAATTATTTACAATATATTAAAATGTATTTTATATCATTAATGCATCATGTAACCTGGTGCAAGGATGATTAAAACGATGGAGTCATCAATGCAGTATTACCTAGTGTTGGATGTGATCTAAGGATCGTCAGCCCACTATGGTATGATGTAGTATGATAAATTCACCAAATGACGGAATCCTCAACGGACTGTAAATACAGTGCGGTATCATGACGTCATAAAAAGATTTTTGAGATTTCTTTGAGATATGAAAATTCATATGTATGTATGTATATGTATATTTTGGTTGATGTTCGAATTGTTGTAGAGGTCTATGCTATTTGATTCAGCTAGACGAATATTGAAAGATGTTCATGAAATTCAAGTGTTTATTGAAAAGTTATGCCAAACCAAATTGTTTTGGTGCGGATTCAGATGTTGAAAAGCTGAGGTGAACAACCCTATAAGGGGACATGTTCTCGGGGATAATGGTTCCAAGCGTAACGCATATAGTCGTTACAAAATACTACGTTGCGGCCCAACGTAGTGGTACAATAGGCTGGCCACCTAGTGTACGTAAGGAGGGTGTTTTCAGTCTTTGTGATTGATAAACACTCTGGTTTACAGTGTGAAGGATTGAGTTGAAGCACTAGTAAATCGAGAATAGAGTTCACGGTCTTGTGACCCCTCAACATGATTTGAATCTTTTAAATTCCTGAGTTATTCATACTACTTCCTAATTATTCAGCAATTATGGAAGATTCTTGCTATTCTAAAAGGCGAATGTGGTAAGGATGATATTCCTTAGAAAGAAGTAAGTCGTAGAATGCGACAATGAATGATGAATATATTGAATAAGTGAGAAAAGAAGTGTTGATATGAGAAGGAGATGAGTTATCAAAGAATAAAATAAAACTTTTAATAGAAAAGTTAATAATTGTAGAAAGATCTTTGTGGAAAGAAAGTGATTATAGAACCCAATGATTGAATAAATTATTAACGTAAAATCTATTTTGATAGATTGAATGAATAAAGATTAATAGATAAAATTTCGAGGACGAAATTCTTAGAAGAAAGGGTGTATGTAATATTTCGAGTAAATTTTGAAAAAAGATTTGGTGAAAACCGAGTAAGGGAGGTTTCTTTGATTCCGAGGACGGAATCCTTATAAGGAGGGAAGGATGTGACAACCCGAATTTTTATAAGTAATTGAAATAAGAATTTAATAATTAAAATTCTTATTATGAGGTGTATATATTTTGAATTATATGATCTGGTGTGAAGAGAATTATATATTCATATGTTGGAGAATGTGAGATTTAATAGGTAATTAAACTATTAAAGATATTAAATAATATTAGTTAATTTAATTAAGTTGAAATTGTGTTATGAGATAATATAATTTTAATTATTATGCCTTTTGGGCAATGAAAATTATTATGAGTTAAGTTTCATAAATAGTGTGAATAATTCACTTAATTAAAATAGTTAATTAATACAAGTATAATTGATTTAATAAAGTGAGAATGTAATATATTGCATGAAAATGTAAATATTAGTATAATGCGAGTGAAATATTTATTAAGTACATTAAATATTTTAGTTGGAAACTTTATAGAATTAGATGAATATTTATGATATTAAATAAATATTTGATGAAAATTGGTATGAGATAGTTTATTTAAGTGTGATAAAATAGATGAGATTTATACATATTTTATTACGCGAGTATAATTGTGATATTCTAATTTAATTAAATAATTAAATTAGAGGAGTGAGAATTTGTTAAATAATGTTATGATTATAATGGTTGAATAGAAATTATAATTTTACTAATAAGGTTAATTTTATTTCTTAAGGAATTAAAGGTACATAATCTAGTTTATATTTCTAGTTTATGTATTCTTGAGTTTCTTTTAAAATTGGACTTTTGGTTAATGAATTTGGAGGTTACGATGTTATATATGTTATTAGATATTTATAATTTGATAATGGTCATCTAGAAACAAATTTTCAGAAATCAAATTCATGTATTTATACTAAAGAAGAGGAATTTGGGTTTTTATTGTAATGTGTGTTTTCGTGTACTTTGGGACTAAAGTTGATGATGAATTCATGATGAAAACTTTAAATTGATGGATGATTGTTGTTCTCCTCTATAAAACGAAAACGACGCAACTTGAACGGATCGAATTGGTTAAGAAACGAATTCTTGATGAATGAATACACTCAGTATGTTGAAAATAGGAAAAATTAGTATAAACAAATTAGAATTAGTATAAACCAAGTCCCACATCAACTAAATTGAGAACTTTACCCTTTGCTAAACCTATAAATAGAAGGGCTTGATCCTTTGTTTCATTCACCAACAATAAGGCCTCCAATTTTGAGAAAGGCTTTGTTGTGGGAGGACTTTTTATAAAGATCTTCTCTTAGTTAAATTTTGGTCGAGTACGTATTCAGTTTGTGGAATTCATATTTTCGGGTATGTTTCTTATTTAATTTTTGGTAATGTTATTATTTTAAATATTGTATTTAGTTTGTTAGTTAAAGTTTGTATTTTGGAAGTTTAGTTAGTTTTGTTAGAAAACTAGTTAGTTTACTATGTTTATTTTGGCTTGTAATTGATTATGTAAATGAGTTATAACGATTGTAATTAGAGATATGAAACCTTAACATCATCCAAGTGTAACCAAAACTCACAAAATAAAAGATTTACAAAGAACCTTGTTGGGCAGTTTTTGGGACTGAGCTTGAGGACCCTTTGTGCTTTTGATTTATGTCTAAAAGCTTAATTTGATGATTGTATGTTATTTCCCTCTAAGTTCTGAAGATTTCCTAACTTGAATGAACCAAAACAGAGTTAAAATGAATCCGTGGTGAAGATTTTAGTAAACCATGTCTAGAAATTAAAATTGAATGAACAGTGACTATAGTGTTAAATTTTGGAATAGCTATGTTGCCTGAAAAATTCAGAGTTTCTGGGTAGTTGTAGTGCACTGAGTTAGAAACCATAGGCTTTGGAATGACCTCATTCCGACCTCGGATGAGGGAGTTACGGTGATTGGAAAGAAATGTGTCGAATTTGTCAAACTGAAAGTCAGCAGCGGGATGTGCTATTCGGGACACTGTTTCAATCAGTAAATGTTTCCACAAACTTCTGGGCTTTTGGTATGTTATAGTACACTGAATTAGCTTTCCATAGACTCGGAACGGACTAATTCCGACTTCAGAGAAAAGAGTTATGACCATTCAAAGTAGTCGCGTCAAAACTGTCTAACCAACTCGGGGCAGTCACCTTGAACGAATTTTTTGGAATTCTATGTTTTTGAATTTGGAAATGGTCAAAGAATGAAAGTTGTAGCCTCGGAAGTTAGCTTCGCGTGGGCTCAAGAATCGCTCAAACTGTTTTAAAACGAATTAGTTATGACTGTTTTAGCGAGAGAGGGTAAAGCTGAGAAAAAAAAATTGAAGAATGCTATGAACGTCAATTTTTGGCACGCTTTTTAGACTACTTAACAAACCCGAAATGAGAGGTTAGTATTTCTTAAAAATAGTCTTGTATGCCATGAAAAACATACTAAAAAAATGTCTTACGATTAGATAAGTAAATTGCAAGCTATTAAACCGCGAAATGGGTGTCAAAGGTGAGGGGCTGCTGCCTTGCGAAATTATATTGAACCTAGTAATATAAAACGAAGGGGATATAAATGGTTTATGTTTTGATACGTAAAGTATTTACATACTAAATCCATGAGAGAACCTTTTGGGCGTAAAAAGGTTATAACGGACAAAAGTTTCTAAAGAAACATAGAATGGTTTTAAGAAAAGAACAAAATATTATAGTTAAATAAAATTAGTTTACATTGAGTACGTGAATTTTGTATGTGAAACTAATATGTACATGTATGTATCCTCAATTTGTGTAGGATCATCACAGCGCATATAAGTTATAAACATTAAACAACATCCAAGGCAAGTTTTTCAGTTCTATTATGTTTGTGGATTAAATGTGATTATGTGGTGAGTTACATACCATACTTTATGAATTGTTAAAGTCAAAATATGACCAAGTTAATTGGGTTATGGAACTCAATTTATATGTGATATGTGATAGCACATGCATGTTGTATAATGTAACTCGATAAATTAGAAATGTAGAATGCATGAATTGTGTGCTATGTGAAGCATGATAGACTGTTAAATTTGCTGGGCTGTCGAGCTCAACCTTGTAAATAACCACTTTTGCAGGTTCAAGATTCAAGGTAAAGTTATGCGTTACTTGAAAGACATGAATCAGATGTGATACTTGAAGATTTATATACTTTGGTTGTGTTATTATTTGAACCATGTTTAAGGTTTCGAATAATGTATTAATGTTGAATTGTAATATTGTTTTGCGAATGTAAACTATTGTAGTATTAAAATGATTATGAGATATTTAGATGTAAAGGTTGGAGGTTTTGGGAACGAGGATAGTTTGTAATAGAAAATTTTAATTATTCCGCAAATTTCAATGGTTGTATTATCGTTTAATGATGTAAAATTAGAGGTTGAATGTATTATTAATGACCGAAGTCGAGAATTAAATTGTATGAATTTTGGGGTCGTTACAGATCCAGCAAAGGTGGAAGCAGTGATGAATTGGGAACAACCAAAAACGCCGACTGAGGTGCAGAGTTTCCTAGGGTTAACAGGGTACTATCGAAGATTTATCCATGATTTTTGAAGATAGCTACCCCGTTGACTAATTTGACAAGGAAGACGGTGAAATATGTGTGGACGGATAAATGCGAAGACAGTTTTCAAGAACTGAAAAAAAGATTAAGTGAAGCACCTATTTTGTCCTTGCCAGATGGCACAGGAAATTTTGTAGTGTACAGTGATGCTTCGCATAGAGGACTTAGTTGTGTGCTTATGCAGCATGGCAAAGTCATTGCGTATGCGTCACGGCAGTTGAAGGATTATGAGAAAGTTTATCCTACTCATGTTCTGGAACTGGCTGCAGTAGTGTTTGCCCTAAAGATGTGGAGACATTATCTTTATGGGGAAAAATGTGAGATATATACAGACCATAAAAGTCTAAAGTATATCTTCACTCAGAAGGATTTAAATATGAGATAGAGAAGATGGTTAGAGTTGATAAAGGATTATGATTTTGAAATCCTGTATCACCCTGGAAAGGCCAATATAGTTGCCGACGCCTTAAGTAGGAAGGGTCGAAAAATTGTCTATGTTAACAACTCGAAATGAGCTAATAACAGAGATGGCTAGGATGGAATTAGAGGTAAAGTTGCCAATTGAGGCGGAGCAGAGACTGTTTGCGACAGAGATGCAGTCTACCATCGTAGAAAGAGTCAAGGAAGTACAACTCACGACAGACGAGTGTAATCAAATGAAGAAGCGGTTATCCCGAGAAGGAAGATGCTAAGTATAGTCTTGATAATTAAGGATAATTAAGATTTGAGGGAAGAATTTGGGTTCCGAATGAGACGGAATTAAAGGAGCAAGTGTTACAAGAAGCTCATAATTCGAGGTACTCGATACATCCTGGTAGCACTAAGATGTATCAAGACCTTCGACAGAGTTTTTGGTGGCCGAACATGAAGAGAGAAATAGCAGAGTATGTGAGTAGGTGCTTGACTTGTCAAAAAGTTAAAGCCGAACATCAACGACCCAGTGGCTTATTACAGTCATTGGAGATTCCAGAATGGAAGTGGGAGCATATTACGATGGATTTCTTGGTGGGACTTCCGACAACGAATAAAGGATATGATGCAATTTGGGTAATAATGGACCGGTTGACGAAGTCGGCTCACTTTTTGCCAATTAGGGTCAAATATAACTTGGACCAATTAGCTAAACTTTATGTTAAGGAAATCATTTCTAGACATGGAGTACCGGTATTGATTGTGTCAGATCGTGATCCACTATTCACATCGAACTTTTGGAGGAGTTTACAAGAGCAGTTGGGAACACAGCTGAAGTTGAGCACATCTTATCATCCTCAGACTGATGGGCAGAGCGAGAGAACAATTCAGACATTAGAGGACATGTTGAGGTCTTGCGTCATGGATTTCAAGGGTAGTTGGGATGATCACCTACCACTAGTAGAGTTTGCGTATAACAATAGTTATCATGCAAGCATAGGCATGCCGCCGTACGAAGCTTTGTATGGAAGAAAATGCAGAACACCTTTGTGTTGGGATGAGGTGGGAGAACGCCGTATGCTAGGACCAGAATTGGTGCAACAGACAGCGGAGGTGGTAAAGTTAATTCGGATGCGTCTCGTCACGGCTCAAGACAGACAGAAGAAGTATGCGGACTCGCATAGACTAGGTCGAGAGTTTGAGGTGGATTCGTATGTATTTCTAAAGGTAGCTCCCTGGAAAGGAAATATACGCTTTGGAAAGAAAGGAAAGTTAAGTCCAAGGTTTATAGGACCTTTTAAGGTATTATAACGGGTAGGAGAGGTAGCTTATATGATAGCATTACCTCCAGACCTAGAACGAATACATAACGTGTTTCATGTATCTGTATTACGTCCATATAAGCCGGACTATAAACATGTAATCAAGTATGAGCCAATTCATATCGAGAAAGACTTAACGTATGAAGAGTTGCCGATGCAAATCATTGATAGAAAGGAA
>CM029020.1:141987663-142085473 GCA_016801055.1 Panax notoginseng
TTTGATGTAATTTTGAGAATGGATTGGCTGTTCAAATATGGAGCAGTAATTGATTGTCACAAGAAGTGTGTAAACCTCATGACTCCGTCAAAGGTAGTTTTCCATGGTAGCAAATCGCTAGAAAAATGAAATGTCTGACGATTATGCAGGCAAGAAGTTGTTGAGTCAAGGTTGTGTGAGTTATTTGGCTTACATAGTCGATACTCAGAAGAACACGTGGAACATTTATGTCTGACATTGGAGACACTAAGAAAGGAAAAGTTGTACGCGAAATTCTCTAAGTGTGAATTTTGGCTCGATCGTGTACAATTTTTGGGTCATGTGATTGACAAAGATAGGATTTCAGTAGATCCATCGAAAGTGAAAGTTGTAATCAATCAGGAACAACCAAGGACACCTTTGGAGGTGAAGAGCCCTTCCTGTCCACAATTATAACATACTGACTTTCCTTTGAGACATATTCCTAAGTGAGTCTTCCCGCAGGTTTTACAGGCCTCCATCCTTCTCTTAGAATCCCCTTATTTTACTCCGGTATTCCTAGAGTTAAAGCCTTTCCTCTTTTGACCGTTTCCACTTCCACTGACTCCCTCGGACTTGGTTCTTCCATCAACCTTGCCCTTGCTCTTCTTATCCTTGTGGTACTGGCTCAGAGCCTCATTCCCACCTTCGACAATTATTGCCTTTTCTAATATGGTTCCAAAGGAAGTACTTTGGAACACCGAGATTGGACTATAGAGCCAGGGTTTCAAGCCCTACTCAAATCTCCTAGCCTTTCTCACTTCAGTGTCCACTTGATGTGGAGCGAATCGTGCCAGTTCATTAAACTTGGAAGCATACCGGGGAACTGTCATCTTCCCTTGTTTCAATTCAAGAAACCTCATTTCCATCCCTCTTTGCATACTCATGGGAAAATAGTTCTCGAAGAAAATCTCCTTAAACCTCTCCCACGTTAGATTTCCTATATCGGCCCTAGCCTGATTTGCCTCCCACCAGAAGTTGGCCTCTCCTTTCATCAAATAGGTTGCAAAGGCACCTTTTGACCCTCCTCAACATTTGCTATTACAAATGCTTTCTCGATTTCTTTTACCCAAGTCTGGGCTTCTATAGGGTCCGTAGTTCCTTTGAACTCCGGTGGACCTACACTTTTAAAATCCTTAAAAGTAGTAGCTCGTACTACTCCCGGAATCACAGGTACATTAGCCCCCGCTCTATTAAATGCAGTCGTTAAAAGATTAACGAACTCCTGCATTGGATTAACTAGACCACCCTCTGGTTGGTTAACATTTGTATCTTGATTTCGTTGTCTCCTTCTTGGCGGCATTTTGCTGTTAAGAAAACAACACATCATTATTATATTATTCTTGTTGGTTTGTTATTATTTATAAGAAAATAATAATTCATGTTCATTACTCAATATATTCCATAAAAAGACTTATATTGATTCATAACTTGTAGTATAGCACTACATTGCCTTACATTACTCAACCTTGCTGATTACATTACCATCCCGCAATTACTTTCCAAAAATTAGGATTTTACACAAGACTACCCTTTGTTTATATAAAAGAGGGTTTTATGTCACTACTAGATATGTAATATTTACGTATCTAAGCTACTCTAGCTATTGCTAGATTACATTTTCCGTAAGGCATTCTCAAAGTCTGCTCTGGCCAAACCGGCAACAACATCTCTACTGATGGTATGACGGGTCTGTCTCGCTTCTATCTGATATCCAGCTAACTGCTGCTGGAAATCTACACGAGAACTCCTATGTATATAGGACATCCTCTCCAACTTCCACTGTTTAGTCTTTAGCTCCTGCTTGAGCTCAAAGACTTCTTCTTTCAAATCTCGGACCTTGTCCATAGCTAGGACTCTATCATCGTGCTCCTCTTCCCACATTCCTTCTATACTAGCCTTGTCCTCCCGGACAGCTTGGAGTTCCTCTTTTAACTCCTTAACCTCTTGAAAGTAATGGATATTTCTATCCAATACTGACATAAACAATGCCTTCATTGATTTCCCGTAGACAATTCCTCTGTAGGTGGAACCTGATCAAAGGACATCACGTCCACCTCCTCCTCTATCATGCCATCAAATATAGACATGTAGTCTAAATCGTCTGAGTCTCCAGACTCGATTGTCACCACTTCTAGTTCTACGGCTACAGGATTTGGTAGTATCTCTACCCGATTAACGAATTCTCGCTCACTAACTGTATGTCTCTATACATATCATTTTCTCCTGACATCTACAATAAAAAAATATAGTTTGATTAGAACACATCAGTCAATAATAAAAACACATAACATAAATGCATACGTGCTTTTTGATTCAGGTGCTACTTGTTCGTTTATAGCATGTGATTTTTCTAAACGACTAAAATTATTTTTCGAAAAAAATTATCTATACCTTTTAACATTAAGGTAGCAAACGAAGAGATAATTCCTGTTGAAGATATTCATAGGAGTTGTTGCGTAGATGTACGGGGTTGTAAGTTATCGGTATATTTAATACCGATAAAGTTAGGAGAATTCGACGTAATTCTAGGAATGGATTGGTTAATTAATCATGGAGTAATTATAGATTGCCAAAATAAATGTGTGAGAATCAAGTCGTTGAAGCAACCTCCTATAGTATTTTATGGTAGTAAGTTGCCGGGATGTCCGTGTTGCCTTACGATAACACAAACTAGAAAATTGTTAAGGAAAGGTTGTGTGGGTTACCTTTGCCATGTTGTGGATACCCAGAGAGTGGGAGCAACCATGGAACAAATACCAATAGTAAATGAGTTCATGGATGTATTTCCAAGTGAGTTACCGGGGTTACCGCCGGATAGGGAGATCGAATTTGTGATAGACGTTGTGCCAGGAGCAGCACCAGTCTCAAGGGCAGCGTATCGTATAGCGCCTGTGGAAATGAAAGAACTAATGGTTCAGCTACAGGAACTATTGGACAGAAAGTACATTCAACCAAGTGTTTTCTGTGGGGGGCACCAGTGTTGTTTGTCAAGAAGAAAGATGGATCGTTAAGGCTTTGTATCGACTATCGGGAGTTGACCAAGTTAACGATAAAGAATAAATACCCATTGCCCAGGATCGATGATCTTTTTGATCAATTAAAAAGGGGTAAAGTATTTTTCTAAAATAGATTTCCGGACGAGGTATCATCAGTTGAAAGTTAGGAAGGAAGATGTACCAAAGACGGCATTCAGGACTCGTTATGGTCATTACGAGTTTTTGGTAATGTCATTTGGGTTGACAAATGCACCTGCTGTATTTATGGATATGATGAACAGAGTGTTCAAACCATATTTGGACCAGTTCGTCGTTGTGTTTATCGATGATATTCTAGTCTATTCTAAGACGCCAGAAGATCATGTTGAACACTTAAGATTAGTGTTGGAAACAGTAAGGAAGGAGAAGCTATATACGAAATTCACCAAATGTGAATTTTGGCTGGAAAAGGTGCAGTTTTTAGGTCATGTCATTGACCAAGAAGGGATTTCAGTACATACTGTAACGAATCATTATAGAAAGTGGAGTTGATGGTGGAAGCATAAGTATTCTAAATCTACTAGGTATGCTAGACTTTCGAAATTTATTGACTTCGTTCTGATGTTCACACTTCTATTTTCTTGAAAAATATTGGATGAAATGATGGAACCAGTGAGTTTTAACAATAATAATGTTATTCGTATGTCTATGCTAATTGCTTCGGCTAGACAAAAATTATTTACAATATATTAAAATGTATTTTATATCATTAATGCATCATGTAACCTGGTGCAAGGATGATTAAAACGATGGAGTCATCAATGCAGTATTACCTAGTGTTGGATGTGATCTAAGGATCGTCAGCCCACTATGGTATGATGTAGTATGATAAATTCACCAAATGACGGAATCCTCAACGGACTGTAAATACAGTGCGGTATCATGACGTCATAAAAAGATTTTTGAGATTTCTTTGAGATATGAAATTCATATGTATGTATGTATATGTATATTTTGGTTGATGTTCGAATTGTTGTAGAGGTCTATGCTATTTGATTCAGCTAGACGAATATTGAAAGATGTTCATGAAATTCAAGTGTTTATTGAAAAGTTATGCCAAACCAAATTGTTTTGGTGCGGATTCAGATGTTGAAAAGCTGAGGTGAACAACCCTATAAGGGGACATGTTCTCGGGGATAATGGTTCCAAGCGTAACGCATATAGTCGTTACAAAATACTACGTTGCGGCCCAACGTAGTGGTACAATAGGCTGGCCACCTAGTGTACGTAAGGAGGGTGTTTTCAGTCTTTGTGATTGATAAACACTCTGGTTTACAGTGTGAAGGATTGAGTTGAAGCACTAGTAAATCGAGAATAGAGTTCACGGTCTTGTGACCCCTCAACATGATTTGAATCTTTTAAATTCCTGAGTTATTCATACTACTTCCTAATTATTCAGCAATTATGGAAGATTCTTGCTATTCTAAAAGGCGAATGTGGTAAGGATGATATTCCTTAGAAAGAAGTAAGTCGTAGAATGCGACAATGAATGATGAATATATTGAATAAGTGAGAAAAGAAGTGTTGATATGAGAAGGAGATGAGTTATCAAAGAATAAAATAAAACTTTTAATAGAAAAGTTAATAATTGTAGAAAGATCTTTGTGGAAAGAAAGTGATTATAGAACCCAATGATTGAATAAATTATTAACGTAAAATCTATTTTGATAGATTGAATGAATAAAGATTAATAGATAAAATTTCGAGGACGAAATTCTTAGAAGAAAGGGTGTATGTAATATTTCGAGTAAATTTTGAAAAAAGATTTGGTGAAAACCGAGTAAGGGAGGTTTCTTTGATTCCGAGGACGGAATCCTTATAAGGAGGGAAGGATGTGACAACCCGAATTTTTATAAGTATTGAAATAAGAATTTAATAATTAAAATTCTTATTATGAGGTGTATATATTTTGAATTATATGATCTGGTGTGAAGAGAATTATATATTCATATGTTGGAGAATGTGAGATTTAATAGGTAATTAAACTATTAAAGATATTAAATAATATTAGTTAATTTAATTAAGTTGAAATTGTGTTATGAGATAATATAATTTTAATTATTATGCTTTTGGGCAATGAAAATTATTATGAGTTAAGTTTCATAAATAGTGTGAATAATTCACTTAATTAAAATAGTTAATTAATACAAGTATAATTGATTTAATAAAGTGAGAATGTAATATATTGCATGAAAATGTAAATATTAGTATAATGCGAGTGAAATATTTATTAAGTACATTAAATATTTTAGTTGGAAACTTTATAGAATTAGATGAATATTTATGATATTAAATAAATATTTGATGAAAATTGGTATGAGATAGTTTATTTAAGTGTGATAAAATAGATGAGATTTATACATATTTTATTACGCGAGTATAATTGTGATATTCTAATTTAATTAAATAATTAAATTAGAGGAGTGAGAATTTGTTAAATAATGTTATGATTATAATGGTTGAATAGAAATTATAATTTTACTAATAAGGTTAATTTTATTTCTTAAGGAATTAAAGGTACATAATCTAGTTTATATTTCTAGTTTATGTATTCTTGAGTTTCTTTTAAAATTGGACTTTTGGTTAATGAATTTGGAGGTTACGATGTTATATATGTTATTAGATATTTATAATTTGATAATGGTCATCTAGAAACAAATTTTCAGAAATCAAATTCATGTATTTATACTAAAGAAGAGGAATTTGGGTTTTATTGTAATGTGTGTGTTTTGTGTACTTTGGGACTAGTTGATGATGAATTCATGATGAAAACTTTAAATTGATGGATGATTGTTGTTCTCCTCTATAAAACGAAAACGACGCAACTTGAACGGATCGAATTGGTTAAGAAACGAATTCTTGATGAATGAATACACTCAGTATGTTGAAAATAGGAAAAATTAGTATAAACAAATTAGAATTAGTATAAACCAAGTCCCACATCAACTAAATTGAGAACTTTACCCTTTGCTAAACCTATAAATAGAAGGGCTTGATCCTTTGTTTCATTCACCAACAATAAGGCCTCCAATTTTGAGAAAGGCTTTGTTGTGGGAGGACTTTTTATAAAGATCTTCTCTTAGTTAAATTTTGGTCGAGTACGTATTCAGTTTGTGGAATTCATATTTTCGGGTATGTTTCTTATTTAATTTTTGGTAATGTTATTATTTTAAATATTGTATTTAGTTTGTTAGTTAAAGTTTGTATTTTGGAAGTTTAGTTAGTTTTGTTAGAAAACTAGTTAGTTTACTATGTTTATTTTGGCTTGTATTTGATTATGTAAATGAGTTATAACGATTGTAATTAGAGATATGAAACCTTAACATCATCCAAGTGTAACCAAAACTCACAAAATAAAAGATTTACAAAGAACCTTGTTGGGCAGTTTTTGGGACTGAGCTTGAGGACCCTTTGTGCTTTTGATTTATGTCTAAAAGCTTAATTTGATGATTGTATGTTATTTCCCTCTAAGTTCTGAAGATTTCCTAACTTGAATGAACCAAAACAGAGTTAAAATGAATCCGTGGTGAAGATTTTAGTAAACCATGTCTAGAAATTAAAATTGAATGAACAGTGACTATAGTGTTAAATTTTGGAATAGCTATGTTGCCTGAAAAATTCAGAGTTTCTGGGTAGTTGTAGTGCACTGAGTTAGAAAGTCATAGGCTTTGGAATGACCTCATTCCGACCTCGGATGAGGGAGTTACGGTGATTGGAAAGAAATGTGTCGAATTTGTCAAACTGAAAGTCAGCAGCGGGATGTGCTATTCGGGACACTGTTTCAATCAGTAAATGTTTCCACAAACTTCTGGGCTTTTGGTATGTTATAGTACACTGAATTAGCTTTCCATAGACTCTGGAACGGACTAATTCCGACTTCAGAGAAAAGAGTTATGACCATTCAAAGTAGTCGCGTCAAAACTGTCTAACCAACTCGGGGCAGTCACCTTGAACGAATTTTTTGGAATTCTATGTTTTGAATTTGGAAATGGTCAAAAAATGAAAGTTGTAGCCTCGGAAGTTAGCTTCGTGTGGGCTCAAGAATCGCTCAAAACTGTTTTAAAACGAATTAGTTATGACTGTTTTAGCGAGAGAGGGTAAAGCTGAGAAAAAAAAATTGAAGAATGCTATGAACGTCAATTTTTGGCACGCTTTTTAGACTACTTAACAAACCCGAAATGAGAGGTTAGTATTTCTTAAAAATAGTCTTGTATGCCATGAAAAACATACTAAAAAAATGTCTTACGATTAGATAAGTAAATTGCAAGCTATTAAACCGCGAAATGGGTGTCAAAGGTGAGGGGCTGCTGCCTTGCGAAATTATATTGAACCTAGTAATATAAAACGAAGGGGATATAAATGGTTTATGTTTTGATACGTAAAGTATTTACATACTAAATCCATGAGAGAACCTTTTGGGGTTAAAAAGGTTATAACGGACAAAAGTTTCTAAAGAAACATAGAATGGTTTTAAGAAAAGAACAAAATATTATAGTTAAATAAAATTAGTTTACATTGAGTACGTGAATTTTGTATGTGAAACTAATATGTACATGTATGTATCCTCAATTTGTGTAGGATCATCACAGCGCATATAAGTTATAAACATTAAACAACATCCAAGGCAAGTTTTTCAGTTCTATTATGTTTGTGGATTAAATGTGATTATGTGGTGAGTTACATACCATACTTTATGAATTGTTAAAGTCAAAATATGACCAAGTTAATTGGGTTATGGAACTCAATTTATATGTGATATGTGATAGCACATGCATGTTGTATAATGTAACTCGATAAATTAGAAATGTAGAATGCATGAATTGTGTGCTATGTGAAGCATGATAGACTGTTAAATTTGCTGGGCTGTCGAGCTCAACCTTGTAAATAACCACTTTTGCAGGTTCAAGATTCAAGGTAAAGTTATGCGTTACTTGAAAGACATGAATCAGATGTGATACTTGAAGATTTATATACTTTGGTTGTGTTATTATTTGAACCATGTTTAAGGTTTCGAATAATGTATTAATGTTGAATTGTAATATTGTTTTGCGAATGTAAACTATTGTAGTATTAAAATGATTATGAGATATTTAGATGAAAGGTTGGAGGTTTTGGGAACGAGGATAGTTTGTAATAGAAAATTTTAATTATTCCGCAAATTTCAATGGTTGTATTATCGTTTAATGATGTAAAATTAGAGGTTGAATGTATTATTAATGACCGAAGTCGAGAATTAAATTGTATGAATTTTGGGGTCGTTACAGATCCAGCAAAGGTGGAAGCAGTGATGAATTGGGAACAACCAAAAACGCCGACTGAGGTGCAGAGTTTCCTAGGGTTAACAGGGTACTATCGAAGATTTATCCATGATTTTTTGAAGATAGCTACCCCGTTGACTAATTTGACAAGGAAGACGGTGAAATATGTGTGGACGGATAAATGCGAAGACAGTTTTCAAGAACTGAAAAAAAGATTAAGTGAAGCACCTATTTTGTCCTTGCCAGATGGCACAGGAAATTTTGTAGTGTACAGTGATGCTTCGCATAGAGGACTTAGTTGTGTGCTTATGCAGCATGGCAAAGTCATTGCGTATGCGTCACGGCAGTTGAAGGATTATGAGAAAGTTTATCCTACTCATGTTCTGGAACTGGCTGCAGTAGTGTTTGCCCTAAAGATGTGGAGACATTATCTTTATGGGGAAAAATGTGAGATATATACAGACCATAAAAGTCTAAAGTATATCTTCACTCAGAAGGATTTAAATATGAGATAGAGAAGATGGTTAGAGTTGATAAAGGATTATGATTTTGAAATCCTGTATCACCCTGGAAAGGCCAATATAGTTGCCGACGCCTTAAGTAGGAAGGGTCGGGAAAAATTGTCTATGTTAACAACTCGAAATGAGCTAATAACAGAGATGGCTAGGATGGAATTAGAGGTAAAGTTGCCAATTGAGGCGGAGCAGAGACTGTTTGCGAGAGATGCAATCTGGTACAACTCTACTAGATAGAGTGAAGGAGGCTACAGCTTCAGATGATGAATGCTAATAAATGTAACATCGAAGATATCTGAAGGAACCGAACCAAGATTTAAGATGGATAAGGAAGGATATTGAGATTTGAAAGCAGAATTTGGGTTCCGCCAGTACAAAAAATTAAGGAAGAAATTTTGAGTGAGGCTCATAGTTCAAGATATTCGATTCACCCTGGTAGTACAAAAATGTACCAAGATCTTCGACAACATTTCTGGTGGCCGAATTTGAAACGTGATGTTGCAGAATGTGTTGCCAAATGCCTGACATGTCAGAAAGTTAAAGCAGAACATCAGAGACCGAGTGGATTGCTACAACCGTTGGAGATCCCAGAATGGAAATGGAAACATATTACGATGGACTTCGTGGTTGGCCTTCCGATGACTCAGAAAGGCTACGACGCAGTATGGGTTATCGTTGACCGACTAACGAAATCTGCGGACTTCCTTCCTATTAAAATCAGATTTAACTTAGATCAGTTGGCAAAGATTATATGTGAAAGAGATTGTTTCGAGGCACGGAGTGCCGGTATATTGTTTCGATAGGATCCGCGCTTCACATCAAATTTCTGAAAACGTCTTCAGGAATGCATGGGTACACAGCTGCGAATGAGTACAGCTTACCACCCTCAAACAGACGGACAGAGCGAACGAACGATTCAAACATTGGAAGATATGTTACGAGCCTGTGTAATGGACTTCAAAGGAAATTGGGATGATCACCTAATGTTGGTAGAGTTCGGCTACAACAACAGTTACCACGCTAGTATTGGTATGCCGCCTTACGAAGCGTTATACGGCAGAAAGTGCAGAACTCTGCTTTATTGGGATGAAGTTGGTGAAGACAATTGCTAGGGCCAGAATTGGTACAGCAGACGGTAGAGAAATAGTCAAAGTGATCGAGCGACTGGTAGCAGCTCAAGATCGACAGAAGAAGTACGCTGATCCACATTGTAAAAATATCGAGTTTGAACCAGGATTATGTTTTCTTGAAGGTCTCTCCCTGGAAGGGAAAGATCAGGTTCGGAAAGAAAGGAAAATTGAGCCCAAGATTTATTGGACCCTTTGAGGTACTGCGAAGAATTGGAGAGGTTGCGTATAGGTAGCCTTACCTCCAGCACTCGAGAATATCCACAACGTCTTCCATGTTTCTGTGTTACGACCTTACAAACCTGACTACAAGGATGTAATTGAATACGAACCCCTGCATTTTGAGAAAGACTTATCTTATGAAGAAATTCCTGTCCAAATTGTCGACCGAAGAGAACAAGTTCTCAGAAATAAAGTTATATCTTTTGTTAAGGTAATTTGGAGGAACCACAATGCTGAAGAAGCTACGTGGGAACTCGAAGAGAATATGATGAAGAATTACCCTCATTTATTTACTTAATTATGTGTATGCGATTCTGGGGAAAGAATCTTTGTAAGGGGGGAAGAATGTAACGGGTCGAAATTATTGAGTCGTGATTCTGGGGGCGTGATTCTGGGGAGAATCCTTTTAAGGGGGGAAAGATGTGACAAACAAGAATTTTGTAAATTAATTTTAATATTTATTGAATTAAATAAATATTTTCGATGATTTAATTATTAGATTTAATAATTAATTGATGCAATTGTGGTAGATTAATTTAATTATATGCGTTGCAATTATTAAATTAATGTAGAGAAATTTTATTATTCAAGTATGTGATTATGTGAGCTTATTGAATTAAATGAAATATTTAATCAAGCATGATGTTATCTAATTAATGTAATTATTAATTAGAGATTTAATAAATTGTTATTATTTATTAAAGAGAAATTTAATTATGTGACTATGTGCATTATTGAGAAATTATTATATTTTATTTAAAGTAAATTAAATAAAATTTTGATTTATTTTATATGGATGTGACATTATTTAAACTATTTAATAAAGCTTTATTAAATTAAATAATTTTTAAAACCTATTTTTAGCTAGCCAAACATGGCCTTAGTGGAAGTTACCACCAGTTAACCATGACTGGGTTAACTGGCATTGACGCACGTCAGTTCTCTGTTATTCTTAACAAATACGCTTTCTTTTTCTTTTGCTGTCATTATTGCCTAAGTCTAGAATAGCATATCAGAGAGAAAACTTGAGAGTTAAGAGATTTTGAGAGTTAAGAAGAAATTGGGGAAGGTTTCAACACTACTAATCTACTCTGGGTAATTCTCTCCAACCCAATTTCAAAGTTACGTCTTTTTAGTTTTCATAAAATGGCTTCACAGTTTTCTGTAAATCCTTGTAGATTGGATTATGATATGATTATAAATTTATATGTGTGTTATGTTGTATCAAATCATATTTAATTATATATATTTCACAAACCATATCATCAGTATCATGAAAATATATGCTGTATATGTTTTTCCAAATTTATAGAGTTTGGGTTTGGCCTTAAGGCCTTAAACGTGAGATTTTAGGTATTGATCATATATTATCCCTAAATTTTACACTTGTAAGTTGTTATGTACGTTAACACGAAGAGATTAAGCCTTAAACAAACGGATTCGGTGTTATAACGAATCCGTAGTGTTAAATTATATATTTTATATTCAAAAACCACGAAGAACATCAAAGTCAGTGAATTCACATGTTTTAATTATGTGATTATGTGTTTTAATTGGTTAAAACTACTCTACAGATGTTGGGTAATGATTATATGGAAGTATTAACATGTGGGTACGTTAAATTAGTGAGTTTAGTGATCATAAAATGTGTAAATCGCCGAACTCTGTGTTCATCGCGATCTGGGAAACAGTTTCTGAGGTCTCGCGCCGCGGCGCCAACTTCAGAACTGAAGTCCCGAGCCGCAGCGCCACCGCGCCACAACGCCAAGACTCGAGCCACGGCGCCACAGTGCCACAGCGCCAAGGGCCCGGCTGCAGCGCCACCGCGCCGCAGCGCGAAGATCAAGTATATCAGTGGCGCCGCAGCGCCACTCTCCAGAAAATGTCAGAAATATATTTTTAAAATGTTAAAGTCTAACAAGTGTTAGTGGATTGATGTAATGAACATGTAATCATGTTAGGGGTATTATGAGATGATAAAATAGTTGTTTAACATGTAATAAAATATTATATGTGAATTGAATTATTAAATACATAATTAGTTTGATAATTCATGAAGTATAAATTATGTGACAACGTGATAATTTGACTAAGTTTAACCAATAATTAAAGTAGACAACGAGAATGAGTTTATATTGATTAGTTAATTTATAATTAACGGGTATTGTGTATATGAATGGTATGTAGGATTTAATTCAAAGAACGTGCTTAGTTAAAGTGTAATCTACGCACGAGGCAAGTATCCTATCCCTAACTCCATTCTATTGAGCAAGTTTATTTAAACTTAAACGTTACTTTTATGTCGATCAAGTTTCTTAACTCTATCTTCTACATTGAGCAAATTTCCTAAATTTAAACTATTATTCAAGTTCGAGTATTATATTAAAGGTTGATTATCTTTCAAAGCATGATTCAGTTATACAATAATTGTTCTATTGTATATTTCTTGAGATTATTAATCATATTGAATATCATTATTGTCGAACTTTTTTAAGCTAGTGAACCTTACTGATTCAGCTAGTCCTTAGTTGATGAATGTTCTAAATTTCAGAACCCTTATTGAATTATCCAAACCAAACTTCCTTTGGTGCGGACTCGAATGTCAAACTGAGATGAACAACCCTGAAAAGGGATTCACTTATGCATTAGCGTTAAGATATTGTGCACAGTATGGTACTAAGGGATGATCCCCCTAAGTACGAGAAGAAGGTCCATAGTCTTATGACTGTTAAAGGTTTCAAGTATAACCCTTGTTAACCTCGGACATAGTTCAAGGTCTTATGACCCTCAGTATTCTTTTGATTCATGTTATTTATTCTTGATTCAAAAGATGAGCTTTATTCAGATGTCTTTGATTATTCGCATGTTATTATACTGTTATTTCATTTTTATACTTGTGGGCATTTGTGCTCACTCTTTCTTAATAATAACATTGCAGTTAAGAATGAAAGAAGCGATGAACCCTCCACTAGTAAGGGCAAGGGCAAAGTTAGCAAATGATGAAGACCTGTTATTTATTAACTGATGTATTTGTTTAAGACTTGAGTTATGTTGATGTTAACACTTATTTGTTTAGAATTCCGCACAGATGTTTTAAGGTTAGAGTAACCTGGGATTTATTTATGAAGCAGTTGATGTAACCCTTAAGGGAAGAGATTTTATTATGATTTCTATCTATTGTATGGTTTGATATTATTTATGGGTAGATAGATAGATGATGCTTGTAAAGTGAACACCAAATCCCGTGGAATCGAAGTACCCAGATTTGGGGGTGTCACAGGTTGGTATCAAAGCTGTAGGTTATGAACCTTAGGTGGGGGAACAACCTTAGGTAGTAACCTTATAGAAAGAAGATAGTAAAGGAAAACTCTTATCGAGTTTTAAGAAATGAATTTTTGGTAATTCATTGAAGATAATAAAATACATTATGTGTCTATGTGTTAATTTATGTGCTCGTTAGTACAACTTAGTAACTAAAACTTAAAATTTTGTTGTCAGGATGACGAATGATGGAGAAGCTAGTCAAGCTGAGGAGGGACCCCATTTATCTATAGTACCTACTGAGGAGGGATCTCGTGTACTTGTAGGATCGACTGAGGAGGAGCCCCGAGACATTCATGTCGTTAGGGAGCAGCTGGTGCAGAGGGTTTCATCTCCATTGATCACCGTTGTTGGTCAGGAGCATGAACCTGAGATTGATCCTGAGGAGGGCCTTGAGGAGGAGTTTGATGAGGAGGAAGAAGAAGAGGAGCTACCACGGTACACTGTTGATGCTGAGATGTATGACACACTATATGATCGTAACGTGGAGTTACAAGATGAGGTTCAGGATTTGACTGAGCGAGTGACTGTTCAGCAGTATACTTTAGAGGAGAAGAATAGAGAGATTGTGACCCTTCATACACGTTTAGGAAACGTGGAGTGGGATCTGGTTCATGAGAAGGGTCAAACCGAAGATAAGACCGAGGAGATAGAGAAGCTGAAGAAGGATCTGAAGGAAACCTCCGGAAGACTGAAAATAGCAGAGGAAGGTTGGGTAAGAGAATCACATCGAGCTGATCGTGTAGAAAATGATAGTCGTGCAAAGAAGGCAAAGCTTGAAGACATGTACGCCACACTTAATCATGCGATGGATGAGGTTCAAGAGCGAGTGTTAAGGTACCCCATCCAGTTTGAAGGACTTCCATCGTATATGTTGGATCGCAGGACGATGTCTCGTATCATGAATGAGGAGCGTGGCAAGGCTATTGAGCATCTTGGAAGACAGGAATAGAATCTGTTTATTTATGTGAAAGACTTATATAGTTTTATGTAAATTCCGATGTGTTTATGAACTAAGGAATATGTTAATATTTGAATGTTTTAAATCCTGTGGATTCTTTATTCCAGGATAGACGATGTAAATAGCAGTATGCTATAGTTTAATGTTAATTTTTTTTATTTGAATGAAAAGATATCAAGTTGTTTGAGATGATGTGTTAAGTGATATGTTAAATTGTTGATTAATGTCTTAACTGTGTAGAGAAATAAATAAAGTTCTATTAAACGTTTATTTAACAGAAAAATGCCGCCAAGGAGAAGACAACAACGTCAACCGACTCAGGAAGAGTCAAGCAATAATAACAATAATGCCAACGTTAATCCAGTTCAACATCTAGTTAATTTACTAACTGGAGTCATGAATAACCAACCGCAAGCTCCACCTAGCACAACGTTTAAAGATTTTAAGGCGGTGGGACCGCCAGAGTTCAAAAGTTCCAGAAACCCGATCGAGGCACAAACGTGGGTGATGGAAATGGAGAAGGTTTTCGACGTTGTTAGGGTTCGAGAAGATCAGAAGACCGTTTTTGCGACATTTATGCTGAAGTCTGAGGCTAGCTACTGGTGGCAGGCAAGCAAGATGCGAGGAGGTGAAGGTGTAATTACGTGGGAGAGATTCAAAGAGATGTTTTTCGAAATGTATTTCCCAGCTAGTTCGCAGAATCAGATGGAGGTGCAATTTCTGGAACTGAACCAGGGAAACATGAGCGTGCCTGAACACGCGGCTAAATTCGATGAGTTGGCAAGGTTTGCCTCGTATCAAGTACACACTGACGAGAGGAAAGCCAGACGATTCGAACAAGGACTGAAGCCTTGGGTATACAACAAGGTATCAATGTTTCAACTTAACACGTTTGCGGGAGTTTTGGAAAAGGCCATTCTCGCGAAAGGAGGAAGTGATGCAGTGACTAAGTACAACCAAGAACAGAAAAAGAAAAAGAGTGAGAATGAAGGTAATAACAAAACTGGTGGAAGTAATACTGGGAATAATAATAATCAGAAGAGGAAGTGGACAGATAACTCGACAGCTGGAAGTCAACACGGAGGGCAGAAAAAGAAGATAGAAGCATGTCCGACTTACGGCAAGGCACATCTAGGAGTTTGTTTGAAGGGAAAGATAGTGTGCTACAATTGTGGTCAGGAAGGCCACATAACACCAAATTGTCCAAACCCAAAGAACGGTTCTTATTTCAACTGTGGTTCGAAAGATCATTTAGTAAGAGACTGTCCCAAGAAGGGATTGGGAGGATCAGGACAAGGAGGAAACCGGGGAAATAGCAGTGGAAATACCTTAACCATCACCGGACCACCTGTAACAAACCGATCAACCGCCAGAACTTTCAATATGACGGTGCAGGATGCAATCCAGTCTCGTGATGTGGTGTCAGGTATCATTCCGATCAATGAAATTAATGCTTATATTTTGTTTGATTCGGGTGCTACTTGTTCCTTTATATCCGAAGACTTTGCTAATAGCTTAGATTTGCTTAAGGATGAATTGGAATATCCCATGATTATAGAAATTGCGAATAGAGAGATAATTCCTGTTAAGCATGTGTATAAGAATTGTAGAGTGGATATTAAGGGTAATATCATGAACGTAGATCTTATCCCTATTCGATTGGGGGAATTCGACGTTATATTGGGTATGGATTGGCTATCCAATTATGGGGCTGTAATTGACTGCCAAAAGAAGCGTATTAACCTTATGACTCCGTCAAAGGTTGTGTTTTATGGTAGCAAGTCACCTAGACAAGCGAGTTGTCTGATGATGTTGCAGGCCAGGAAGTTATTAAGACAAGGCTGTGTAGGATATTTAGCTTACATAGTCGATAGTCGAAAGGAGAATCCGAAAGTAGAAGAGATACCGAGTGTGAGGGACTTCGTCGATGTATTTTCAGACGATTTGCCAGGACTTTCACCAGATAGAGAAGTAGACTTTGTGATTGATTTGGCGCCCGGAACTGTTCCAGTATCGAAGGAACCATACCGAATGGCGCCAGTAGAGATGAAGGAATTAATGGTACAACTACAAGAATTGTTGGACAAAAAGTACATTCAACCGAGCGTATCGCCGTGGGGAGCGCCGGTGTTGTTCGTTAAAAAGAAGGACGGATCGATGAGGCTCTGCATTGACTACAGAGAATTAAATAAGGTCACGATTAAGAACAGATATCCATTACCAAGGATCAATGATCTGTTTGATCAATTAAAGGGAGCAAAATACTTTTCCAAGATTGACTTGAGGAGTGGTTATCACCAACTGAAGGTGAGACCAGAGGATGTACCGAAGACAGCGTTCCGAACGCGATATGGTCATTATGAGTTTTTAGTAATGTCGTTTGGTCTTACGAATGCTCCTGTAGCATTTATGGGACTAATGAATGGTGTATTCAAGCCGTTTTTGGACAAATTCGTGGTGGTATTTATAGACGACATTTTGGTATATTCCAAAACCAAAGAGGAACATGAAGAACACTTGAGGTTAACGTTGGAAGTATTGAGAAGGGAGAAGTTGTATGTTAAATTTTGGAAATGCGAATTCTGGATCGAGAGAGTACAATTTCTTGGTCACGTAATCGATAAAGATGGAATTTCGGTAGATCCATCCTAAGTAGAAGCTGTGATTAACTGGGATCAGCCGAGAACGCCGTCAGAAGTAAAAAGTTTTCTTGGATTAGCAGGATATTATAGAAGATTCATACAAGATTTTTCTAAGATCGCAACTCCGTTAACGAATTTAACTCGAAAAGCTGTGAAATTTGTTTGGACGGAGAAGTGTGAGGAGAGTTTTCAAGAATTAAAGAAGAGGTTGAGTACAGCGCCTGTGTTATCTCTTCCGGATGATACAGGAAATTTTGTTGTTTTTAGCGATGCGTCACATAAAGGACTTGGCTGTGTGCTGATGCAAAACGGCAAAGTCATTGCGAATGCATCACGGCAGTTGAAGGATTACGAGAAGGGTTACCCAATCCATGATTTAGAGTTAGCTGCAGTTGTTTTTGCTTTGAAAATTTGGAGGCACTATCTATACGGCGAGAAGTGTGAAATATATACGGACCACAAGAGTCTGGAATATATTTTTATATAGAAAGATTTGAATATACGTCAAAGAAGATGGTTGGAATTAATCAAGGATTATGACTGTGAGATTTTATACCATCCGGGTAAGGCTAATGTGGTTGCCGACGCCTTAAATAGAAAGGGTCGTGAGAAATTGATGATGTTGACTGCTCAGCAGGAGCTAATTGCAGATATGGAGAAACTAGAGTTAGAAGTGAAGTATCCTATGGAGATTGATGAGAAGCTATTTCAGATGCAATCTGGTACAACTCTACTAGATAGAGTGAAGGAGGCTCAGCTTCAGGATGATGAATGCAAAAAGGTAACATCGAAGATATCTGAAGGAACCGAACCAAGATTTAAGATGGATAAGGAAGGAATATTGAGATTTGAAAGCAGAATTTGGGTTCCGCCAGTACAAAAAATTAAGGAAGAAATTTTGAGTGAGGCTCATAGTTCAAGATATTCGATTCACCCTGGTAGTACAAAAATGTACCAAGATCTTCGACAACATTTCTGGTGGCCGAATTTGAAACGTGATGTTGCAGAATGTGTTGCCAAATGCCTGACATGTCAGAAAGTTAAAGTAGAACATCAGAGACCGAGTGGATTGCTACAACCGTTGGAGATCCCAGAATGGAAATGGAAACATATTACGATGGACTTCGTGGTTGGCCTTCCGATGACTCAGAAAGGCTACGACGCAGTACAGCTTACCACCCTCAAACAGACGGACAGAGCGAACGAACGATTCAAACATTGGAAGATATGTTACGAGCCTGTGTAATGGACTTCAAAGGAAATTGGGATGATCACCTAATGTTGGTAGAGTTCGGCTACAACAACAGTTACCACGCTAGTATTGGTATGCCGCCTTACGAAGCGTTATACGGCAGAAAGTGCAGAACTCCGCTTTATTGGGATGAAGTTGGTGAAAGACAATTGCTAGGGCCAGAATTGGTACAGCAGACGGCAGAAATAGTCAAAGTGATCCGAGCACGACTGGTAGCAGCTCAAGATCGACAGAAGAAATACGCTGATCCACATCGTAAAAATATCGAGTTTGAACCAGGTAGTTATGTTTTCTTGAAGGTCTCTCCCTGGAAGGGAAAGATCAGGTTCGGAAAGAAAGGAAAATTGAGCCCAAGATTTATTGGACCCTTTGAGGTACTGCGAAGAATTGTAGAAGTTGCGTACGAGGTAGCCTTACCTCCAGCACTCGAGAATATCCACAACGTCTTCCATGTTTCTGTGTTACGACCTTACAAACCTGACTACAAGCATGTAATTGAATACGAACCCTTGCATTTTGAGAAAGACTTATCTTATGAAGAAATTCCTGTCCAAATTGTCGATCGAAGAGAACAAGTTCTCAGAAATAAAGTTATATCTTTTGTTAAGGTAATTTGGAGGAACCACAATGCTGAAGAAGCTACGTGGGAACTCGAAGAGAATATGATGAAGAATTACCCTCATTTATTTACTTAATTATGTGTATGCGATTCTGGGGAAAGAATCTTTGTAAGGGGGGAAGAATGTAACGGGTCGAAATTATTGAGTCGTGATTCTGGGGGCGTGATTCTGGGGACAGAATCCTTTTAAGGGGGGAAAGATGTGACAAACAAGAATTTTGTAAATTAATTTTAATATTTATTGAATTAAATAAATATTTTCGATGATTTAATTATTAGATTTAATAATTAATTGATGCAATTGTGGTAGATTAATTTAATTATATGCGTTGCAATTATTAAATTAATGTAGAGAAATTTTATTATTCAAGTATGTGATTATGTGAGCTTATTGAATTAAATGAAATATTTAATCAAGCATGATGTTATCTAATTAATGTAATTATTATTTAGAGATTTAATAAATTGTTATTATTTATTAAAGAGAAATTTAATTATGTGACTATGTGCATTATTGAGAAATTATTATATTTTATTTAAAGTAAATTAAATAAAATATTGATTTATTTTATATGGATGTGGCATTATTTAAACTATATAATAAAGCTTTATTAAATTAAATAATTTTTAAAACCTATTTTTAGCTAGCCAAGCATGGCCTTAGTGGAAGTTACCACCAATTAACCATGACTGGGTTAACTGGCATTGACGCACGTCAGTTCTCTGTTATTCTTAACAAATACGCTTTCTTTTTCTTTTGCTGTCATTATTGCCTAAGTCTAGAATAGCATATCAGAGAGAAAACTTGAGAGTTCAGAGATTTTGAGAGTTAAGAAGAAATTGGGGAAGGTTTCAACACTACTAATCTACTCTGGGTAATTCTCTCCAACCCAATTTCAAAGTTACATCTTTTTAGTTTTCATAAAATGGCTTCACAGTTTTCTGTAAATCCTTATAGATTGGAATATGATATGATTATAAGTTTATGTGTGTTATGTTGTATCAAATCATATTTAATTATATATATTTCACAAACCATATCATCAGTATCATGAAAATTTATGCTGTATATGTTTTTCCAAATTTACAGAGTTTGGGTTTGGCCTTAAGGCCTTATACGTGAGATTTTAGGTATTGATCATATATTATCCCTAAATTTTACACTTGTAAGTTGTTATGTACGTTAACACGAAGAGATTAAGCCTTAAACAAACGGATTCGGTGTTATAACGAATCCGTAGTGTTAAATTATATATTTTATATTCAAAAACCACCAAGAACATCAAAGTCAGTGAATTCACATGTTTTAATTACGTGATTATGTGTTTTAATTGGTTAAAACTACTCTACAGATGTTGGGTAATGATTATATGAAAGTATTAACATGTGGGTGCGTTAAATTAGTGAGTTTAGTGATCATAAAATGTGTAAATCGCCGAACTCTGTGTTCATCGCGATCTGGGAAACAGTTTCTGAGGTCTCGCGCCGCGGCGCCAACTTCAGAACTGAAGTCCCGAGCCGCAGCGCCACCGCGCCGCAGCGCCAAGACTCGAGCCACGGCGCCACAGTGCCACAGCGCCAAGGGCCCGGCTGCAGCGCCACCGCGCCGCAGCGCGAAGATCAAGTATATCAGTGGCGCCGCAGCGCCACTCTCCAGAAAATGTCAGAAATGTATTTTTAAAATGTTAAAGTCTAACAAGTGTTAGTGGATTGATGTAATGAACATGTAATCATGTTAGGGGTATTATGAGATGATAAAATAGTTGTTTAACATGTAATAAAATATTATATGTGAATTGAATTATTAAATACATAATTAGTTTGATAATTCATGAAGTATAAATTATGTGACAACGTGATAATTTGACTAAGTTTAATCAATAATTAAAGTTGACAACGAGAATGAGTTTATATTGATTAGTTAATTTATAATTAACGGGTATTGTGTATATGAATGGTATGTAGGATTTAATTCAAAGAACGTGCTTAGTTAAAGTGTAATCTACGCACGAGGCAAGTATCCTATCCCTAACTCTATTCTATTGAGCAAGTTTATTTAAACTTAAACGTTACTTTTATGTCGATCAAGTTTCTTAACTCTATCTTCTACATTGAGCAAATTTCCTAAATTTAAACTATTATTCAAGTTCGAGTATTATATTAAAGGTTGATTATCTTTCAAAGCATGATTCAGTTATACAATAATTGTTCTATTGTATATTTCTTGAGATTATTAATCATATTGAATATCATTATTGTCGAACTTTTTTAAACTAGTGAACCTTACTGATTCAGCTAGTCCTTAGTTGATGAATGTTCTAAATTTCAGAACCCTTATTGAATTATCCAAACCAAACTTCCTTTGGTGCGGACTCGAATGTCAAACTGAGATGAACAACCCTGAAAAGGGATTCACTTATGCGTTAGCGTTAAGATATTGTGCACAGTATGGTACTAAGGGCTGATCCCCCTAAGTACGAGAAGAAGGTCCATAGTCTTATGACTGTTAAAGGTTTCAAGTATAACCCTTGTTAACCTAGGACATAGTTCAAGGTCTTATGACCCTCAGTATTCTTTTGATTCATGTTATTTATTCTTGATTCAAAAGATGAGCTTTATTCAGATGTCTTTGATTATTCACATGTTATTATACTGTTATTTCATTTTTATACTTGTGGGCATTTGTGCTCACTCTTGCTTAATAATAACATTGCAGTTAAGAATGAAAGAAGCGATGAACCCTCCACTAGTAAGGGCAAGGGCAAAGTTAGCAAATGATGAAGACTTGTTATTTATTAACTGATGTATTTGTTTAAGACTTAAGTTATGTTGATGTTAAGACTTATTTGTTTAGAATTCCGCACAGATGTTTTAAGGTTAGAGTAACCTGGGATTTATTTATGAATCAGTTGATGTAACCCTTAAGGGAAGAGATTTTATTATGATTTCTATCTATTGTATGGTTTGATATTATTTATGGGTAGATAGATAGATGATGCTTGTACAGTGAACACCAAATCCCGTGGAATCGAAGTACCAAGATTTGGGGGTGTCACAGTCATTATATAACCTAGTGACGTTGGAATGTCGTAGTATTTGACCTACATAGATGAATTAAAGTGTTTGAATTTTCAAGACGAAAATAAATGTTTTTCTGGAAATTTTTCGAAAAACACTATTCATCGGTATTAGCTCGGGGTATAATTTTTGATTTCAGAGAAATACGTAATGATAGAATAATAAGGTGAGATGGATTATGAAATAAAAATCTAGTTATGGAAAAAACGATATTTCGCTTGTGGACTTAATTTATAAACTTTTAGGAAGGCAAAATAGTAATGAATACGTAATAATGGTATGATACTTATGTATTGTACAAAGAAATGGAAATGAGTATAATACGAAGTATTATACGAGGTTGTATAAAGGGTGACTTATCGTATATAAATTCTATATGAATTAGAATACGAAAATAATACATAAAATATATGTTTTATGAAATGTTAATGGACTTGGAAAGATTGTTGGGAATTAATATAAGTCCAAGGGAATTAAAGGGAGAGGCCCAATTATTAATTAAGGAATCAACTAGTGGGTTGTTCATACAAAGCCCAAGGATTTAATTAATCCAAGCCCAAATTAGAATTCGTGGATGGGTTGACCAATGAGGCAAACCATATTATTATGGTTGAATGGGGTAACCAAGTATTGTGTTGGTCAAGTTAAAGTAATGACCAAATAAAGTAATGGCCAAGATAAGTGGTGATCAAGACTTTGAATTAATCACCAAGTTAAATGAGTAATGACCAAGCAAAGGATAAGAGAGTGGTTAGCAAGTAATGAATAGTAAGGAGGTGGCTTAAGGAGGTGGGATGTTTTAAAGACCAAACTACCCTAACTTTTCAAGTTCTATAAATAGAGAAGACTTCCAAGCCATTTGTTGGTTGTTCAAATAATCCAACACTTCTAAAGTGCTTAAGTGTTAGAGAGAATAAGCTAACAATAAGTCATTTTCATAAGCTAAGAAGAATAAGCAAGCTATTTACCAAGACAACAAAGATTAAGACTTCTTCTCAATTATCTTCTATCTCTACCATGATAGGGTAATAAGAAAAGTTAAATTAAGAAACATGAATGATAAGAAGCAAGAAGATTATGTAAGTCATGGACTTAAGCCACATAAGTTGGTAATAAGTCATTTAAGCTAACATAAGTTATAAACTTATGTGAAGATAATATGAACTTATAAGGAGTTTATTAAGAGAATTGATATAAAGGTAAAAGAATTTTTATAATCATGTGTATCATGTATACCTAAGTTAAGTTGTATGTTAAGAACATATAAGAAATGATGTTTAAGAAACTTTAATTGTCATAAGTTATGAATAATTAAATCTTAAGTAGTTTATAATTTGATAAGTTATAGGCTCATGAGAAGTCAAAGTGCAAAAATGATTATAATTGGTTGTAATAAGTAGGTTGAGATGTTCACATGATGAATGAAGTTCATTTGTAATGTTGAACAAATCGTAAAAATGAAGATTTGCCGGAAATTGCACGATTGGACGATAATCGTCGAATTCGTAAAATTCTCATAATGGAAGTCAAATTTTGCGTTTAATCACGGAATCATTGTTTTACAATGGAGTTAAGTCATATTTGGCATTTAAGAGTTGCGAACTCGAAAATGACCGGATTCCGACTTAGAAAGAAGAAACGAGCGTTGAACGTTCACGAACGTTTATTATTTCGTTAAAAAATGAATCAATAGGAGAATTTTTAGCAAACGAAGTCAAATAGATAAAATTCTTGGATGATCATGTAGATTACAAAATTTGTAAACCGTAGGCTTTTGAACGAGCCAATTCGGACTTATAACGAAGAAGTTATGCGTTCGGGAAGTTCACAAAATTTCAAAACTGAAATTTTTATCTGGTGCACAGAGTTGGCGCCGCGGCGCCAACCCAAGGCAAATGACTCGCGCCCTAGCGCCATGTACAGTGTAATAAGTTGCTGGAGAGTGGCACCGCAGTGCGGCCCATTAAGTAAGGACTCGCGCCCCAGCGCCAAGTCCGGGATATGCTAGAATAAGGCTCACGCTGCAGCGCGAGATGTAAGTGTAAAGCTGGCGCCGCAGCGCCAGTCTCAGAACAAAGATAGTAATAAATGTTTTTAAGTACAAAGAAAGGAAACGGGAATAAACACAAACTAAAGGAAGATAATGTAACATTATTTAAACTTTGTTAAACCTTAAGGAATGTAATGTAAAGGTTAAGATAACCTAGTCGAATATAAATGCAATGGTAATGTTAAATCGGAATGAATAGTAACTGAATCTAATACACGATTAAATTGAAATGAAGGGTATGATATAGTCACATGCATATTTGATTATATGTGACCTAATGTAAAGTCATTATGTGATCATGTATTGTAGAGACTTGAACGACTTGAACATAAAGATAATTTATCGTAGCAGACGCTAAAGGCAAGTATTCTAACTCTTGTTTCAGTTCAATCTAAACAAGTTTAATATTCATGTATTCTTTCGCATGAATTGAGGTATGTTGAGGTTAAAGCCAATCCCCTTTAGCTAGACTTGATAATCTACTCTTGCATTATCAAATGTTGCTATCTTTTGTCAACTACTTGATATGGTTTTCAAAAGAAGACTGAAATGTTAAACAAATGTTTTGTCGGTAAAACGACAGGCACGTGAGGTTGCCAAATGATTAAACGTACATACGTTTAATGGATGTAGTGTTGATCAACATAGAGTACAATAGGCTGACCACCTAAAAGTGCTCGTAAGTAATATCGGGCTTACAGAATTCGTTCCGAGTTGTCCTTTTCAATAAAGAATGAATACTCAAGGTCTTTGACCGGAGTGAATGTTTTAACTAAATATTGTTGTTATTGTAAAACATTTTAAAAGAAAAGATGAAGTGCTACTTTGATTTATCAATAGTACTTCATAACTATTGTTCAGTTATTGAAGATATACGATTTGTATGGGTCAAGCATGTTGTTATTAAATTATTATACTTGCTGAGCTAGCCATGCTCACTCTTGCTTGAACCATATGAATGCAGCTAAGACCGAACGTCCCGAAGGATCAAAAAGGGATAAAGGAAAGCTAAGGCAGATTGTTAAGCTGTCTTGTAATAGTATAGGTCTATTGTTGTAATGTAACTGATATTATGACAAAGAACCTCTGTAATGGGTATTGAACCTGGGAATTGTAAATATTACTTTAATATATAAAAGTTATATTCGTTCTTTGAGACTTTTCAGTTGAATGAATGTATGAATGTGGTACAGTATTGCACCATCTGCCGGGTTGGAAGATACCCGGATTTGGGGGCGTTACAAGTTTCTTGGGGCTGGCCGGTTATTATAGAAGATTTATACAAGATTTTTCCAAGATAGCCACTCCGTTAACAAATTTGACACGTAAAGCTGTGAAATTTGTTTGGACGGAAAAGTGTGAAGAGAGCTTCCAAGATTTGAAGAAGAAGCTAAGTATGGCACCTGTGTTAACCCTGCCGAATAATACAGGAATTTTTGTGGTGTATAGTGATGCCTCACACAAAGGATTGGGTTGTGTTCTTATGCAAAACGGCAAAGTTATTGCCTATGCATCAAGACAACTGAAGGATTATGAGGAAGGTTATCCGACTCATGATTTAGAATTGGCTGCAGTGGTATTTGCTCTCAAGATATGGAGACATTATCTGTATGGAGAGAAATGTGAGATCTACACAAACCACAAAAGTCTGAAGTATATTTTCACTCAGAAGGACCTGAACATGCGTCAGAGGAGATGGATGGAATTGATAAAGGATTACGATTGTGAGATCTTTTATCATCCAGGCAACGCGAATGTAGTTGTAAATGCTTTAAGTAGGAAAGGTTGGGAGAAATTAATGCAGATAACAACTCAGGAGGAGCTAATTTTAGCAATGACAAGGTTAGAACTGGAAATCAAATTTCCACAGGAATCCGACGAACGACTATTTCAGCTAGAAGCAGGTCTAACTTTGCTGGACAAGGTGAAAAATGCTGAGTTACAAGATGAAGAATGTGGAAAGATAAAAGAGAATATGGTTGATAGTAGCGATACGAAATACAAGGTCGATACCGAAGGATTACTACGGTACGAGGGAAGAATCTGGGTTCCAGTAACACCAGAACTGAAAAATGAAATCTTGGCCGAAGCTCATAGCTCAAGATATTCGATTCATCCAGGAAGCACGAAGATGTATCAAGATTTACATCGACATTTTTGGTGGCCGAATATGAAAAGGGATGTTGCAGAATGCGTGGCTAAATGTTTGACATGTCAAAGAATAAAAGCCGAACATCAAAGACCCAACAAATTACTTCAACCGTTGGAAATACCGGAATAGAAATGGGAGCATATCACGATAGATTTTGTGTTAGGTCTTCCAGCTACTCAGAGAGGATGCGATGCAATTTGGGTGATAGTGGACAGACTGACAAAATCAGCGCACTTTTTACCAATAAAGATTAGGTTCAATCTTGATCAGTTGGCAAGATTGTACATCAAAGAGATCGTTTCGAGATATGGAGTGTCAGTGTCAATTGTGTCTGATAGAGACCCGCGATTCACGTCAAACTTCTGGAAGAGACTACAAGAATGCATGGGAACTCAATTGCGAATGAGTACGGCTTCTCATCCACAAACAGATGGCCAATGCGAACGAACGATCCAGACATTGGAAGATATGCTGAGAGCATGCGTCATGGATTTCAAAGGAAGTTGGGAAGAGCAATTACCGTTGGTGGAATTCGCCTACAATAATAGTTATAACGCGAGCATCGGCATGCCGCCTTACGAAGCGCTATACGGCAGAATGTGCAGAAATCCACTGTGCTGAGATGAAGTTAGTGAACATCAACTACTAGGATCAGAATTAGTGCAACAAACTGTTGAGGTTATCAAACTCATCAGGATAAGATTGGTAGTACCTCAAGACCGACAGAAGAAGTATGCTGATCAATACAGGAAAGATCGTGCATTTGACGTAGGAAGCTATGTATTCCTAAAAGTTTCTCCTTGGAAGGGAAAAATTCGTTTCGGTAAGAAGGGAAAACTAAGCCCGAGGTTTATCGGACCCTTTGAAGTGCTGCGAAAAGTTGGAGAGGTAGCTTACGAGGTAGCTCTACCTCCAGAGTTGGAAAACATTCATAATGTTTTTCATATTTCGGTGTTACGACCATATAAACCCGATTACAATCATGTGATTGAGTACGAACCGTTGCAGTTCGAGAAAGATTTATCTTATGAAGAGGTTCCTATCCAGATAGTCGACAGGAAAGAACAAGTGCTCAGGAATAAAGTGATACCTTCTGTGAAGGTGATATGGAGAAACCACAATGCTGAAGAAGCAACGTGAGAACTCGAAGAAAAAATGATGAAATAGTATCCTGAGTTATTTGTTTAATCTGTGTCTTCGATTCTGGGGACAAAATCTTTATAAGTAGGGAAGAATGTAACGAATGTGTTGTTTGAGTTGTGATTTTGAGGACAGAATCCTTATAAGAGGGGAATGATGTAACATTCCATATTTTTAAATGTAAGTTATAAATATTTATTAATTAATATAAATATTTACTGGATGTGTTCATTATTGAATAAGTAATTGTTCAATTTGAATGAGTTGTTTTAGTTAATTATTTATTTGTTAAATAATTAATGTGTTATGTGGATTGAGTTATGTGATTAAGTAATTTATTTAATAAATTGTTATTTCATAAAGTGTGACAAATAACTATGTGATAAAGAGTTATTAAAATAAATTAAAGTCATTTTAATTTAGTTTTGCCAAACAAGGTGTAAGTATATTAATCATTTAAATTATTAATGGTTTGCCAAACAAAGCCTTATGGCTTTTGAAATTAAATTATTAATTAAATAAATAAAATATATATAATATATATTATTTTGGGTAACTGCTAAATTAATACGATCATTAGTTGAGCATCAGTTTTATACGTTTTAGTTTTAAAGGTAAGCGCTGGTTTTAGTTAATATTACGTATATGCTATTTTGGCTTAAGCCTAATCAACATTTGAAGTTTGTCTGAGATAGTTGAGAGAGACACAGAGAGAGGAAAGCTCTAAGATTATCATTATCAGTGAACAACAAAGTTTTCTAAAATCAATAAAAGAGGTAGGTGCTTATAACCTTAAATTATGTGTATGTAATCATATATGTTTCGCGCTATATACTTACTGTGAATTTGATAGTCTGTGTTCTTGAAAGTCATTCACTCTGTTAAGGTTTTTACCAAAAATTATCTATAAAACATGTTCTAGAATTGGTCATGATGTTATGTGTTTTTATTGTTATAATTGTTATAGTTAGCATATATATATGTGTGTGTTATATGCTAAATTACGATTCAGAAAGGGAACTTGGTTTTAGAGTGGAATATATATATATATATATATATATATATATATATATATATATATATATATATATATATACACACACACGATCATATGATTTCATGATAACAAAAATTGTGAACTAATACGCGAATTGAACCTTGTATGTGTTAATTGAACTATACATGTTAATTTGTTAGATGTTGGTATACTTGTATTTCAAAGGAATCAAGTTTGGTTGATAACAGTGAAGATTTCGTTCACTGTACTTTAGATATCAACAATGGAGTTTTGAGTTTTAACCAAATATTATTTTAGTGATTTAAGTCCTTTAAATTTGTTGTTCAATTGTTGAAAATTGGTATATGGATAATTGTTAGCAATTATGTGTAGTTTATATTAGTTATACATGTTGTTTGGGGCAAATTGTTATTACAAATTTAAGACAGTAGCTTTGGGCTCTGTTCTTCTTTTTGGTTCTGTGAGTTTCGGCGCCCCAGCGTCAAAATTCACGCCCCAACGCCAAAGTTCGCGCCCCAGCGCCAAAAATGGGCCAGTAGCTCGCGCTCCAGCGCTGTAACTCGCGCCCCGGCGCTGGAAATGTTGTCTGAGTTGGGCAGTTTTGACCTCCTGTAGTAAAATGGCCATCTTTAGGACTGTTGTGTATTTGGAGCCAATCGGAGGGTGTCGGGATGAATGAATGCAAGTGCAACCCTTTGTGTATTAGTATAACTTAATGATAACATGTTGGACATGTAATAGGATGTTGTATCAAGTTGTTAATGTGCATGTGGTGCAATGACATGATCACTTAAGTAGCTGTAATAAAGCTAAAAAGTAATGTTCATGAAAAGATGTGATGTTGTTTAAACTTAAACTTAGTTAGTAGCTATACTAAGAGTAATAAAGTAACTCATAAAGGTAATGTTAGTGTAACTAATGTGTATTATCAATACATATGGTATGCGTATGACTTGGGGTGAACGTGAATAGTAATTGTTTAACCTACGCACGAGGCAAGTTCCCTAACCTTTGCAACTTTATTATTCAGTAAGGTTACTTTTCACTGTTATATTATACTTATGCAAGTTCTCTAACTCTACTTTTATAATTGTCCAAGTTTCTAAACCTATCTTTTTACATTAAGCAAGTTTTCTAATTCTAAAGCTTCGTTATGCAAAATTCATATTCTATACTTTATTGAGTAAAGTATTTCCATTAAGAAACTTCATTGTATCCAGTTATTCATGATGATACAAGTTTTTTATTTCTGCACTTTCATTGAGATAGTTATTATGATTATGCAAGTTTTCTTAACTCTAAACTTATTATATTAGCATGCAAGTACCTTTAGTTTATCGTTCAAGCTATTATTTATTGTGCATGCTTGATATTAAATTCTAAGATGTAACCTTAGCTTAATGTTATTCAAAGCAAGGTATGATGTGTTATTCAATAGTTATGCTATTAGATTATCCCTAAAGCATGAACTTAGAACGAAATACTTATTCAATTATGATTATTCAATAACATAGTGTTATTATCTTTTATTCAACTAATCCTTAGTTGATGCCCGTTGAATTCCAAATTACCTTGAAGTGTATCCAAACCAAACTATCTTTGGGGCGGACTTGTACTCAAAATACTGAGATGAACAACCCTATTTATAGGGCTTACGCTTAGTTTTTGTACTTTGCGCTGAAATGTTTGTATATAATACATGGACGAAGGGTTGATCCCCCTAAGTACCTTAAAGTCATTATGGTCGTATGACTGTAAAAGTTTAAGTTAAAAAATTACTTATAACTGTGGACAAGGTTTGTGGTCATTAGACCCTCAGTGAATGTTAAGATGTTAATAGAACCTATTGTTCAGTTCTATTGAGCCCCTGAATGGGCAGAGAATGTAAAAGTTATTCATTGTTATTTCAAGTGAGCCTTGTTTGGTCACTCTTGCCTGTAAAATCCTTACAGCTAAAGATGGAAAGGGTGACATACCTAGCACCAGTAAAGGAAAGGGAAAGATGAACAAGTACTGAAAACTTGTAATAGTTTTGATAGTTTTATTATCAGACTTTGGTTTAAAGAATGTAATGAAGTTTATTTAAATTTTATGCATGAATGATTGTATGTAAAGGTTAGATAACCTGGGAGATATTATTTTATGTAATTCTTGTATGGGGAGGTTTATTATTCAATTTTATTTAGGATTGGGTTGTTATAAATGAATGTTTTGATTACGTGAATACCAAATCTTGAGGTAATGAAGTACCGAGATTTGGGGGTGTCACACATAAGTGATTTATTTAATAAATTGTTATTTCATAAAGTGTGACAAATAACTATGTGATAAAGAGTTATTAAAATAAATTAAAGTCATTTTAATTTAGTTTTGCCAAACAAGGTGTAAGTATATTAATCATTTAAATTATTAATGGTTTGCCAAACAAAGCCTTATGGCTTTTGAATTTCTTTTGAAATTAAATTATTAATTAAATAAATAAAATATATATAATATATATTATTTTGGGTAACAACTAAATTAATACGATCATTAGTTGAGCGTCAGTTTTATACGTTTTAGTTTTAAAGGTAAGCGTTGATTTTAGTTAATATTACGTATATGCTATTTTGGCTTAAGTCTAATCAACATTTGAAGTTTGTCTGAGATAGTTGAGAGAGAGAGACAGAGAGAGGAAAGCTATGAGATTATCATTACCAGTGAACAACAAAGTTTTCTAAAATCAACAAAAGAGGTAGGTGCTTATAACCTTAAATTATGTGTATGTAATCATAAATGTTTCACGCTATATACTTATTGTGAATTTGATAGTCTGTGTTCTTGAAAGTCATTCACTCTGTTAAGGTTTTTACCAAGAATTATCTGTAAAACATGTTCTAGAATTGGTTATGATGTTATGTGTTTTTATTGTTATAATTGTTATAGTTAGCATATATATATATATATATATATATATATATATATATATATATATATGTGTGTGTGTGTGTGTGTGTGTGTGTGTGTGTATGCTAAATTACGATTTAGAAAGGGAACTTTGTTTTACAGTGGAATATATATATATATATATATATATATATATATATATATATATATATATATATATATATATATATATATATATATATATACGAACATATGATTTCATGATAACAAAAATTGTGAACTAATACGCGAATTGAACCTTGTATGTGTTAATTGAACTATACATGTTAATTTGTTAGATGTTGGTATACTTGTATTTCAAAGGAATCAAATTTGGTTGATAACAGTGAAAATTTCATTCAATGTACTTTAGATATCAACAATGGAGTTTTGAGTTTTAACCAAATATTATTTTAGTGATTTAAGTCCTTTAAATTTGTTGTTCAATTGTTGAAAATTGGTATATGGATAATTGTTAGCAATTATGTGTAGTTTATATTAGTTATACATGTTGTTTGGGTAAATTGTTATTACAAATTTAAGACAGTAGCTTTGGGCTCTGTTCTTCTTTTTGGTTATGTGAGTTTCGGCGCCCCAACGTCAAAATTCACGCCCCAGCGTCAAAGTTCGCACCCCAACGCCAAAAATGGGCCAGTAGCTCGCGCCCCAGCGCTGTAACTCGCTCCCCAGCGCTGGTACTCGCGCCCCGGCGCTGGTTATTATAAATAAATATTTATGAATTAATTTATTAGATAATATTCTAAATTAAATTAATTTGTAATTTAGAAAGTTGTAATATAATATGAGAGGTTATATTGTTGATATTGTTGTTAAATTTAATAATTTAAATTGGTTTATTAAATTATTAAATAAAATTATAATGAAATTATAATTTTGTGTTATTTGTTTAAATGGTATATTTAATTAAAATATAGTGTGTAACTAATTTAATTGATTAATGTGGGATATGGAGGTCCAAATAAATAATATGTGATTATAAATTATAAACTACATTGTTTATTAAAATAATTAAAGGAGTTTAATTTAGTTATGACCAAACAAGGCTTACATATACTAAGTCTTTAAATTTTAAAGAGTTTTGCCAAACAAAGCCTTATGGCTTTTGAATTTTCAAATTTTGAATTATAATAAAATAAATTAAATAATAAATATAACATATTTATAGCATATATATTTGTTTTGTAACTGACATTTTATTAAGTTTGGCGTATTAAGGTTATCAGTTTTATTTTGTTTTATGCATATGGTTTATCAGTTGGGTTTTGGCCATTTGCTAAACAGAGAATTTTAGAGAGAAGCTAAGAGAGAATTGAGTGAGAACTTAAGCAATTTCCAGCAACTTCAATGTTTGGCAAGGATTAACAAACTAATCGAAGGTATTTTCCCTAATTATATATGTATATATGGGTTTTTACGACATGAAGTTAAAGTTCTGTGAATTCTATTTCTTTCAAATGTTGTTGTACGACTGTTTATGGTGATTATATGTGCTAACGATGATTAGAGTATGTGTTTAAACAAGGAAATTGCATGCTAATTTCGAATAACAGTAGAAAAATAACGACAGTGTAGGTTTGTGTGAATATTTTCTTATGTGGCTGGTGTAAGTACCAATTTTGATGGTCAATTCGTATGCTAAATTGCAAATTGAAGCTTGTTTATGCTAGTACATTAAGAAACGAAGATAATGTAAATTGAACGAAGTGATTTGGTGAGGAATTGAAATCACAGTGTTAATTTTTGTGAAGAAACTCAAAAATAGAGTTTTCATATGAAAATGAGAAATTTGAGAAATTAAAATAGTTAGAAGTGTTGTTAAATTATTCTATGTTGATGAATATGTTAACAATCATGTTTATGATAGTTTTATATTTATTGTACATGTTAATTTCACTGTTTTGGGGGTAAAATTCGTGTTAGTTGGGCTAAGAACGGCTACTGTTCATGCCGTTTCTATTTCTGTCTGTGCACCAGCGCAGCTGCGCTGGTGCCAAGGCTAAAAACTGCGCAGCTGCGCCAGCGCAGCCCCTCTAGTTCCAAGTCTGTGTATGGCGTAGCTGCGCCATACACTGATCTGAGGCAGAGCCTTCTACTGCTGCTGCAGATCTTGGGGGTGGCCTTACCACTTGGTCTAAGGTTATGTTAACGTGTCAAACATGTATTAAGAAGGTTAAAATAGAACCATGATATGTAATTGATAAATTCAAAGTTAGAATGATTAGTAAGTAATGAGCGTGGCATGTTAGACTTAGTGAGCATGATGAATAGTAAACAGGTGTTGTGAAGGTTAACACTTGTAATTTTTGATATTTGTATGGTAGTCTAAGACATGTGCTAAAATAATAAGTCTAACTAGAAAAGCTTGTTGTGTTAGAACGTGAATGTTAGTATATCTAATAGATGGTGGTTCTAAACCTATATGTAAGTGAATGTGAGTTTAATATTATAGCTTACACTCGAGGCAAGTTCTCTAATTCTACTTTTACAATTGAGCAAGTTTTCTAACTCTACCCTTTCGTTGAGATAGTTCATTTATTACATTGTGCAAGTTTATTCTTACTATTGAGCAAGTTCTTGTATCTAGTTTGTTTATGATTTCTGAATCTAGATCTTATTCAGATATTGAACAAGTTATTCTTGTCTTTAACTTGTTATCTAGCATGCGAGTTTACATATTCTGATATACTAATGTTGAACAAGATTTATCGTTTAAATTACTATTTGTTATGCATGCTTCTAAATAACCTTGGCTTAATATTGTTCAAGCAAGGCACGTTATGATTATTCAATATTTATGCTATTAGTTTATTCCTAAAGCATGATCCTAATTTACAATGTCAATTCAATTATGATTATTCTATAGTATGACATTATCAGTATTGTATTCAACTAATCCTTAGTTGATGACCGTTAAATTCTAAATTACCCTTGAAGTGTATCCAAACTAGACTTACTTTGGTGCGGACTTGTACTCTAAATACTTAGATGAACAACCCTATTATTAGGAGATAATTTACGCTTAACATTGAAATATTTGTGCACAATACACTGTACAAAGGGCTGATCCCCCTAAGTACGAGGAGTCCTTATAGTCTTATGACTACTAAAGTTCAAGTTGAAAGATTACTTATAATTGTGGACATAGTTCGTGGTCTTATGACCCTTAGATATATATTCCATATTTTGATTCCAGTCTTTGGTTATTATTGATATAGTATTATTCAGTTTTGATGAGCCTATTCATTGGCGATTATCATTTTCTTGTTGATTCATTGTTATATCTAGTGAGCTTTTGTTTTGCTCACTCGTGCATAAATATAATTATTGCAGCTAAAGTTGAGAAGGTAGATTAGCCTACAACTAGCAAAGGAAAGGGAAACATATACAAATGATGATGACTTGTAATTTTATTTATTGACATGATGATAGACTTTTAATCAATGATGGGATGTATTTATTTCATTTTCACACTTATATGATGTTTAAGGTTAGACAACCTGGGAAGATTCTTATTTAATGATGTAACCCTTTTTATAGGGAGGATTTATGATTTAATTTTATTATGTTTGGGTAGATAAATATGAATGAATGGAAAGTGAACACCAAGTCTTATGGGAATGAAGTACCTAGATTTGGAAAGTTAAAAATATGTGCTTTGATACCAACTTGTTGTTAGGTTTGTAATATACATGAACGCAATTAAATTGCATAAAACAAGCGGAAACGTGAAAAATCAGAGTTTTAAAATCTTACAACCCATATACCCGGATCATCCTTTATGCAAAATTATTAATTAAACGAAAAGATAAAGAATAAAAATCATACCCTTAAAGATTTGAGTTTTTTCAGGTACAAGTTCACCTCCAAATCCTTTCGCGTTCTACTTGAATCCACCGGGTTTGGTTCCTTCTTTTGATTAACATTAGCCACCCAAGTGTTTGGCCTCTAGAGGTGATCCAACAAGGAAGAAGAAAGATTTAAGAAGATGGGTGTTTGGCAAAACCCTAGTTTTTTTATCTCTCATAGAAAAGGAGCGTACTCTCCAACAATTGGAATCACGTCTGTTGTGAAAAAGTCAAGAACAACTCTACACCCATAATAAGACTCCTCTTATTTATATGTAGGCAACCATCCTTAACAATTAAGGAATTAGGTTTTATTTTAATTAATTAAACTCTTTTAATTAATTAGGCTCACAATCTTATTAGGAATAATTAATTAAACTCTTTTAATTAATTTGTCTCCTAATCTTATTAAGAATATGAGAGTACTTTTATTAATTAACTCCCAAACTCCTTTAAGAATTAAATAATAATAATAGCAATAACAATAATAATAATAAGATTCCTCTTATTAATCTATATTTAATATTTTCAAAATATTAAATAATAAATATTAAGCTATTTAATTTATTCTGTCACCATAGATTAAATTAAATATACTTAACTTATTATTACGATTATGACATTAACTTCTTAAATAATTATTCTTCCTTTTATGGCGTGACCCTTTTAGGTTCTCCATATTAAACCAGTTGTGAATAAATCAATTAGAACAATTCTAATCTTATTTAAATAAATAAATTAAACTATTAATTTATTTAAATAAATAATATTTATTCTACAATAAGAATAAGCCTCCCTAGCGATTAACGACTTTCCAGATAATATAGATTTTAACATTAATCATAAAAGAACCTTTGAGTAAATAGTTACCGTACAATTCAATCATTTTATCATACAATGTCCCAATTAAATATAAGACATGGAATTACTGTCAAGTCTTATTTTATTTAATTATATGTATTTCGACTCTTAAATACACAACTCCGAATAATGTAAATTAGAAACTCCTTTCTAATTTCATTCTGCCTTGGCCAATGACTATTGGGTTGTCATTTATCGAATCACATAGGATATTTCTCTTCTTTTACTAGAAGTGGTAGATTCTTTATTGATCATACATTATCTCCATGTACAACTTATTATACCCAAGAATACCCTTTGATATACCCTAAGGGTCTTAAGGAATAAGTCAAAGTATAACTCATCATACACAAGATAGTATGATGATCTCAAGTCCAAGGATTACTTGTAATATTATCACTACAGGAATTCTTATTGACAGACAAGTAAAACTCCATTAGGTATTCCTTAGCGAGGCACGTTCAGTAAACTTATTCTATAATAAGCACCTACATACTTACTTTAGTGTCTCCACGCAAATGATTATGAGATCAATCATCCTCATCCAATGAGCAAGCAACGTATGTACCAATCTATCCAGATTCACTAATCCCCAATTTAGTAATCAAACGATTGGGAACTATTTTAGTTTTAAGCTTTCTAAGAATTTAGATCTCATTAGAATGATCGTCATCATTATTCTAAAAGCATTGCTTTAAATTATAGGTTTATCACATATTATAAAACAACATCATGTAGATAATTAAAAGTCTTTAATAATTTAATACTTTTTATTAATAAATGAATAAGATTGTTACAAATATATGCTTTATCATCAAACATGATTAGCTTGTGTGTATACTACTTTCAATCTCCCACTTGCACTAAAGTCAATCATCATGGTATCTCATACCCTTCTTCTCTAAGTGACGATTATCCTACTGTTGGATAAGCTTTAGTTAATGGATATGTAATGTTGTTCTTGAGACTTCACTATCTATATAGTGATTTTCCATCTTTCAATGATTCCTATAATCAAATCAAAGTGCCACAACACATGTTTAGATCCAAGATGAGACTTAGGAACTCTTCCTAGTTCTGTAATGAACTTTTCACCCAAATAATCAACTTGCAGCTTCATTTACAGCTATATACTTTGTCTTTATAACTAAACCAGCAACTCTTTGCTATTTGAAATATTTCCAATTCACTGCACCACCATTCAAGGTAACGCTTACCTTAAAGTGGATTTTCTGTCGTCTTGGTCTGTCTGAAAAACTTGAGTCTGTTAAGCCCTCCAGTTTTAATTTAGACCCACCATAAATTTTAATCACATCCTTAGTGCCGGTTAAGTACTCTAAGTTTTTTTTCACTGTCTGACAGTGATCTTCTCCAGAATATGACCGATCAACATTAGGTCTCATATATTTCATTGTACACATGATTGTCACTCATGCGATCTCTCTTTTCAGGATTCTATGGAGACTATTAAGAGAGATATACTCCATGACTCATCAACATGAGACATCTCTTGGAGTTTGTCGTGCTAAACGACTTTAGCATCAAATGAATATACGTGCCTTGGATTAAGTCGACCATCCTCTTAAATCTATCTATATAGATTTGTATCCCCAATTAAGATACTCTTCCCAATTCATTCATGGAGGAATGTTTAGACAACTTTATTTTTTCTGATTATAGCATTGGTATGTCATTCCTTATCCATAGTATATCAACATATAATACTAGGAATGTCACGATGCTCCCACTGACCCTTTTGTACACACTAGGTTCATTCTTGTTTTTGATAAAATCAAACTCTTTTGATTGTCTCATCAAAACGAATGTTCCATATTTGAGAAGCTTGCTTCAATCCATTTCTCTGAGTGTCTACAACTCTTACCTCATCGTATTTAACTGGATCATCATCTTCTATGATGTGTACCTCATCATCATCATATATGATGAATCCATACCTCCTAGGTATCTTCGGTACTATTCCAGATTTACGATTCGATTATGGTACAATAGGTCTATCTATAGATTCCTCTTATTTGACTTATAGTATTTTGTGGTTCTTGAACTTTTCAAGATCTATTATCCTCCCACTAGCCCCTTTAATGATAAACACATTTATCTTAGAAGGTAGCGTGTTTGGCAACAAACACCTTTTGCTACGTAAGATTATAGAACATATACCCTAAACTTACTTTAGGATGTTCCACAAATCTGTACTTGTCAAATTTTGTCCCAAGCTTATTCTTTGAAACCTTTTCACATAAGTTGGACAACCCTTTATCTTAACATACTTAAGATTAGGAATCCTCCCTGTCCATAACTTTTATGGAGTTTTGGGGCTAGATTTTGAGGTTACCTTTTCGTAGATATGCAGCCATTTCTAGGGCATGACCCTAGAGGGATACTGGAATATCGGTAAAATCATTATGGATCGCACCATGTCGAACAAGGTACGATTTTTTCCTTTCAGATACATCAATCAATTATCGCGTATCAGGAGGCGTCCATTATGAGAACTATTTGAGACGATCTAGAAACTTATTGCACAAGTATTTATTCCTTGATCTAATCAAAGAATCTTAATACTTTACCAATTTATTTCAATTGTGAATTCTTTAAACCTTTCAGATAATTTACACTTATATTTCAGCAAATACACACATTCAACTCTCTGAATGATCATCTCCTTTTCTTATACTAATTTGTTCAATATGCAAAATTATTTTCACGTAAGCCAAGTATACTAAATCCATTAAGTAATATTCTAGTTCTATACAAAATATTATTATTATAAATAGAACAACAATTGTTCTTAAATATAATACCAAAGATTTCATTGTCCAACAACAAAATAGAAATAATGTTTCCAACGAGAACTTGAATACAATAACAACTTATTAACTTAGTAGATTTGTCCGTAAGCAGTGCTAAACTATAAATTCCTTTGGCTAATGCAGCAATCTTTGCTTCATTTACCAGACATAGGATTACTTATCCTTTGTTTAGCTTTCTACTTCTGCTTAGTCCCTTCATAAATCTATATTTATGATAACCAAAGCCGGTATCCAATACCCAAGTAGAACCTTGACTTAAAGAAAAATTTATTTCAATCATGAACAAAAACTATATTTGCAACTGAAACTTCACTAAGCTTCTTCTAATTATTCTCTACAAGATCCTTCTTGCAGTTTCTTTCCGGTGTCCAAGCTTATTGGAGTGGAAGCAAACTCCTTTGCTATCCGTATCAATTTTGTTCTTATTATCCTTTGTTTTTTCCTTTCAATCTACCTTCTTTGAATCGTTCCTCTTTTCAGAATATCCTTTGACCCCTACCAGTAAGACATGGTCTTTCTTGGTTGGAAAGTGACTCTCAATATTTTTCAACATGTTAAACAAATTAGCGAGGTTGATATCTAGCTTGTTCATATGAAAAATTCACAACAATTGTGAAAAGAGTCCGGGAGTGAGTGCAAGATCAAATCTTGGCTCAACTCTCCATCCATGACAAAACCCGTTGTTCTTATTGATCAATCAAATTGATTATGTTAAGGACTTTTATCTGTACTATAGTGTCATCTGTCATTTTAGATCGGAAGAGCTCCTTAGATATCTAATATTTATGAGTCCTACTTTCCTCACCATAAACTACTTGACGTGCAGGAGTATAGTAGGAGCATCCATATTTTTATGCTGACACTGAAGCTCGTTACTCATAGATGCGAGCATGATGCATTGTAACTGTGCATCATCTTGCCACTTTCTAAAAGTAACAATCTCTTTGTCAGAGGCATTGTCTGCATCCATTGCAGGGATAGGCGTATTAAGGACATAAGATTGCTTTTCAACCATGAGAACTATTCTTAATTTTCTTAACCAATCTGTTAAATTCGGTCCGGTTAAGTAGCATCTAATATACTTCGTAGTGATAGTAATTTAGACATTGTAAAATTCTGTAAATAAATTTGTAATTAACAACATTTTAGCATACATTCTTTTATTAATTACCAAAATAAATTAGGTCTTATTTTAAATTGGTATCTCCCACTATTTTCTTCAAACTATATTACCCTCAATATATATAGTTCGACAATATCTAATTAAAAATATACTAGTGAAAATAAGGATCACATTTTAAATGTATATAGCCTTGTGTGTGCACAATAAACTATATATAAATAAATAGGTAGACAACTCTTGTCAATTGCATCAACTATGTAAGTCCTTATATTTTACCTCTTAAATCATAATGGTCAAGTGTGTGCACATCCGAACTAAAATGACTTAAGTTAAGTCAGACCCAGCATTTCCATATAAGTGAAGAGAAAACTACAGCGCTTGTGCGTGCACAACAAAGCAGTAATGTTCAATTCCATATAAACATCATATGTAATAAAAACAACATCTTAAATATTTAATACTAGCCTTGTGTGTGCACAACAAACTCATATTGAATATTCAATACTCTATTGTTCTATCATGCTACAAGGCGAAGTTTGATATTCCAAATATCTTTGAACATTACAACTTAATATAAAATATTTGAGGGACTTGTTATTAATTTGTTTTATCTTGTTTAGCGCGCATGCACACACACACACACACACACACACCTACATATATATATATATATATATATATATATATATATATATATATATATATAAGCATGCACATATAGAATACTATAATCTACCTAGATTGATTATGGACTTTATTCTAGTTTGGTTCATTAAAGCCACTAAGTGAACCAAAAGGTCAAACCCTAGGGGTGCAAAAATTAATATTTACATATAACTATTATATTTAAACCCGGGCTCCATTACAAACGGGTCTTCAAACGCTCCTTGCTCTTTGATTTCAAATTCTTCAAAATTAATTCTAACTATTCCTATTACAAAACTATTTAAAATAAATAGAAACATTGATCAGCAGTCAAAGAGAAGTACATAGGAGGGAGTTAGAATTTATATTAATAAAAATTTAGAGAAGACGAGGTACGCAGACTCCATTTAATAAAACTCATTCATTCATGCATCCAACTAAAATAAAATTCAATCACATTGGTCAATAGTCTATAATCAATCCCATTTATTATCATACACATCTACATATGCATCAATAAATAAATTCATTTCATGAATAATAAACATTCAATATATATATATATTTATATCATTTAATGGGCAAATTTAGTTAGCATAAAATATAATTTTGAATCAAAATAAACTCCTTTATTTTAATCCAAACTTAAATCAAAATAAACCTCTTTTATTTTAATTTATCCAATTTTGAATAAAATAAACTATTTTATTTTAATCAAAATCTTTAATCAAAATAAACTCATTTATTTTAATTAATTATGGAATCTAATTCTAAGTAAAAAAAATACTTTCTAAAGGAAACACGGATTTTATTTCCTATTCACAAATAAACTACTTTATTTTGAATAATGTGAAATCTTATTTCATATCTAAATAAACTCCTTTATTTAAGGAAATACATATTCTCTTTCCTATTCACAAATAAACTCCTTTATTTTGAATAATATGAAATCTTATTTCATATCTAAATAAACTCATTTATTTAAGGAAACATGGAATCCAATTTCAACTCTAATTAATTATCATGGAATCCAATTCCAACTCTAATTAGTTTGCATGAAATTTAATTTTAAAATTAAAATAAACTTTATATTTTAATATTAAAATAAACTTTTATTTTAAGATTAAAATAAATTTTTTATTTTAACTATAAAATAATAAGAATATATATATATATATATATATATATATATATATATATATATATATATATATATATAAAGTAACATGATTACATGAATCTTGATAATCCTTTCATCATTTTTTGGGTCACGTGCTCCATGGTTCATGGTTAACATGGAAGTATATCTATATCTATATATATAATATTATGTTAACTGAAGGAATAGGATGCAACGAAATCACGATTTTTCAAAATCAGTTTCCCTTTTTTCTTTTTACCTTTTTTAAATAAATTTTATACAACAAATTATGTCCAAAAATTTTGTTCTAAACACATATCAATATACATATCAAATTAAAGTAATTAATAATTCACATAAAAATTTGGCTTTGATACCACTGTTAGGTTTGTAATATACATCAACGCAATCAAATTGTATAAAATAAGCGAAAACGTGAAAAATCAGAGTTTTAAAATTTTACAAACCATATACCCGGATCATCCTTTATGCACAATTATTAATTAAACGAAAAGATAAAGAATAAAAATCATACATTTGAATATTCAAGCTTCCTCAGGTACATATTCACCTCCAAATCCTTTCGCGTTCAACTTGAATCCACCAAGGTTGGTTCCTTCCTTTGATTAACGTTAGCCACCCAAGTGTTTGACCTCTAGAGGTGATCCACCAAGGAAGAAGAAAGATTCAAGAAGATGGGTGTTTGACAAAACTCTAGTTTTTTTATCTCTCATAGAAAAGGAGCGTACACTCCAATAATTGGAATCACGTCTATTGTGAAAAAGTCAACAACAACTCTACACCCATAATAAGACTCCTCTTATTTATAGATGTAGGCAACCCTCCTTAACAATTAAGAAATTAGATTTTATTTTAATTAATTAAGATCTTTTAATTAATTAGGCTCCCAATTTTATTAGGAATAATTAATTAAACTCTTTTAATTAATTTGTCTCCTAATCTTAATAGGAATATGAGAGTACTTTTATTAATTAACTCCCAAACTCCTTTAAGATTTAAATAATAATAGTAGTAGTAATAATAATAATAAGATTCCTCTTGTTAATCTATATTTAATATTTCTAAAATATTAAATAATAAATGTTAAGCTATTTAATTTATTCTATCAACATACATTAAATTAAATATACTTAACTTATTATTACGATTATGCCATTATCTTCTGAAATAATTATTCTTCCTTTTATGGTGTGACCCTTTAGGTTCTCCATATTAAACCGGTTGTGAATAAATCAATTAGAACAATTCTAATCTTATTTAAATAAATAAATTAAACTATTTATTTAATTAAATAAATAATATTTATTCTACAATAGGGATAAGCCTCCATAGCGATTAACGACTTTTCAGATAATATAGATTTTAATATTAATCATAGAAGAACCTTTGAGTAAATAGTTACCGTACAATTCAATCCTTCTACCATACAATGTCCCAATTAAATATAAGACATGGAATTACTGTCAAGTCTTATTTTATTTAATTATATGTATTTCGACTCTTAAATGCACAACTCCAAATAATGGAAATTAAAAACTCCTTTCTAATTTCATTTTGTCTTGGCTAAGGACTACTGGATTGTCATTTATCGAATCACATATGACATTTCTCTTCTTTTACTAGAAGTGGTAGATTCTTTATTGATCATACATTATCTCCATATACAACTTATTATACCCAAACATACTCTTTGATATACCCTAAGGGTCTTAAGGAATAAGTCAAAGTATAACTCATCATACACAAGATACTATGATGATCTCAAGTCCAAGGATTACCTGTACTACTATCACTACATGAATTCCTATTGATAGACAAGTAAAACTCCATTAGGTATTCCTTAGCGAGACACGTTCAGTGAACTTATTCTATAATAAGCACCTACATACTTACTTTAGTGTCTCCACACAAATGATCATGAGATCAATCATCCTCATCCAATGAGCAAGCAACGTATGTACCAATCAATCCGGATTCACTAATCCCCAATTTAGTAATCCAACGATTGGGAACTATTTTAGTTTTAAGCTTTCTAAGAATTTAAATCTCATTAAAATGATCATCATCATTATTCTAAAAGCATTGCTTAAAACTTTGGGTTTATCACATATTATAAAACAACATCATGTAGATAATTAAAATCCTTTAATAAATTAATACTTTTTATTAATAAATGAATAAGATTGTTACAAAGTATATCCTTTATCATCAAACATGATTGGCTTGTGTGCATACTACTTTCACTTGTGACACCCCCAAATCTAGGTACTTCATTCCCACAAGACTTGGTGTTCACTTTCCATTCATTCATATTTATCTACCCAAACATAATAAAATTAAATCATAAATCCTCCCTATAAAAATGGTTGCATCATTACATAAGAATCTTCCTAGGTTGTCTAACCTTAAACATCATATAAGTGCGGAAATGAAATAAATACATCACATCATTGATTAAAAGTCTATCATCATATCAATAAATAAAATTACAAGTCTTCATCACTTGTTTATTTTTCCCTTTCCTTTGCTAGTTGTATGCTCATCTACCTTCTCAACTTTAGCTGCAATAATTATATTTATGCACGAGTGAGAAAAACAAAAGCTCACTAGATATAACAATGAATCAACAAGTTAATGATAACCGCTAATAAATAGGCTCATCAAAACTGAATAATACTCTATCAATAATAACCAAAGACTGGAATCAAAATATGGATATATATCTGAGGGTCATAAGACCACGAACTATGTCCACAGTTGTAAGTAATCTTTCAACTTCAACTTTAACAGTCATAAGACTATAAGGACTCCTCGTACTTCGGGGGATCAGCCCTTCGTACAATATATTGTGCACAAATATTTCAACGCTAAGAGTAAATTATCCCCTAATAATAGGGTTGTTCATCTAAGTATTTAGAGTACAAGTCTGCACCAAAGTAATTTTGGTTTGGATACACGTCAAGGGTAATTTAGAATTCAATGATCATCAACTAAGGATTAGTTGAATACAATATTGATAACGTCATGCTATGGAATAATCATAATTGAATCGACATTATAAATTAGGATCATGCTTTAGGAATAAACTAATAGCATAAACATTAAATAATCATAACGTGCCTTGCTTGAACAATATTAAGCCAAGGTTATTTAGAAGTATGCATAACAAATAGTAATTTAAACGATAAAACTTGTTCAACATTAGTATATCAGAATATGTAAACTTGCATGCTAGATAACAAGTTAAAGACAAGAATAACTTGTTCAATATCAGAATAAGATCTAGATTTAGAAATCATAAACAAACTAGATACAAGAACTTGCTCAATAGTAAGAATAAACTTGCACAACGTAATAAAAGAACTATCTCAACGAAAGGATAGAGTTAGAAAACTTGCTCAATTGTAAAAGTAGAATTAGAGAACTTGCTCATTGTAAAAAGATAAGTTTAGAAACTTGCCTCGAGTGTAATCTATAATATTAAACTCACGTTCACCTACATATAGGTTTAGAACCACCATCTATTAGATATACTAACATTCACGTTTCAACACAACACGCATTTCTAGTTAGACTTATTATTTTAGCACAAGTCTTAGACTACCATACACATATTAGAAATTACAAGTGTTAACCTTCACAACACATGTTTACTATTCATCACGCTCACTAAGTCTAATATGCGACGTTCATTACTTACTAATCATTATAACTTTGAATTTGTCAATTACATATCATGGTTCTGTTTTAACCTTCTTACTACATGTTAGACACGTTAACATAACCTTAGACCAAGTGGTAAGGGCACCCCCAAGATCTGCAGCAGCAGTAGAAGGCTCTACCTTAGATTAGTGTATCGCGTAACTGCGCCATACACAGACTTAGAACTGGCGCAGCTGCGCAATTTTTAGCCTTGGCACCAGCGCAACAGCGCTGGTGCACAGACAGAAATAGAAACGGCATGAACTGTAGCCGTTTTTAGCCCAAATAACATGAATTTTACCCAAAAATAGTGAAATTAACATGTACAATAAATATAAAACTATCATGAGTCCAACAAATCGAAAATCAACTAATTCGGACTTAAAACGAGAAAGTTATGGTAAAAATTGTAAACTGGGCGAGGCCGAGCGCGGGCGCACCGCCCAGGAGCGCGGGCGCACCGTCCAGGAGCGCGGGCGTGTGGCTGGGTGCACTGGAAGTGGTATGAGCACGCTGGAAGTGGTGCGGGGGCGCTGGATGTGGTGCGGGGCGTGCCCAATGTGTGCTGACTGTGACTACTTTGACCTATCTTGGTAAAACGGCCATAACTTTTTCATACGAACTCCGATTGAGATAATTCAAGAGGGTCCGAAACGAGAACGAATAGGGCTACAACTTTTGTTCTTTAAGATTTTCAATTTGAGGTCATTTGGAAGGGTCAAAAAATTTTATTTTTGGGACTATTACGTTTTCGGAGGTAATCGGAGGGCGTCGTGCATGCACGTATGGAAGTGTAGTGCTTCGGACGATAAAAGATATTATTCTAAGTTATAAAACATAAATATTATGAAGCATAATGATGATTAACATTAATAAATGATGCATTAGATAAGTTATGTAAGCACACTAAGCATACACAAGAGAGACGATTCAGGCGTGTGACGAATGAAAGTCGAAACACCGTGACAAGTGTTAATGAACATTATAAGATATGGAATGAGTTTAATATAAAACCTATAATAATTCCTATCAAGACTTAAACACTTGAATGAATTTCGAATATTACATAAGTCGAAAAGTTAAAATAATCTAATTGAACATTGTGTGCTATTAACAGGAAGGATTATGAGACGTGGAGTATAGTTTACATTACAATTATTATGTGTTATTATGTAACTAATAGTTAATGTGTATGATTATATAATTGTATAGGGCACGTGAAGTGCAGATAACTGTAAGCTGTTAAATTGTTATTGGTAAACAACAATTAAGGCAAGTCTTTCAGTTCCTATTTGCTATGTGAACTTGGTGATTAACTATTTTAAATCTTTATTGCAAAGAGCATGATGTGTTATATATATGTTGAATGTATGAAATGTTAAAGTCAACTTATGACTACGTCGATTGAGTAAAGCATGCTGATTGAGTAAGAAACTCAATCTTTATACTTGTTATATGAACTGTAGCATTTATGTTATGTTAGTCCAATGTTTATGAGATATATGTTGAGCATGTTATTATGTGCTACGTGAATCATGAAAACTGTTAGATTTTGCTGAGCTGTCAAGCTCAACCTTACAAATAACCATATTTGTAGGTTAGGGATTGAAGGTAACACTATGTTCTACTTGATTGGCGTGGATCAAAAATAATACACGAAGATTAATATTTTAGCTAAAGTTGTTATTTCTTTATAACATAATTAAGATTCATGAGATGTATTAAATGCTTTATGATGTATAGTTTTATGTTGAGTTGTAAAGCTAAAGTTAGAGTTATCATGTAAAGGTTATCGGATTAAAATGTAAAATTTTATAGAAAGACAGTGATAAAGTGAATCATAAAATAAGATTGATTCAAAGACATGTAAATGATAAATGTTTAGATTCAGGGAATTAAAGTAAGATGACAGAAAATTTTAAATTATTTCGCATTTTAATAAGCTTAACATCGAATTATGATGTAAAATCAAAAGTTAGATGTGTTATTAACGACCGAAGTTGATAAATGAGTTGTAACGATCCGAAATTTTAATTTGTAATTTAAATATTTATTGACTTATATAAATATTATTTGAGTTGTTTATTGTTAAATAAATATTTTATTGATGTGATAGTTGATGAACTTAAATGTATTAGAGAATTTTCTAAATTAAATTAATTTATAATTTAGAGGTTGTATTATTACGTGAGGTGTTATGTTGTTGTGTTGATTTAATAATTTAGATGATATGTTAAATTATTAAATAAAGTTATAATAAAAATTATAATTTGGTGATATTTGCTAAAAGGGCTATATTTCATTAAAATATAGTATGTGATTAATTTAATGAGTTATTGTGGGATATGAAAATAATATGTGATTATAGTTTATAAACTAAAGTGTTTATTAAAATAAGTAAAAAGGATTTAAATTATTTTTTGTCAAACAAGGCTTAAGTATTTTAATTCTTTAAAATTAAATGGTTTTGCCAAACAAGCCTTATGGGTTTTGGTATTTCTAATTTTTGAAATTTAAAATAAAACAAATAAAATAATAAATATAATATATTTATATATTATACGTTAGTTTTGTAACTGATATAATAAACATGCTTATTATTGCCATAGCAGTTTTATTTTTGACACAAACTATTATCAGTTAGTTTAGGCTTACTATTGTTAGTACCTAGTCTAATATCGAGAGAAGAAAGAAAAGATTTTTCGTGAAAGTTGAGAGAATTGAGAGAGAAATTATGAAATTTCACAACAATTCCAGTGTTTAGCAACGATTATCTATAAACAATTTGAAGATATGTTAACTCTATATTACATATACATATATATGTTCTACGTCAACTATTTTAGACTCTGTGAATTGCAAATTTATTGAATTGTTGCTTTACAATGGATTACTTGTGGTTATACATGTTTATGATGATAGATATTATGTTTAAACAACAATTGCATGCTAAATTCGTTTGACAGTAGGAAGAAATAATGTTAGTATATATATGTTTTCATATGGCTCATGTAAGTATCCGTTTTAGTGGCCAATTATTGTGTTAAATTATAAATTTAAGTTGGTATATGTTAGTTCAATGAGATACGAGTATAACATAATTTGAATGGAGTGTTTTGGCCAAATAATGAATTCACAGTGATGATTTTAGGATGAATGTCAAGAAAATTGAGTGTTATATGAAAAACATGAAATTTGAGAAATTACAGTGGTGTAATTACTGTTAAGTTGTTCTATATTGATATAAAAATGAGGAAACATGTTGTAATGGTGTTGTATCATTTGTATGTGTTAATTTTACTGTTTGATGGGTGAAGTTCGGGTTAGTTGGCTTAAGACAAGTGTCGTGGATGTGTTCTGCAAAACTGGGTTCTGCAAGTCACGCGGGCGCGCGACATCCCCATATAAAACTTGTGCGGCCGCGAGAGTGCCCATTTCCAGAAACTGAAGTCTACTGTTTCTGTAGACTTTGGTCATTCTTGTATCTTAACTAAAGATTATGGTAATGTGTCCAACAAATAACAACAAGGCTAAAATAGAGTTGTGTTATGGGGTTAGTGAATTCATAGTGGTAAAAATAATTAGTAAATTTCGAGCGCATTATGTGATAACTTAGTGTACACAATGTATGTTAGGCAAGTGTTGCAAAGTAAAACACTTAGAGTTTTTGAAATGTAAATGGTAATAAACATGTTATGGTATGTTAGCATATCTAATAGGTATTGTGGTTCTAAAATAATGTGTAGGTGATCGAGTTTAATTTTATAGCTTACGCTCAAGGCAAGTTTCTAAACCCTATCTTTTTACATTGAGAAAGTTTTCTAACTCTACACTTTCGTTGAGTTAGTTCTATTATTACATTGTGTAACTTTATTCTTCTGATTGAGCAAGCTTTTTATCTTAACTATTATAGAATAAGTCAATTATTCCTGAAATTCATTCGAGCAAACTTTAACTCTAGTGTTATTTGAAATTATCATTTGATTGATCATTTTAACTTGTTTATAGTTAAGCAAGTTTCTTAAGTTCTATTATTGTATAATGAACGTAGTTTTTGAACTCTCGTCTCTTTTATTGAACTGTTTTAATTCTTTGTACGAGTTAATACCATGTTGGGCAAGTTTTTAGTTTCCAGCTTGCTATCATTTAATGTACGCTCAGTAATTTCATTTCTAATGTTATAAGACTCTAACCTTAGCTTATTTATTGTTCAAGCAAAGGGTTACCATTTTATTCATTTTGTTGAATACTTATGCTCTATAATTAATTCAAGCATGAGTTTAATATGTATAATCAGTTCATTTATGATTCTCAATTATTCTATGTTATGTTGTTATAAAACATCTGTTGTGATTATCAAACACTATTGATTCGACTAGTCCTCTAGTTGATGTTAGTTAAACTTCAATTTTCCTTTAAAGCTTATCCAAACCAAATTTTCTTTGGTGCGGACTTGTACTCTAAATACTGGGATAACAACCCTATTATTATTAGGGGATAATTTACGCGTAGCGTTAAAATGTTTGTGCGCAATACATTGTACGAAGGGCTGATCCCCTAAGTACGAGGAGTCCTTATAGTCTTATGGCTGTTAAAGTTAGAGTTGAAAGATTACTCACAATTGTGGACATAGTTCATGGTCTTATGACCCACAATTATATATATTCCATATTTTGGATTCCAATTTTTGATTATCATTATTGGAGTATTATTCAGACTTGATGGGCCTATTCGTTGGCAATTATTATTATTATTTTTCTTGTTGATTCATTGTTACATCCAGTGAGCAATTGTTATACTCACTCTTGCATATTTATAAACTAATTGCAGCTAAAGTTGAGAAGGCAGATGAGCCTTCAACTAGCAAAGGAAAAGGAAAGATGTACAAGTGATGCTGATTTGTACTTTTATTTACTGTTATGATCATAGACTTTTCAGTAATGATGTATCGTAATAATTAAATTCCGCAATTGAAACCTGGGATGTTTTTCAATTAATGTTGTAACCCTATTTAAAGGGAGGATTATGGTTTAAATATTATTTTATTTGGGTAGATTGTATGAATGTATGGATAGTGAGCACCAAATCTTGTGGAAATGAAGTACCCAGATTTGGGGGTGTCACAGGTTGGTATCAAAGCTTTAGGTTATGAACCTTAGGTGGGGAAAATCCTTAGGAAGTAACCTTTGAAAAGACAGTGATGATAAACTCTTATCGAGTTGTTAAGGAAGAGGTAATAAAACACTTATGTGCTTATGTGATTACACCTTATGTGCTCGTGAGTGTCGAGTAAAGATGATTAGTAATTGAAACTTAAAATTTTATTGTCAGGATGCCTAATGTCAGAGAATCCAGTCAGGCTAGGGAGGATGGACCTCAGATACCTATAGAGGAGGAGCCTCGCGACATTCAGGTTATTTGGCAACAACTACTACCACGTGAGTCAGCCCCGTTGGTCACAGTGGTTGAAGATGAGGGTGAAGATGTGGAGATGGATGAGGAGGATCCCGTTGAGTTGCCACAGAAGGATGAGGATGACGAGGACGAGGAGGAGGAGACTCCACTAACCTCGGTAGCTGCTCGTATGTATGATGAAGTCTAAGACCGTAACGTGGAACTTTAGGATACAGTCGAGGAATTGCAAGAGATAGTAGCTGAACAACAGACTGCAATGACACAGAAAGATGATGAGATCCAGGATCGTGAGGAACGGCTGACTAATGTCGAGGAGAAGCTATAACAAACTGAAGAAGAGAAAGAACAATTGATCGAGGAGGTAGCAGAACTGAAAAACAAACTGAAGGAAGAAGCTACGAAGAGGGCAAGAGCCGAAGACGCATATGAGGTGATGTTTCAACGAGCTGGGATAGTAGTGAAAGACGCACATGCAAAGAGAATGAAGATGAAAGAGATGAACAGAGTGTTCAACACCGTGGTTAATCGAGCTCAAGATCGGGTCATGGGTTATCCGATTCAGTTCGAGTCCCTGCCATTGTATGTATTAGATCGCAGAACAATGTTCTGGATTATGAAAGAAGAGCGTAGTAAGGCTAAGCAGTATCTTAGTAGAACATCGTAGTGTGATGCGAGTAATAAATGTTAAATAAATTGTAAATCCCGAGTGTTATGTAACCTATTGGATATGATGATGATGTTGTTCTGCAACTATTATAGTTCAGAAAAGTAATGTAAATAGAAGTGATGCTATTGTTTTATATTTTCAAATAGATTATGAATAAATAAAAGTTGTTATTTTATTCAAAGTGTTACGTGATTAAGTGGTTATTTCTTTTGTGGAGGCAAGTTAAGTAGAAATTACTTAAAAGAGTTGAATAATAATCTAATGAGTGTATTTTTTTAACAGAAAATGCCTCCTAGACGTCAACCACCATGACAGAGAACCACTGAAGGAACCAACAATAGCGACAATGTTGATGCTAACCCCATTCAACAACTAGTGACACTATTGACAGGAGCATTACAGAATCAACCACAGAACCAAGGAACAACGTTTAAGGATTTCAAAGCGGTTGGACCACCTGAATTACGTGGGTCCATGAATCCAGTGGAGGCACAGACTTGGATTATGGCGATAGGAAAGGTGTTTGATGTTGATAGGGTAAGGGATGATCAGAAGACTGCTTTTGCAACATTCATGTTAAAAGTAGAGGCTAGTTATTGGTGGCAGGCCAATAAAACTCGAGAAGGGCCGGGGATGATCACCTGGGATAGGTTTAAGGAGATATTCTTCGAGACCTATTTCCTAGAAAGTTCAATGAGTCAGCTAGAAGTGCAATTTTTGGAACTGAAGCAGGGAACGATGACGGTATCCGAGTATGCCGTAAGATTCAACGAGTTAGCGAGGTTTGCGCCATATCAAGTTAGCACAGACGAGCACAAGGCGAAGAGGTTTGAACAAGGATTGAAGCCCTGGTTGTATAGTAGGGTCTCCTTGTTCCAATTGAAAACATTTGCAGCGGTGATGGATAAGGCGATTTTAGCTAAGAGTGGAGGCGAGGCTGTAACAAAACATAACTAAGAGTAGAGGAAGAAGAAAAGTAAAGGTGAAGTTAAGAATGGTGGAGGTAATAATGGTGGAAATGGTAGCAGCAGTTTGAAGAGGAAGTGGAATGCGAATGGGGGAGCCAGAAATCAGCAAAGAAACCAGCAAAATAAGAAGTTCGAAGCATGTGCTACATGTGGAAAGTTTCACAAGGGTGTGTGCTTGATGGGGAAACGAGTATGCTTCAATTGTGGCCAGTAGGGTCATATCGTCTCAAATTGCACTCAACCTAAGAAGAACGTTTGCTTCACGTGCGGATCCAAGGATCACTTTGCTCGTGAATGCCCTAAGAAGAGATCTGGTGAGGCAAATGGAAGCAAGGGAAATGCTAGTGGAGGTACGCTGACTATTGTTGGACCAACGTCAACAAATAAGCCCATAGCCAGAACCTTCAACATGACTGTGCAAGATGTTGTATAATCAAAAGATGTGGTGTCAGGTATTATCCCAATCAATGATATTGATGCTTATGTATTATTTGATTCGGGTGCTACTTGCTCATTTATATCTGACAAATTTGATAAGAGGTTAGGATTGCCTAGTGAAGAACTGAATTTTCCTTTAAACATAGAAATTGTGAATAGGGAAGTAAATCATGTTAGGTTCGTATACAAGAACTGTAGGGTGAACATTAAGGGGAATGTTATGAAAGTAGATTTAATCCCGATAAAACTCGGAGAGTTCGATGTTATTTTGGGAATGGATTGGCTATTCTGTTATGGAGCGCTAATCAACTGCCAAAAGAAGTGTATAAACCTTATGACTCCGTCAAAGGTAGTTTTTCATGGTAGCAAATCGCCTAGACAAATGAAATGTCTAACGATGATGCAGGCCAAGAAGTTATTGGGTCAGGGCTGTGTAGGGTATTTAGCTTACATAGTCGATACTCAAAAGGAGAAGGGTATGATGTTTGAGAAAATACCAGTGGTTAGGGAATTCGGGGATGTGTTTCCGGAAGATTTGCCAGGACTTCCACCTGACAGAGAAATTGAGTTCGTAATCGACCTAGCTCCAGGAACCGCTCTGATATCGAAGGCCCCGTACAGAATGACTCCGGTGGAAATGAAGGAACTAATGGTGCAACTGCAAGAACTATTAGACAAGAAGTACATTCAGCCGAGTGTATCACCATGGGGAGCACCTATGTTGTTCGTGAAGAAGATGGATGGGTCAATGCATCTTTGCATTGATTATAGGGAATTAAACAAAGTCACTATTAAAAGCAAATATCCATTCTCAAGAATAGATGACTTGTTTGATCAATTGAAGGGTGCTAGATATTTCTCGAAAATAGATTTGAGAAGTGGGTATCACCAACTGAAAGTGAGGAAGGAGGATGTACCGAAGACGACATTTCGAACTCGGTATGGACATTATGAATTTTTGGTGATGTCTTTTGGTTTGACAAATGCCCCTGCAACGTTCATAGATTTGATGAACAGGATGTTTAAACCATATTTAGACAAGTTTGTGGTGGTATTTATCGATGATATTTTGGTGTACTCTAAAATTCAAGAGGAGCACGTGGAACACTTACGTCTAACGTTGGATACATTAAGTAAAGAAAAGTTGTACGCAAAATTCTCTAAATGTGAATTTTGGCCGGAGCGTGTACAATTTCTTGGTCATGTAATCGATAAGGATGGGATTTCAGTGGATCCATCAAAAGTCAAAGCTGTGATAAATTGGGAACAACCAAGAACTCCATCAGAAGTGAGAAGTTTCTTGGGATTGGCAGACTATTATAGATGGTTTATTCAGAATTTTTCTAAGATTGCCACTCCGTTGACCAATTTGACAAGGAAAACTGTGAAATTTGTTTGGACGGAGAAATATGAAAAAAGTTTCCAGGATTTGAAGAAGAAATTAAGTATGGCGCCTGTGTTGTCACTACCAGATAATACATGAAATTTTGTGATGTATAGTGATGTTTCATACAAAGGATTGGGTTGTGTCCTTATGCAGAACGACAAAGTCATTGCGTACGCATCAAGGCAACTGAAAGACTATCCGACTCATGATTTAGAGTTGGCGGCAGTTGTGTTTGTATTGAAGATATGGAGACATTATCTCTATGGAGAAAAATATGAAATCTACACAGACCATAAAAGTTTGAAGTATATTTTAACACAGAAAGACCTGAATATGCGTCAAAGAAGATGAATGGAATTGATAAAGGATTACGATTGTGAGATCTTTTATCACCCAGGCAAAGCGAATTTGGTTGCAGATGCTTTGAGTAGGAAAGTTCGGGAGAAGTTAATGCTGATAACCACTTAGGAGGAGCTTATTTCAGCAATGGCAAGGCTAGAGCTAGAAATCAAATTTTCAAAGGAATCCGGTGAAAAATTATACCAAATAGAAGCTAGTCCAACTTTGGTGGACAAGGTGAAGAACGCATAAGTACAAGATAAAGAATGTGAAATAATCAACGAGAAAGTGATTGACGGTAGTGATGAAAAATATAAGATCAATACCGAAGGACTACTACGATACGAGGGAAGAATCTGGGTTCTAGCAGTACCGGATATTAAAGACGAAATCTTGACTGAAAAGAACTACACAAGATATTCAATTCATCCAGGAAGTACAAAAATGTATCAAGATTTGCGGCGACATTTTTGGTGGCCGAATATGAAAAGAGACATTGCAGAATGCGTTGCAAAATGTTTGACGTGTCAGAAGGTGAAAGCCGAGCATCAACGACCAAGCGGGTTACTTCAAACGTTGGAAATACTGGAATGGAAATGAGAGCACATCACAATGGATTTTGTGGTAGGTTTTCCAACGACCCAGAAAGGATACGATGGGATATGGGTGATAGTGGATAGATTAACGAAATCTGCACACTTTTTGCCAATAAAGATTAAATTTAATCTTGATCAGCTGGCGAAGTTGTACGTTAAGGAGATCGTCTCTAGACATGGAGTTCCAGTGTCAATTGTATCAGACAGAGATCCAAGGTTCACATCAAATTTTTGGAAGAGACTACAAGAATACATGGGAACGCAACTGAAAATGAGTACAACATATCATCCGTAATCCGATGGGCAAAGCGAAAGAACGATCCAGACGCTTGAAGATATGCTTAGAGCGTGCATCATGGATTTCAAAGGAAACTGGGATGATCATTTACCATTGGTAGAATTTGCCTACAACAACAGTTACCATGCGAGCATCGGCATGCCACCTTACGAGGCATTGTACGGCAGAAAGTGCAGAACTCCACTGTGCTGGGATGAAGTCAGTGAACGCCAACTATTAGGACCAGAACTGGTACAACAAACTGCTGAAGTTGTCAAACTCATCAGAGCAGGACTGGTAGCTGCTCAAGATTGACAGAAAAAGTATGCTGATCAACACAGACAGAATCGTGAATTTGAAGCAGGAAGTTTTGTGTTCCTAAAAGTTTCTCCTTAGAAATGGAAAATTCGTTTCGATAAGAAGGGAAAGCTAAGCCCGAGGTTTATTGGACCATTCGAAGTGCTGCGAAGAGTTGGAGAGGTGGCTTACGAGGTAGCTCTACCTCCAGATTTGGAAAACATTCATAATATTTTTCATATTTCGGTGTTACGATCTTATAAGCCCGATTACAAGTACGTGATCGAGTACGAACCGTTGCAGTTTGAGAAAGATTTATCTTATGAAGAGATTCCTATCCAGATAGTCGGCAGGAAGGAACAAGTGCTCAGGAATAAAGTGATACCTTCTATGAAGGTGATATGAAGAAACCACAATGTCGAAGAGGCAACGTGAGAACTCGAAGCTGAAATGATGAAAAATTATCCTGAGTTATTTGTTTAATCTGTGTCTTCGATTCTGGGGACAGAATCTTTGTAAGTAGGGGAGAATGTGACGATTTGATTGTTTAATTTGTGATTCTGGGGACAGAATCCTTGTAAGGAGGGAAGGATGTAACGATCCGAAATTTTAATTTGTAATTTAAATATTTATTGAGTTATATAAACATTATTTGAGGTGTTTATTGTGAAATAAATATTTTATTGATGTGATAGTTGATGAACTTAAATGTATTAGAGAATTTTCTAAATTAAATTAATTTATAATTTAGAGGTTGTATTATTACGTGAGGTGTTATGTTGATGTGTTGATTTAATAATATAGATGATATGTTAAATTATAAAATAAAGTTATAATGAAAATTATAATTTGGTGATATTTGCTAAAAGGGCTATATTTAATTAAAATATAGTATGTGATTAATTTAATGGGTTATTGTGGGATATAAAAATAATATGTGATTATAGTTTATAAACTAAAGTGTTTATTAAAATAAGTAAAAAGGATTTAAATTAGTTTTTGTCAAATAAGGCGTAAGTATTTTAATTCTTTAAAATTAAATGGTGTTGCCAAACAAGCCTTATGGCTTTTGGTATTTCTAATTTTTGAAATTTAAAATAAAACAAATAAATATAATATATTTATATATTATATGTTAGTTTTGTAACTGATATAATAAGTAGGCTTATTATTACCATAGCAGTTTTATTTTTGACGCAAACTATTATCAGTTAGTTTAGGCTTACTATTGTTAGTACCTAGTCTAATACTGAGAGAAGGAAGAAAAGATTTTCAGTGAAAGTTGAGAGAATTGAGAGAGAAATTGAGAAATTTCACAACAATTGCAATGTTTAGCAATGATTATCTATAAGCAATTTGAAGGTATGTTAACTCTATATTATATATACATATATATGTTCTACGACAACTATTTTAGACTCTGTGCATTGCAAATTTATTGAATTGTTGCTTTACAATGGATTACTTGTGGTTATACATGTTTATGATGATAGAGATTATGTTTAAACAACAATTGCATGCTAAATTCGTTTGACAGTAGGAAGAAATAATGTTAGTATATATATGTTTTCATATGACTCATGTAAGTATTAGTTTTAGTGGCCAATTATTGTGTGAAATTATAAATTTAAGTTGGTATATGTTAGTTCAATGAGATACGAGTATAACGTAATTTGAATGGAGTGTTTTGGCCAAATAATGAATTCACAATGATGATTTTAGGATGAATGTCAAGAAAATTGAGTTTTATATGAAAAACATGAAATTTGAGAAATTACAGTGGTGTAATTACTGTTAAGTTGTTCTATATTGATATAGAATTGAGGAAACATGTTGTAATGGTGTTGTATCATTTGTATGTGTTAATTTTACTGTTTGATGGGTGAAGTTCGGGTTAGTTGGATTAAGACAAGTGTCGTGGCTCTATTATGCAAAACTGAGTTCTGCAACCTTATGATTAACAAGAAACCCTAGAAACCGGTTCTGGAAACCCTAATCTTAATTTCGGGAATCCGAAACCCTAAATTGGGAACGTAATGGCGTAAGTGTAAATAATTATAATATTAATTAGGGTAACACTTAATTAATTAGCAAACCCTAATGTCACATTTTGAAAACTCTAATTACGGATTTGAAACCCTAATTTTATAATTCGGGAAAAACCTAAGTGTTAATTTAGTAATTTAGTGTTAATTAGGAAACCTTAATCCTAATTTTCAAGTTATAGTAATTAGAAAGCCCTAATCTAATAACAAAATCTAATTTCTATTTTAAAAAAATTTAATTTTCTATTAGAAACCCTAATTAGTGGTTTGTAAACCCTAATGACCGATTTGACCTTAATTGCCGAATTAGCGATTTTAATTAGGAAATACTAATCCTAATTAGCAAGATTTAATTTGTGATTGAGAAATTTTTAAATAATTAGTAAATCCTAATTATAATTTAGAAATATTAATTTTCTATTTTTAAAAACCTAAATTGGAAATTTTAGAAAATAAATTTTAAACCTAAACCCTAACCAAACCCTAAACCCTAAGGGTTTGGGACAATATCCAAATTGTCATTAATTTTGTATACAAAATGACTTAAACGCCCTTAAGTGCATTATTGGATGTAGCTTGCAAGTCTTGCCCTATTTTGAGTTGGTGAGCAACCCTAAGCCTAGCTTGTGACTCTTATATCCAGCAATATCAGCCATTTAGTCCAACCAAATTCATTGCATCAAATAAATATTAAGGATTTAGTGAGAGAAAGCTCACTTTAGTTTTTAAAATAGCCAAGACAATTCTCTCTCTTGATTTTCGGATTTGAGAGTGAAAGGGTGTGATGATATAAGATAATATCATATCTTAGTTCTCACGGATCAGGATCCATGAGCAGAATCAGAGATCAAAAGCATAATAGGTATAAATCCTAATTTTTGGAAATCATTTGATCTTATGATGTTTAATGTTAGTTGTTGGTTAAATATGTGTTATAAGGTGTCAATTAGAGATCTGGGTTGTTGGATCATGGATCCATAACATCCAGATGCTCGAATCTAAAGTTTTGAAAAATTTGAAAATAGTTCAAAAAGTGATCTGACAGTCGAATGTCAGGCCTTCTAGATCTTTATGTGTTCGATATTTTGTGTGTTTTATGCTTTAGATATGTTCTATGCCATGTGGTCTACGATCTGAAATTGAAAACAAGGTCATAGCATGTCTGGATTTCGTTTTATAGGTGGTCAAAAGGCGTTGACCGAGCACGATTTCTGGAAATCTGGGCAAACCCAGAAGCCCAGAACGCCTGACAACATTTTTTTGCAGGCGTTGATCTTGCTTGTCTGTTATGTTTTAGGTCACGTTGTTGTTTTGGTATTGTAGCCTGACATTCATATTACACATCTAAGCCATCATAACCATCAGATCTATCACACGATCAAAGATAATACCGGTCAAACAACCGTTGACCATCACGCCGGATGAAGATTCTGGGTAACCCAGATCTTCATCAACCGATTTTTGGGGCGAGGTTTGACCAGTCTCAATTGTTCATTTGTGTTGTTGATAGACAGATTTAATGATATGTTATTGTACTATGACATCATTACTATAAGTATGGACTCATAAATCACATAAATCAGCCTTATAGCTTAAGATCTAAGGACCTAAATATAGCCTCTTATACTGTTCTTCATTTTCTGGAAAACCCAAAAATGAAGAACATGCTTGTCAGACTTTTTGATTGATTATATCTCTCTGATCGGTTGTTGAATGGCCAGGAAATTTAATTGTAGTTATAGTATTACACTTATACTACATATGTAACAACAGTACTAGCCCAGAATCATGACGACCAAGAATCTATTCACGGTTAAACCAACCTACTTGTTAACTGCCATGAAGTTCTGGGTTCTTGCTCAAGAACACGAAGAACACCTATAGCGACGGTTCTGTTGCTATAGGGTCCTTTAGTGACCGTTTTAATTTCTAATTTCTGGAAATTATTAAATTAATTGAAATAAATAGATTTTAATTACTAAAAATACTTAAAAATTTCCAAAAATTTATTTTAAATTCTAAAAAATAGTTTTTAATTATTTTATGTATATTTCATAAGTATTTAATATTTTTGAAATATAAATGGTATTTAATTTATTTAATTACAAAATTAAATAAATTATTTAAAAATGGTTTTAATTCATGAAAAATCATGAAAAATTATATTATGGTATTAGAAAATATTTTAAGTGATTTTTAATATTTTGTAATGAAATTCATTAATAAATTATTATTAATGGTAATTAGTTTATTTAATGAATATATTAAATAAATTAAAGAAAAATAGAATTAATGTTTTATAAATCATATAAAAATGATTTAAGTGTTAGAAAAATATTTTAAGTTATAAAATATAACTTTTGATATTTTGTCATGAAAATATTAATATTTTAATATTAAAAGCAATTATTGGATAATGGATTTAAGTGTTTAAAAATCATATAAAGGTGATTTTAAAGTATTAAAAATACTTTGATATATTATAAATATATTATAATATAATGACATGTATTTCATTAATATTTGATAATAAATAAATATTAATGATAAAAGAATTATGTGGTATTTAATTTATTTAAATACGTGTTTAATGATTGAAAATTTACGATAAATGATAATAATTATGTGAAAATTATTATGAGACTTAGAAAAATATTTTTGACTGATATTAAAATTATCTGACATAATTGTTAAGTGTTAGGCAGAGTTTAATTGAACTTAGACTCGATAAAAGTCCGACTAGACCGTCAAGATGTTAGAATTGTTGCGGGGTTCAACTCAGACTGTAATAGTTTGACTTGATACAAAGTCTTATGTGTGTTATAGACTGATAGAATTATGTGTTATGTGTTTAGGTTATTCTACGTATATCTATATATATAATAGTATTATATTGTGATGATATTATTCTAATATTGGAGATCTATATTACTAATATTAGGTCTTCGGATAAGGCGATATAAATTGTGTAACGGTAATCAACGGTTCAGGCCAATTTGTTTTTACTTAACTCTATGAAGAGTGTTTCATTCGGATATGCTTATGGTTAATCATTGCTGATTGCCATGTATAATTTGTACTCTGTACATATTGCATGTATAAGTCAGGTATGAAAGGTTGATCACCTTCATTACCAGTTGGTTTCAGATATATTTGTTCATGTATAATACTTATTCAGTCATAAACTTGTTCTTGCTAGTTCATAATTATATTGTTGAATTATAGCCAGCTTATTATTCAAACTCTTCAATCATGATATATCGTTATATTGTTGAATTTAAAATTGATGGGCAATCCTTATGCTCACCCTTGCTATATCATGATAAAATATTGCAGTTTAAGGCGAATACGTCGGATACAAGAAAAGGTCCAAGACAGTTCCAGCTTTAGTAGATGCTTGCTGTTAGATTTGTATTGTATGATATTAATGTTGTTATATGTTAGAAAAATTATGAAATGTGTATTAAGTTAAGGTTACTCGACCTTGGGGAATAGTGGGTGTATGTATTGTATAAACAATTTATGTTTATATCTTCCGCAAATAGTAATAGTTGTATAGAATGATCGAACCGGATCCGAGGTGATTTGGGACCTGGATTCGGGGCCCTCACAGTTGGTATCAGAGCTGTAGGTTATGAACCTTAGGTAGGAATACCTAAGACTAATAACCGCAGTGATTAGGATAAGATCTAACTCACATAGAGTTAGTTGGTCGGTAGGATTCAAAGACGAATCTCGGCGAGTTATAAGATACAGAGTTCCCTAACTCTGATAATAAAGTTGAACTGTAATGGTGAATAGATAGAGTCTAAAAGACTAAAAGTATAGTGATAGAAGATCATAAAACAAAACGATCAAGACATAGAAATGAATCGTAATATATACGATGCGATCACCCCGTGATCTGATAAGGTGATAACAGGAAGAAGAGTCAATCTAATGATTGAAAAGTTACAGCAAAGTTTGTTGTGTGGCAGTTGTACTATGAAAACTCATAAAAGAGTTATGGATTATGAATACGGATTAAATGAAATTCGTATTGAGAAGGGTGTTAGTGTTAGGCGGGGAATTCAATTGAGGACTCGTGTCAGCAGTTGAGTTATATGATTCTTCGTATGGGAGCTGAATTGTACTTGGTGTAATAACTACTTAGTTTCTGAAAATGATAATCATTGAAATGTTGTGTCGCGCTATTTGCTATATGCATGTTAAGAGGGTGATTCATTTCTCATGTGTATAACAGATAGATAGGTCATAGGTAGAGGATATAAGGTTAAGTACGAGTTCTTAAAACTCATACTTATGTGACATTCTTGACTCATAGTTATATAAAATGTTTATGAACCCCTCAGCGAACGGACGCCAAAGGTCAGACTAGGACAAGTTCTTAAACTCATATGATTGTGGCAAGTAAATGAACTCATAAGTGTGGTGTGACGAACTGGGTATAGTTGTATGTAAACAGAATATTGAGGATTATAGGAACAGATACATTGTTAAGCAAATGATTACTAGTGAAGAAATAAGTTTTCCAAAACTCCTAGCTATGCTAGACTTCAAAATTTTGACATCAAGCTAAATACGCACTATGTGCCTTTAAAATAAAATATGTAGACTCGTAATCATTTTTGAAACGGTTTAAAGTATAGTCTATGCTACTTATTTCAGTTAGACGCAAACGATTTGAAATATCAAAATATGTTTTAATTATCACTCATGTACCATGTAACCTGGTGCAGAGATGATAAAAATTTGAAGGAGTTATAAATACAGGAATACTTAGTGTGAATTTGATCTAAAATCGTTGTTCCACTATTGTATGATGTGTTATGACAAAGTCATACAATGACGGCATCCTCAAACGGACTGTTAATACAATATGGCATCATGACGTCATTCTCGAAAATATTTTTAAAAGATTTTTAATTTGCCAACGGGGTTTGGCTACACTTTAATAATTCGATTGAATTGAATTATTGATATGAGTCTATGCTATTCGATTCAGCTAGACTAATGTTATGAAAACTCTAAGTGTTTATTAAAAGAAATTTTCTGACCCAAATTGTTTTGGTGCGGAATCCTATGATAAGTCTGAGGTGAACAACCATGAAAATGGGGATATACTAATTGGATGAAATATTCCAATCTAAGAACGCATATAGTCGTTCCGATTACTATGGTACAATAGATTTATCATCTAAAGTACCCGCACCGGTAATTTACCTTCTTTGTGATTGTAAACATACTGTTAACCTTTGTACGGGGTAGAGTACCTTTTTCTTAATTGAAATAGGTAGCAGGTAGTAATACCTATAAACCTCAGTAGTTCATGATCTATATGACCCCTCAGCACAATTTGAAAATTTTTACTCTTGTGAGAGATGTATTGGGTAGCATATGATAATATGTGTGAATAGTGTATGGTGTATGGTGTATGGTGTATGGAGTAAGGTGTAAGATGTAAGGTAAATTTCGGGGACGAAATTTTTTGAAGAAGGGGTGAATGTGACAACCCGATAATTTTGACTATTTTTAAAATTTTTGTTTATTGATTTAAGGTTCAAAATTAGAACCTAGATAGAAGATAAGTGCACGCGTTTAATATTTTTAAGAACGAATTTTGAGGATTTCAAAATTCTGTGAATAATTTAGGTGAATTATTCAGGATTAAGAAATAAGTGAATATATTCTGGGAATATGGTTATGTATGTGTACAATATGTGGGTAAGGGTCAAGGGTTGACCAGATACACAATATCTCTAAGAAACCCTAATTGTATATTAAGAACGTCAACGTTCGGTTAGAAAACCATATGATTAACATGAAACCCTAGAAACCGATTCTGGAAACCCTAATTTCAGTTTTGGGAATTCGAAAACCTAAATTGGGAACGTAATGGTGTAAGTGTAAATAATTATAATATTAATTAGGGTAATGCTTAATTAATTAGCAAACCCTAATGTCACATTTTGAAAACTCTAATTACGGATTTGAAACCCTACTTTTATAATTCGGGAAAAACCTAAGTGTTAATTTAGTAATTTAGTGTTAATTAGAAAACCTTAATCCTAATTTTCAAGTTATAGTAATTAGAAAGCCCTAATCTAATTACGAAAATCTAATTTCTATTTTAAGAAAAATTAATTTTCTATTAGAAACCCTAATTAGTGGTTTGTAAACCCTAATGACCGATTTGACCTTAATTGCCGAATTAGCAATTTTAATTAGGAAATACTAATCCTAATTAGCAAGATTTAATTTGTGATTGAGAAATTTTTATATAATTAGTAAATTATAATTATAATTTAGAAATATTAATTTTCTATTTTTAAAAACCTAAATTGGAAATTTTAGAAAATAAATTTTAAACCTAAGATTTTTCAAACTCTAAACCCTAACCAAACCCTAAGGCCTAAGGGTTTGGAACAATATCCAAATTGCCATTAATTTTGTATGCGAAATGACTTAAATGGGCTTAAGTGCATTATTGGATGTAGCATGCAAGTCTTGCCCTATTTTGAGTTGGTGAGCAACCCTAAGCCTAGCTTGTGACTCTTATATCCAGCAATATCAGCCATTTAGTCCAACCAAATTCATTGCATCAAATAAATATTAAGGATTTAGTGAGAGAAAGCTCACTTTAGTTTTTAAAATAGCCAAGACAATTCTCTCTCTTGATTTTCGGATTTGAGAGTGAAAGGGTGTGATGATATAAGATAATATCATATCTTAGTTCTCACGGATCAGAATCCATGACCAGAATCAGAGATCAAAATCATAATAGGTATAAATCCTAATTTTTGGAAATCCTTTGATCTTATGATGTTTAATGTTAGTTGTTGGTTAAATATGTGTTATAAGGTGTCAATTAGAGATCTGGGTTGTTGGATCATGGATCCATAACATCCAGATGCTCGAATATAAAGTTTTAAAAAATCTTGAAATAGTTCAAAAAGTGACCTGACAGTCGAATGTCAGGCCCTCTAGATCTTTATGTGTTCGATATTTTGTGTGTTTTATGCTTTAGATATGTTCTATGCCATGTGGTCTACGATATGAAATTGAAAACAGGGTCATAGCATGTCTGGATTTCGTTTTATAAGTGGTCAAAAGGCGTTGACCGAGCACGATTTCTGGAAATCTGGGCAAACCTAGAAACCCAGAACGCCTGACAGCATTTTTTTTGCAGGCGTTGATCTTGCTTGTCTGTTATGTTTTAGGTCACGTTGTTATTTTGGTATTGTAGCCTGACATTCATATTACACATCTAAGCCATCAGAACCATCAGATCTATCGCAGGATCAAAGATAATACCGGTCAAACAACCGTTGACCATCACGCCGGATGAAGATTCTGGGTAACCCAGATCTTCATCAGCCGATTTTTGGGGCGAGGTTTGACCAGTCTCAATTGTTCATTTGTGTTGTTGATAGACAGATTTAATGATATGTTATTGTACTATGACATCATTACTATAAGTATGGACTTATAAATCACATAAATCAGCCTTATAGCTCAAGATCTAAGGACCTAAATATAGCCTCTTATACTGTTCTTCATTTTCTGGAAAACCCAGAAATGAAGAATAGGCTTGTCAGACTTTTTGATTGATTATATCTCTCTGATCGGTTATTGAATGGCCAGGAAATTTAATTGTAGTTATAATATTACACTTATACTACATGTGTAACAACAGTACTAGCCCAGAATCATGAAGACCAAGAATCTATTCACGGTCAAACCTATATACTTGTTAACTGCCATGAAGTTCTGGGTTCTTGCTCAAGAACACGAAGAACACCTATAGCGACGGTTCTGTCACTATAGGGTCCTTTAGTGACAGTTTTAATTTCTAATTTCTGAAAATTATTAAATTAATTGAAATAAATAGATTTTAATTACTAAAAATACTTAAAAATTTTTGAAAATTTATTTTAAATTCTGAAAAATAGTTTTTAATTATTTTATGTATATTTCATAAGTATTTAATATTTTTAGAATATAAATGGTATTTAATTTATTTAATTACAAAATTAAATAAATTATTTAAAAATGGTTTTAATTCATGAAAAATCATGAAAAATTATATTATGGTATTAGAAAATATTTTAAGTGACTTTTAATATTTTGTGATGAAATTCATTAATAAATTATTATTAATGGCAATTAGTTTATTTAATGAATATATTAAATAAATTAAAGAAAAATAGAATTAATATTTTATAAATCATATAAAAATGATTTAAGTGTTAGAAAAATATTTTAAGTTATAAAATATAACTTTTGATTCATATGCTTCAAGCATGTCGTTTAAAAGAAATTATTGTACTTGCTGAGCTTGTTATGCTCACTCTTGCTTAAACCATATGAATGAAGCTTAGACCGAACGGACCAAATGTGACACCCCCAATTCCGGGTTACCTGACCCCCGAGTTTGGTGTTCACGATCCACAATATAATATCATTTAACTACCCATTCATATAGAAATAGGAATACATAAGTCATTAACATAAGTTGTTAATACATAAGTCCCAGGTTTGCTAACCTTAAATTTACAAACATACCCCTTACCTAAACAAAAAGGGTTTACAATACAACATCATAATAATAATATTCATAACGCTATTCCAGCATCTTGCCTTTGTCTTTGTTCTTCTTTGACCCGCTGACCTATTTGTTCCTAGCTGAAATGTTTTATTTATAGCAAGGGTGAGTAACTAGTTTGCCCCGCAAGTTAAAACATACAATAAATGTATACGAATCAATAAGAACATACTATCTATTTTGATAGAATGAAACCAAAGTTCGGTGAACTTTGAAATAGCTGAACAAATCGTTATTCAATAACAAGTCTTCTCGTATTCTAGGCAACGCAATAATCTGATAATGAAAGAGTACAACGCTTTCAAAGTTTCTACGATATTCTATTAAATAATCAAGAATTAATTCTACGCAATAGCAAAGTGAAATGTTTTCCAGATTTATGCTGAGTGATCACAATAGATCTAGAACTTCTCTTCTCGAGTAACTATGAAAGATTGGACTTTGATATACCCAGGTGTATCAGATAACCAAAAAGATTAAATCATACCTTTCTACAAGTACTTAGAGCCGGCCAACTCCTTGTACCCTATATTATGCATAATACTTAACAGCGCGCAACAATCGAATATACGACCTAAAATGTTTCCTTTATATAAAAGGTTGTTCTTCTTAGTCTTTGAATCAGAATTTGATTTAACAACGAAATGCAATGATTTCAATAACTAATCACTTCTCTTCTCAAACCTATTCAAGTTTTCGATCATGCCGATACAACTGGCATTGATCTATCAATAATAATTAAATTATCTTCTCTTCTCGAATTTATCAAGTTCTAACAAATATTCGTCTAGCCAGAATAATTAGCTAAGACATTTCTCAACATAATTTGACAATAGACAAGAATTATTTGTACTGTCAATTCTATCTTCTATAAATATAAAAATCCAACAACAGTTATTCTACAAAGGTATATTCTCCAATAAGTAATTCAGTTTGAATTATTAATCATGCACTAACTGCGAATAATCAATAATAAATTCTCTGGACATGGTATAATTAGCAATAATTAACCATTATAATATTTGAATGAATATAACTCAAGGTTGAGTTAGGAAACTTGCCTTTCGCGTTGATTACAGCTACACAGTATAATTAACTGCGTTCATAAGACCTATAATCAACAATGTCGGTCTCACAATTAGCATAATTATTTATAACATGTAACACTGTATTCTATAGTCAAACTTCTCCTATGCACATTACCATATAGCCACATTAGTGTTTATAACCTATATAAACACTTATTCAGTCTAACTATTTCGGTCTGGTTAGACCTCGGTCCATTCTCGGTGTTCTGGTTACCCTATCCGACAATTAACACATTGATGGTCAATTAAACCTGGTCTCTAAGCTTCAATATTATTTTAGATAAGTCAAATATCATTTATAATATTTTCTGGAAGCTTTTAATAATTTATAAACAATTATTGTAATTTATAATAATTTTTCAAACACTTAAATCATTTTTAAATGATTTAATTATCAAATAATCTTATTATCATTAATATTTAATAATATAGAAATATTAATGTTATATTTGTCAAAATATTAAAGTTATTGTTAATAACTTAAAATATTTTTAAATCATCAATATTCTACTTAAATGATTTTTAAAGTAATTAAAATCATTTTTAAATCAAAACCATTAATATTTAAATATTAATGTAATTATTATCAAAATATTAAAAGTCATTAATTATAACTTAAAATATTTTTAAAACATTTTTCTCACTTTTAAATGATTTTTAAATCAATAAAATCATTTTTAATTCATTTATTTAATATCATAATTAAATAAAACTAATATCATTAATTTTAATTTATTAATGAGAATTCTCCAAAAATATTAAAAATTATATTTTATAATTTAAAATATTTTCTAACACTTTATTCTTATTTAAAATGATTTTAAAATGATTTTAACTTAGTTATTTAATTTAATAATTAAATAAATCTAATATCATTAATGTTAAACTATTAATGAAAATGCTCCAAAAATATTAAAAATTATATTTTATAATTCAAAATATTTTTAAATACATTATTCTTACTTAAAATGATTTTTCATAATATTAAATCATTTTTCTCTAATTATTTAATACACTAATTAAATAAATTAAATACTTTTAATATTTAAATAATTATAAATATTAAAGAAAAATATTCCAATTGGTCAGAAATTATTTTTCATAATTTAAAATAATTTTTAAAACTATTTTTGGTAATTTTTAGAATTTATTTCTATTTTTTAATCATTTTCCGAAAAACAGAAAATAAAATAAATAGGAACCGTCGCTAAAGCCTTTAGCGACACAAATCTGTCGTCTTAGGTGTTCTTCATCTCAAGAACACTGTCAGACTCATGTTCGAGACCCTTACTTTGACCGAATTTTAATCTCATCTAGAAATGTTTTTGGGTAATGTTTAAACGTTAATCTTGTAGTATATATACACAACTACAACTATTAACCAACAGATAGGTCATATATCAACACAATAAGAAGATCTAGACTTCCAAATCTACTGTCAGAGCGTTTCTGGGTTTTCCCAGAAACCCAACAGTTTGGCTGGTTACTTTCTAGATCATTTTACGTTAGGTTCTGTTCATGTTTCATGTGTTTTAAAGGTTCAAAATGGTAGTATACATGACAAGGAATAATGACATATCAAGAAATCAGTCTGAAAACAACAGATTCATAGGTTATGACACGGTCAAACCTTGTTAGAAAAACGTGTTCTTCATTTTTCTGGAAATTCCAGAAAATGACTTTGTGTTCAGATGAGCATCTTTGACCAACTATTTCGTCCAACTGATTTGTTGTTTAAGAGATCCAGAGATAAGTATATATAGTACACATAACCATTCACAAGTATGCTACAACAACAACATCATAAACCAAAACTACTGACATATCAAGAGGCTTAAAAAATTGTCAGACGTTGTTTCATAGGTTCTGGGATGCCCAGATTTTAGCCCAGTCAACGTCGATCAACGGTTTTTGACCTTGAATAAAATGAAATCTAGACGTCTGATGGCTGTACTACCACTTGAAGATTAAAGACAACATACCAGGCTACCAATACAAAACATAAAACAAGAAAACTCATAAACGAACAAGAATCTATGGCGCCTGGCATTAGCTTGTCAGACCACAAAATTCGTTCTAGAACAGATTTTGAAAAAAATCATTTTAAGGCACTTTGATGCTAGGGATTCATGATAGATCATCATAGATCTTCATAAAACATCCATTGGCAAGATTCTAAACACAAAAACACAAAAATTTTCTTAGTAACATGGATCAAAAGTAAAATTAGGTTTATACCTTCTAGCTTTTAATTCTTGATCTAAGCTCTCCAATATGTTATTGATTGATCTAGGGCTGTATAAGTGACTGGTATACTTAGCAATTTCGTTGGTTTAGGAGAGAGAGAGAGTTGATGAGAGCATGGAGCAAAATGGTTAGCTTTTTATTATTTTCTCTCTCTTTAATTCTATATATATTGCTTATATTGTTGCTAGGCTGAGATTTTCGGCTGATTTGGCTGATATGTTGTGTCACCAAGTCAACATAGTTGTTCAACAACTAAAGGGGCTAGCATTTTTGCAAGTTACCATTTAAAGAATATAAAAAGGGCATTTTTGTCATTTGATAAATATTTTTAATGGCAAACATGGAATTTGTACAAATCTTTAGGGTTTAGGGTTTGGGTTTAGGGTTTGGACCCTTTAGGATTTAGGGTTTAAACCCTAGATTTGCAATTTAATTTCCAAAATTTTCAAATTTCGATTTTCAAAATAGAAAATTAATAATTCGAAATTACAATTAGGATTCGATAATTATATAATATTTCCTAATCATAAAATTTAACCTTGCTAATTAGGATTAATATTCTTAATTAAAATTGCTTAATTTAGCAATTAGGTTAAAATGGTATTTAGGGGTTATAACCCACGAATTAGGGTTTTAATTAGAAAAATAATTTTTTTAAATTACAATTAGGGTTTGTAAAATAGAAATTAAGATAACTAAAATATAATTAGGGTTTTCTAATCATATTTAAGTTTAATACACACAATAGGCTTGCCAATTAGGATTAGAGTTTCCTAATTTAGGGTTTAGGATTCCCGAATATAAAATTAGGATTTCCCGGCGTACAATTAGGGTTTCTAACCGTACGTTAGGGTTTCTAAAGCTGTTAAGCACAACTCTGCTCTAATTTTATTAGTCAATACACAATTTGACTTTCTCGATACACGTATCACCGATACTTGTCACAAAATTGATAATTAATATTGATATTAAATAAAATAAAAAAAAATTATTCGTAAATTTTTGATTATTCGAAATCTCGAGTTATCACACCAAAGGATCGGATAAGGATAAAGGAAAGGCTAAGGCGAACCTATAGATTACCTATGTAATAGTATAGGTTTGTAATGATAATATTTGATATTATGACAAGAACAAATGGAACGATTATAAAGAGCCTAGGGAATGGTAATATTGTTTTGGAATATATGTAAGACATATTCGTTCTTTTGAGGCATTTCAAATGAATGTTTGTGTGAACTGTAGCATCGTGTAGCGCCATATGTCGGTTTGGAAGAGACCCGAATTTGGGAGCGTCACATATAAGGTATTAGAACATGGGATTTGAGAACGTATGTTGTTATATTTAACTATAGAATGATGTATGTTTGGAAGAAGATGGAACCGTGACGTACGGAATCCGGATGTGGAAATAGACCGGATTTCGGGGCATTACAGTAAACTCAAATAGAGGTTAGAGTTCAGAAACTTGCCTCGTGCGTAAGCTATTAAATTATAACTCACGATCACCTACACATATCATATGTATTACAACATCTTTTAGTTATACTAACATTAACCTTATAGGTTCAATTAACCATCTTAGTTAAGTTTAACCTTTAACTTAACACGAATTTGTAACTCTACAACACAAATTTATTGATCAACCATATTGATCAACCACATAACACGAATCAGAAACTCACTAACATTTAACGTATTGTTATAGCATTCAATTCCCATCTCTAACTTTTACAAACATCAAGTTTCAATTGTTATAACTTGTTAGCTTAAAGATCTTCATACTCGATATTAAAATGCATCTAAAATATGTTATTACATCATATCATATGATTAACATACTTTTTATGTTCATAAGACTAAGTTACGATTACATGCTATGGACTAAAAATAAACAAAACAATTTATGTCAGGGGTTGGCGCGGCCGTGCCAACTTAAGCTTTGGCACCAGTGCAGCCGCACTGGTGTGAAATCCTGGATTTTGTAGTCGCGATATGTGTATAGCAAAAAGCTAATTTGGCTTAAAAGCACCATTCTAACAACCAATTTTCATACATATAAGTTACTTAAACTTCAAAGAAATAAAATTTAAGATTTCTAACATGTTTTTAACAATATACAACCTAAACATCAGAATTACAACCTTTAATTTCACTATTTTTTTTATTATTTCTTCTTCTTTTGACATTCATAGCGAAATTCATCGCTGTGATTTCCTTTTGCAACCAAAACAACTAATTTAACTCATAACATGTTCGTTTCCTCATGTATTTTCACAATTCACAACCAATTTACAATTTAACACATGAATTAAATATTAATTTTAATTCTAAACTAAGCCATATCATGTATATTTCACTGTAATATGATTTTCTCCATACTACACATGTTTTCATGAAATTAACTACTCTAAATCATGAATGAATGATATAAAATACTTTATAATCATCTATTAACACATAACACTCATAATTTTTTCAATTATTCACAAAATATCAATTATAGATATCTTTTGACAACAAAAAACCAAAACTTTAGAAGATAGGGATATGATTATACATTTGTTTTCATGTTTAAGTTAAGAAGAAGATGATAACAAAACTTTGATTACAGAACTTCTTCTCACTATTACTCTCTCAAACTCTTTCTTTTCTCTCTTCTTTCTCTTCTTTTTCTCTCTGTTTTCTTTTGTTCTTTCTAAGGCTTAAGCCAATACTGTTAACATAAAATAAAACAGACACTAACGTAAAAAAATAAAATTGACATATAATAATAATGCTACTAAATACATATCTGTTATTTTTTTATTTTAAATTTAAAAGCCACAAGGCCTTGTTTGGCAAAACCAATTAGGAATAATGACTTTAAATCTTTATACCTTGTTTGGTAAAATCCATTTAAAATAAGGACTTAACATTCACGAAGCTATGTTTGACAAAACTGAATTAAACTCTTTTAATTTATTTTCATAACTCATTTATAATATAGTTTATTGTCTCATTTTATTTAATTAAATTCTCATATTCAAATTTAATTAAATTAAAACTAACAACAATTTATTAAATCAATTTGTCACATAATCCAATACAACAAAATTAAATTAAATTAAAATAACATTATAACAATTCATTTAATCATTATCAACTCTCTAATTTAATTATTAAATTAAATTAGAGTATGTTCTCATAGTAATTAACTCGTCATTCTTTTATTTTAATTAACTTCAAAATACCAAATTATCAATTATCAACTTAATTAAAATCTTACCTTAATTAAGTTAATTCTCCCAACTCGTAAATTATTTATTTAACTAATAAATAATCAAATTAAATAAATATTTATTTAATAATAAACACATCAATTAAAATATTTATTTAATTCAATAAATATTTAAAATTATAATTAAAATTCTGGATTGTTATATCCTTCCCTCCTTACAAAGATTCTGTTCCTAGAATTACAATTCAAACAATTCATTCGTCACATTTTTTTCTCCTTACAAAGATTTTGTCCCCATAATCGAAGACACAGATTAAACAAATAACTCAGTATAGTTCTTCATCATTTTGTCTTTGAGTTCCCACGTAGCTTCTTCGGCATTGTGGTTCCTCTATATCACCTTCACAGAAGGTATCACTTTATTCCTGAGCACTTGTTCTTTCCTGTCAATTATCTGGATAGGAATCTCCTTATAAGATAAATCTTTATCGAATTACAACGGTTCGTACTCGGTCACATGCTTGTAATCGGGTTTATACGGTCTTAGCACCGACACATGAAAAACATTGTGAATATGTTCCAATTCTAGAGGTAGAGCTAACTCGTAAGCCACTTCACCTACTCTTCGCAACACCTTGAAGGGTCTTATAAATCACGGGCTTCGGTTTCCCTTTTTTACCAAAACGAATTTTCCCCTTCCAAGGAGAAACCTTTAAGAAAACGAAATTTCCTACGTCAAATTCACGATTTTGCATGTGTTGATCAACATACTTCTTCTGTCTGTCTTAAGCAGCTACCAATCATGCCCTAATGAGTTTGACAACATCAGCGGTCTGCTGTACCAGTTCTGGTCCTAACAGTTGACGTTCACCAACTTTATCCCAACACAATGGAGTTCTACACTTTCTGTCGTACAATGCTTCGTAAGGCGGCATGTTAATGCTCGCATGGTAACTATTGTTATAGGCGAATTCAGCCAATGGTAGATGATCATCTTAGTTTCCTTTGAAATCCATAATGCATGCCCTAAACATATCTTCCAACATTTGGATAATTCGTTCGCTTTGGGCTTCTGTTTGAGGATGGTACGCCGTACTAATTCTCAATTGTGTTCTCATGCATTCTTGTAGTCTCTTCCATAAGTTTGACGTGAATCGCGGATCTCTGTCTGACACAATTGACAATGGAATTCCATGTCTCAAAATGATAACCCTGATGTACAACTTTGCCAACTGATCAAGATTGAATCTAATCTTTATTGGCAAAAAGTGTGCTGATTTTGTCAGTCTGTCCACTATCACCCAAATCACATCATAACCTTTCTGAATATTCAAAAGACCTACCACAAAATCTATTATGATGTGCTCCCACTTCCATTCTGGTATTTCCAACGGCTGAAGTAATCCGCTTGGTCTCTAATGCTTGGCCTTGACTCTTTGTCATGTCAAGCATTTCGCGACACATTCTGCGACATCTCGTTTCATATTCGACCACCATAAATGCTGTCGTAAATCCTAATACATCTTCGTACTTCTCGGATGAGTTGAATATCTTGAATTATGAGCTTCAGTTAAGACTTTGTTTTTAATATCTGGTACTATTAGGACCCAAATTCTTCCCTCGAACCTTAATAGTCCTTCAGCATCGACCTTGTATTTTACTTCACTACCCTCAACCACTTTTTCTTTGATTTTTCCACATTCTTCATCTTGTAATTGAGCGTTCTTTACCTTGTCCACTAAAGTTGCACCAACTACCATCTGGAATAATCTCTCATCAGATCATTTTGGAAGTTTTATTTCTAACTCTAGCCTTTCCATTCCTGAGATAAGTTCCTCCTAAGCTATTAACAACATCAATTTCTCACAATCTTTTCTACTCAAGGCATTGACAACAACATTTACTTTACCCGGATGATAAAAGATTTTGCAATCATAATCTTTTATCAAATCTAGTCATCGCCTCTGACGCATGTTCAAATCTTTCTGTGTGAAAATATACTTCAGACTTTTATGGTCCGTATATATCTCACATTTCTCGCCATAGAGATAGTGCATCCATATCTTTAGAGCAAAAACTACCGCAACCAACTCTAAATCTTGAGTCGGGTATCCTTTCTCATAGTCCTGCAGTTGCCTTAATGCATACGCAATGACTTTGCCATTTTGCACAAGCACACAGTCTAGTCCTTTATGTGATGGATCATTATATACCACAAAGTTTCCTGTGTTATCCGGTAATGACAACACATGTGTCATACTAAGCTTCTTTTTCAAATCTTGGAAACTCTAATTTTACAGATTTCCTTGTCAAATTTGTCAACGGGGTGGCTATCTTGCAAAAGTCTTTAATACATCGCCTGTAGTAACCTGTCATTCCCAAAAAACTCCTCACCTCTGATGGTGTCCTTGGTTGTTCCCAATTTATTACAGCTTCGACCTTTGATGTATCCACTTAAATCTCATCCTTGTCAATCATGTGTCCAAGAAATTGTACACGTTCTATCCATAATTCACATTTAGAGAATTTCTTGTACAACTTTTCCCTTCTTAGCATCTCCAACGTCAAACGTAAATGTTCCACGTGTTCCTCTTGAGATTTGGAGTACACCAAGAAATTGTCAATGAATACCACCATAAACTTATCTAAGAATGGTTTAAACACCATGTTCATCAAATCTATAAATGCTGCAGGGGCATTGGTCTAAAAATGATGTAGCATGACTGAATTCTCAATATGCCATTAAGACGATATTATATTGTGATTTAAAAATGATTTTTGGTTTTCTCTAAACTTTGAAAAGATATGCTAATAAAGATGTTTAAAAAAAGGGATTTTTGGTTTTCTTTAAGCTAAGAAAGGTATGCCAGTTGAGTTGGTTAAGAATGTATGTATATATATCTCGATTGATGTCCAAGTTATTGCTAGAAGTCTATGCTATTTGATTAAGCTAGACAAATATTGAAAAATATTTATGAAATTTGAGCGTTCTTTGTCAAACTATATTAGACAAAATTATTTTGGCGCGGATTCATATGTTAAGAAGCTGAGGTGAAAATGTAAAGCCCCAAAATCCAGGTACTTGAAACCCGAACTCGGTGCTTCACGATACCATTTCTATGAGCGGAATAATACTAATAATAATAACAATATTATAATTATTAAACATAATTTACATGATTATCAAAGTCTAGCTCCCAAGTACGTAACATTTAATACATTCCTTACAACCCATAATAGATAATATATATCATTATCTTAATAATAATATCAAACTATTACATAACTACCACAAATCTTATTTGGTTAGCTTTTCTTTTCCTTTGTTTCTGCATGAGCTTTCTGGTTCTTCACACTTGGCTGAAAATATTTAAATTAAGCAAGGATGAGCATTTGTGTGCCCAACAAGTAATAACAATTATATATATAAGCTGAAAGAATTTAAATGTTTCTTTATACTACCCTTCTAAAACAGATCAATAGTTGTGAAGTATCTATACCGATAATAATAACATAACAACCCTCTTTCAAATTTTTGAAACTACATAATGACTATAAATAGGGTTAAGGTGACATACTATGAACATTATTTTTATTTTCAAAAAGGTTAAACAGAAATTCATCTGTAAACCGTCATAACTTACGGGTACGGGGGTGATCAGCACGTTGTACCCTACATTGATCAATACTACATGCAAGAACGAGGGTATCATTCACTCTGTCCGTCTTGGACGCATAAAAGTTTTCCCATATTTGGGATGTTCATACTTGTCGGGTTTCCAAATCAAAGGTTTTATCTTGTTCAATAATAATCTATAATTCAACACACACACACACACACACACACACATATATATATATATATAAAGGTAATTGACAAAGGTATATCAACATGTGATTAAATACAATGATTATCCAAGTGGGGACACTTGTGTAACTATTTATAGAAATTAACGAACAGAATATATATCTAAATTACCATATACTAACATGTTGATAATCAATGAGCGTATATAATATAGGGTTAATAATCTGTACATTATTAATATAATTTAGAAACATTCTTACTCATGTCCATTACATAAAGAAAATGCAAAGGTAAGATACTTGCCTGATACGCTGCTTACAGTTTGCAACTTAGTTCTATCTTTTGTATAACAACCTATCAGTAATAAGATCGTTTTATTGATTAGAATACATATTATAACACATAGCACTGTTTATTGCAGTCAGTACATATCCTAATCACATTGGCACATAAGTTTAACAACTATTTAATCACAAATAAACACATATCTAATCACATTATCTAAGTTCAGATCAATTTTTGAAACATGTCGGTATACCGACAGCCTTATCGGGTAATTATCGAGTCTAAGACTCTATCCTGTAACTTAGTATCAGTCATATTATTTTTAAATGACTTGTAATAAGTTTTTAAACATTTATTATAATTTATCATTAAATTTCAAACATCGGAATCATGCTTAAATGATTTAAATATCAAACAATTCTATTATAATTAATATTTAAGTAATATTAAACTATTAATAAAACCATTGCCAAAATATTAAAGATATTTATAATAACTTAAAATACTTTTAAAGTATTAATATTACCCTTAAATGATTTTTAAAATATTTAAAATCATATTTAAATAACTCTCATTAATATTAAAGTATTAATATTTTATTTATCAAAATATTAAAAGTCATTAATTATAACTTAAAATATTTTTAATTCATTTATAGCCTTTTTAAATGATTTTTAAATTAATAAAACTATTTTTAAACTATTTATTTAATATAATTATTAAATAACCTTAACATCATTAATAATAATTAATTAATGAAATTAACCTTTAAATATTGAAAGTTATATTTTATAACTTAAAATATTTTTAAATACCTTATTATTATTTAAAATGATTTTTAATATAATAAAATGAATTTTAATCTATTTATTTAATTCATTTATCAAATAACTTAAATATAATTAATATTAATTTATTAATGAATTTCATCACAAAATATTAAAAGTCATTAAAATTAACTTAAAATCAGCCAAGATGGAGACACTAAAGGCCGTCCCAGAAAAGTCAAAACCGGTAGTGCAAGGGAGAGCGTTTGTTGTGACCTCCCAGAAAGCAAGGAACCCGAATGAGGTCATCACGGGTAAGCTTATCATAAACTCTAACGAAGTCTATACTTTATTTGATACCGGTTCTACCTATTCTTTTATTTCTCCTACTTGCACTCATCGATTAAATTTGACTCCGGAGAAATTAGACTTTGACTTATCTGTTGAAACTCCATTGGGAGAAACCTTCATTACATCAATGGTTTATAAGTCTTGTTTGGTTCAAGTTGGTACCCACACATTACCTGTCGATCTTATTTCATTAAAAATACTTGCATTTGACGTGATTCTAGGGATTGATTGGTTAACTACTCATCATGCAAAAATTAATTATTTTCGTAAGGTTGTTAGCTTTCATATTCCTAATCGACCTATTATGCGAATTCAAGCAACCAAACCATTAAAATCAATCGATGTCATCTCAAGCCATAAAGCTATTCGTTTATTGAAAAACGGATGTCAAGCTTTCTTAGCTCATGTCACGGATCTAAACAAAAATACGTCAGTTTTGAATGATATTTCTATTGCTAATAAATTCCCTGACGTATTCCCTGAAGAACTTCCTAGCCTACCCCAGAGCGTGAAATTAAATTTTGTATCGACCTTGAACCCGGTACAAAACCTATTTCCAAAGTCCCATATCGAATGGCACCTATTGAACTTCAGGAGTTAAAGATCCAACTGCAGAAATTGTTAGACATTGGCTTTATTCGTCCTAGTACTTCTCCTTGGGGTGCTCCTGTGCTATTCGTGAAGAAGAAAGATGGAAGTATGCCACTTTGAATTGATTATCGGGAGTTGAATCATGTCACCATCAAAAACAAGTACCCATTGCCACATATTGATGACCTGTTTGACCAGTTAAAAGGAGCACAATTCTTTTCAAAGATCGATCTTCGTTCTGGATATCATCAGCTGAAAGTTAGAACTGAGGATATTCCAAAGACGGTTTTCAGAACTCGGTACGAGCATTATGAATTCCTAGTCATGTCATTTGGATTGACTAATGCTCCTGCTGCCTTCATGGATATGATGAACCGGGTATTCAAGGAATATTTGGATCACTTTGTGGTCGTCTTTATTGATGACATCCTTATTTATTCTAAAAGCCGTGAAGATCATGAGCAACACTTAAGGCTGGTACTCCAAAAGCTTCGTGAATACAAGCTTTATGCCAAGTTAAAGAAATGCGAGTTCTGGCTGGAGGGGGTAGCATTCCTTGGGCACGTAGTATCAAGTCGTGGAATATCGGTTAACCCGGCAAAGATTGAAGCTATTCAAAGCTGGGAGCAACCTAAATCAGTGATCGAAGTACGTAGCTTTCTTAGTTTAGCTGGTTATTATCGGAGATTCGTGGAAGGATTTTCTCGAATCGCTACTCCATTAACTCAGCTGACTCGGAAAGATACAAAGTTCGGTTGGAGCGAAGAATGTGAGAAGAGTTTTCAAGAACTCAAGAGGAGACTCATTTCAGCACCTGTTCTAACAATACCATCTGGCTCGGAGGGATTTGTCATCTATAGTGATGCTTCGAGCAAAGGGTTGGGATGAGTTCTCATGCAACATGGAAAAGTCATAGCCTATGCATCAAGACAACTCAAGGAATATGAGAGGAATTATCCTACTCATGATCTAGAGTTGGCAGCTGTTGTCTTTGCACTTAAAATTTGGAGGCATTACTTGTATGGGGAAAAGGTGGAGATCTTTACGGATCATAAAAGCCTCAAATATTTCTTCACTCAAAAGGAACTAAACATGCGACAACGACGTTGGCTTGAACTATTGAAAGATTATGATCATACCATTCAATACCATCCTAGAAAAGCAAACGTGGTAGCTGACGCATTGAGTAGAAGATCATATGCAAGTACGAGTGCCATATTGTCAACACAAAGGCCCATTTTGTGTGACTTACAAAGGATGAAGATAGAGTTAAAGACTCCAGGGACCCATGTGATGATGGCGAATATACGAGTAGAACCAACTTTAATCGATAAAGTTAAAGCTGCTCAAGCTACAGACCTGGAGCTGATGCGTATGAGGAAGAAAGTGCAAGAAGGTGCTATGCCGGAAGCAAGAATCGATGAAGAAGGAATACTTCGAGTCAACTCCAGACTTTGTGTTCCTAACAACCCTGATTTAAAGTATAAAATCATAATGGAGGCGCACAACACATCGTTTGCAATCCATCCTAGAAGTACCAAAATGTATCATGATCTTCGTCATACATTTTGGTGGAGCAATATGAAGAGAGAGATAACGATGTTTATCTCAAGGTGTCTAACTTGTCAACGAGTCAAAGCGGAGCATTAGGTACCAAAAGGTCCATTGCAACCACTTGAAATTCCAGAATGAAAGTGGGAGCACATTACCATGGATTTCGTTACCGGTCTTCCTAAGGTTTCTCAAGGTATAGATGCGATTTGGGTCATTGTTGATAGATTAACCAAGTCTGCTCATTTCTTACCGATACGAGAAACTTATACACTTGAACGTCTTGCTCGTATGTACATAAACGAGATTATAAGACTGCATGGTATGCCAGTATCCATAGTTTCTGATCGAGACCCAAGATTCACTTCACGATTTTGGGTTAGTTTACAAAAAGCTATGGGCACGAATTTACGATATAGTTCGGCATATCATCCTCAGACGGACGGATAATCAGAGAGGACTATTCAAACTCTAGAAGATTTATTAAGACTCTGTGTCCTTGACTTCAAGGAAAGTTGGGACAAGTTCTTACCATTGGTGGAGTTTTCCTACAACAATAGTTATCAAGCAAGTATTGGCATGGCTCCATTCGAAGCATTGTATGGAAGAAAATGTCGTTCTCTAGTATGGTGAGATGAGGTGGGTGAAACAACGTTGTTGGGACCGGAGTTTGTACGTATGACTATAGAAAAGATTCAAACGATCCGACAATATATAAAAACCTCACAAGATCGATAAAAGAGTTATGCTGATCTTCATCGAACGGACGTGGAATTTGATATAGGAGATCATGTATTCTTACGTGTTGCTCCATGGAAAGGAGTTACGAGTTTTGGAAAGAGAGGAAAGCTCTCCTCGATTCATCGATCCATTTTTAATCCTCGATCGAGTAGGAACTGTGGCTTATAGACTCGCTTTACCGCCAAGTATGTCTCGTGTTTATAACGTTTTTCACATATCCATGTTACGTAAATATGTGGAAGACCCGAACCACATTATTGAGTTAGAACCGGACGAAATAGCAGAAGATTTGACGTATGAAGAAGTTCATGTTCAAATCTTGGATAAGAAGGAACATATTCTACGCTCTAAGGTTATACCTCAAGTCAAAGTTTTGTGGAGAAACCACGATGTTGAGGAAATGACTTGGGAATTAGAATCTGAAATGAAATCAAGGTATCCTTACCTCTTCGACATACCAGGTACGTACCCTAATTTCGAGGGCGAAATTTCATAAGAAGGGGAGGTTGTAAGACCCCAACTTTTATAAATAAAGATGAATTTTCTATAAATATCATTTCTGAATATTATGGAGTTAATTTGATATAATGTTATAGTTGTGGGTAATATTTATAAATTTTGCAAAGTACGCAAGTTGTTATATAATATTCGATTGGTCGGAGAATATTCATTTTAACAGGGAATATTCGTACAACGGCATAATCATCGGTGGACCCCACAACGGACTTATTGTCTGATTGAAAAAGCGACAAAAATATTTTATTAAAAATAACGGCGAAAGTTTTACCACTGATACTGTTGAGCTACTCGGTAGCAAAAGTACAGTAATATGTGTGGTTGCATAGTAGCACACGGTATTGATTATTAATGCTTATGTGAGAAGTCACTCAGTTTGATTCAATTATTGTCAGTTAATAATATGAATTATTTAGCGATAATGAAGTTTTATTTTATTCGTATTATTAACGTAATAAAACAGAAACATCTTTTTATATAAAACAGAATACTTTATTAAAGTTATTCTATAAATAGAATATATTATATTTTATTTAAAAGATTTTTCTTTAAATACGGACCGTTCATGGATTAGTTACTATACATTCCATTTTTCTATAAATAGCCGCTCATTCCTTCATTATTTCTTACGAATTCAATGAACTCTAGAGAGAGAAACTATAGGGAGAGAGAAGAAAAATATTCTGCTACTTAACTACTTCCTTATTTCAGTTCTTCTTTAAAACGGTAAGGGGTGTTATTCTTTCTTATTCATGAAGAGAACTGTTGTTATTCCATTTCTTATTATTCTGTTGGAATAACCTGTATACGCGGTCTATCCTATACTTGGTGACATTCTTCTGTTATTCTGTTGGAACATCCTGTCTGTGTTTTACACCGGACCTGGTTCCGTTTTTATTATTATTTTGTTGGAACATCATGTCTGTGTGTTTTACATCGGACCTGGTTCCGTCTTGTTATTATTCTGTTGGAACATCCTGTCTGTGTTTTACACCGGACCTGGTTCCATTATTTATTATTCTGTCGGAATATCCTATCTGTGCGTTTACGCTGAACCTGGTTCTATTATTTATTATTCTGTCGGAATATCCTGTCTGTGCATTTACGCCGGACCTGATTCTATTATTTATTATTCTATTAGAATAACCTGTCTGTGCATTTACGCCGGGTGATTTCTTTTGTTATTCCATTCTTTATTATACTCAGTTGATTAAGTTTTAACGTCTATACTCCATGAAATTAGTGGAATATCCTTGATAATTGCGTTTCATCTAGTATCTTTTCATGAAAATATTATTCTAAGCATTCTTGAATTTTACTCCACAAAGCAGTATCATGATGACAATTTGGACGTTGTTAATTCTTGGATAAATTAATTCTTGAACTTGTTTTATTGAATTCTTATATCATTGTCATCATCCTCATGTTTATAAAATGTTAAATTATCTGTATCCTGTAGTGCATAGATGGACCAGGGATTATTCGGTATAATCATGACCGTAATGTTACAAATGATGTGGTAAAAGTCCTCATTGGCCCATAATGCATTGATGGACAGTTGTTGGCATGATCATGACCATTAATGAATACACGAATATCCTTGGCCATAGTGCAGGGGTGATTCGATGATGTGGATTATTTTATTAAGCTGAGTCCTAGCGATAACAATATTGAAAAACCTTTTAAATCATAGAAGATAGTAGATTTTATTCTCCACTTGACTCTTTTAATAGATTTCTTGTTCCGCTGTAGTTAAACTTGATGTTCGTTATATTTTATCAGTTTAACACTTTGAAGGCTGATGATAATTTATTCTGCATTATCTTAGTCATAATATTTCTTACTGGGCTAGTTGAGCTCACCCTTTCTTTCACTGTTCTCTTCAGGAAATGAGAATATAGCTGGGACGAGTCGGGGAACGGAGTGATGGACCAGATGATAGTATTAGTAGTCCTCACTATTCTATTAAATAGTGTGACAATAATTGTAATGAGGACTCCTTTTGAGTTTGTATAGTCTCTAGTAGACAATAATTATATTCAAACTCACAGTAATGTTTTGTCGTATTGTACACGACAGTTGTATTAGTAAGTTGTATTTGTATTCTTTACCATGTATCTGACGACCCAAGATGGGTGATGTATACCTAATTTTGGGGGCGTCACAGCTCGGGTATATGGGTTTGATTCTTCTTCATGCTATATGCATATAAAAAGCCTTTTCCACCAGACATCTACACACATAAGTTATCCTGATTAGCAAATAGTATATACACACAACAAATAAGAGTTTTATATAAGTTATCTTTTAGTTTGTTCGACGATGAATTTATTCAATTCATCTCTTTTTAAACTCTATATGAGTTACTTATATTTTCAACGTTTCCCTATGTTCTAAGGTTATAGCCTAAGGTCTAGCCCACCTAAGGTTTTTAACCTTAAGCTCTGATACCACGATGTAAAGCCCCCAAATCCAGGTACTTTAAATCCGAACTCGGTGCTTCACGATACCATTTCTATGAGCGGAATAATACTAATAATAATAACAATAATATAATTATTAAACTTAATTTACATGATTATCAGAGTCTAGCTCCCAAGTATGTAACTTTTAATACATTCCTTACAACCCATAATAGATAATATATATCATTATCTTAATAATAATATCAAACTATTATATAACTACCACAAATCTTATTTGGTTAGCTTTCTTTTTCCTTTGTTTCTGTATGAGCTTTCTGGTTCTTCACACTTGGCTGAAAACATTTAAATTAAGTAAGGTTGAGCATTTGAGTGCCCAACAAGTAATAAAAATAATATATATATATATATATATATATATATATATATATAAGCTGAAAGAATTTAAATGTTTTCTTTATACTACCCTTCTACAACAGATCAATAGTTGTGAAGTATCTATACCGATAATAATAACATAACAACCCTCTTTCAAATTTTGAAACTACATAATGATTTTAAATAGGGTAAAGGTGACATACTATGAACATTATTTTCATTTTCAAAAAGGTTAACCAGAAATTCATCTGCAAACCGTCATAACTTACGGGCACGGGGGTAATCAGCCCGTTGTACCCTGCATTGATCAATATTACATGCAAGAATGAGGGTATCGTTCACTCTGTCCGCCTTGGACGCATAAAAGTTTTCCCATATTTGGGATGTTCATACTTGCCGGGTTTCCAAATCAAAGGTTTTATCTTGTTCAACAATAATCTATATTTCAACATATATATATATATATATATATATATATATATATATATATATATATATATATATATATATACGGGTAATTGACAAAGGTATATCAACATGTGATTAAATACAATGATTATCCAAGTGAGGACACTTGTGTAACCATTTATAGAAATTAACGAACATAATATATATTTGAATTACCATATATTAACATGTTGATAATCAATGAGCGTATATAATATAGGGTTAATAATATGTACAGTATTAATATAATTTAGAAACATTCTTACTCATGTCCATTGCATAAAGAAAATGCAAAGGTAAGATACTTGCCTGATACGCTGCTTACAGTTTGTAACTTGGTTCTATCTTTTGTATAACAACCTATCAGTAATAAGATCGTTTTATTGATTAGAATACATACTATAACACATAGCACTGCTTATTGCAGTCAGCACATATCCTAATCACATTGGCACATAAGTTTAACAACTATTGAATCACAAATAAACACATATCTAATCACATTATCTAAGTTCAGATCAATTTCTGAAACATGTCGGTGTACCGACAGCCTTATCGGGTAATTATCGAGTCTAAGACTCTATCCTGTTTAGTATTAGTCATATTATTTTTAAATGACTTATAATAATTTTTTTAACATTTATTATAATTTATCATGAATTTTCAAACATCGGAATCATGCTTAAATGTTTTAAATATCAACAATTTTATTATCATTAGTATTTAATTAATATTAAACTATTAATGAAACCATTGCCAAAATATTAAAGTTATTTATAATAACTTAAAATACTTTTAAAGTATTAATATTACCCTTAAATGATTTTTAAAACATTTAAAATCATTTTTAAATACCTCTCATTAATATTAAAGTATTAATATTTTATTCATCAAAAATATTAAAAGTCATTAATTATAACTTAAAATATTTTTAATTCATTTATTTCCCTTTTAAATGTTTTTTAAATTAATAAAACTATTTTTAAACTATTTATTTAATATAATTATTAAATAACCTTAACATCATTAATAATAATTAATTAATGAAATTAACCTTTAAATATTGAAAGCTATTTTTTATAACTTAAAATATTTTTAAATACCTTATTATTATTTAAAATAATTTTTAATATAATAAAATCATTTTTAATCAATTTATTTAATTCATTTATCAAATAACTTAATTATAATTAATATTAATTTATTAATAAATTTCATCACAAAATATTAAAAGTCATTAAAAATAACTTAAAATATTTTCTTATATCAGAATATAATTTTAAATGATTTTTCAAGTATTAAAATCATTTTTAACTAATTTATTTAATATTATAATTAAATAAATTAAATACCAATAATATTTCAAAAATATTAAATATTTATGAAATATACTTAAAATAAATAAAAACTAATTTACTTTGATTTGAGTTTCAGAGCAAAGATCTCACAGCATACTACAAGATCAAAGCTTAAAACAACAAAAACACATAACAGAGAAAGATCTACAGGGTCTGACATTCATTGTCAAAAAACAAAAAATTATTTTTCCAAATTTTGTAAATCTTCAAATCCGAGCCTCTAGATGTTATGGATCTAACATTTAGCAACCCAGATCATCATTAGACACTATATCTAACATGTTTAACACAAAGAAACTAACATCTAACATAGGATCAAAAGTCAGATTTTGTTTTAGGGTTTATACCTCTTATGAACAATCCTTGATTTTGTGCTTCTGATCTGGTTACGGATTTTGTGGGGCTGGTATTTGGGACTGATATGCTACTGGAATTCGTGAGTGTAGAGAGAGAGAGAGAGACTTGGTTGGGTGCTAGATAGAAAATGAGCCATTTCTTTGACATTTCACTAACTTTAATCTCTCACTTTTTACTCTTGTGGTTAAAATTGGTGCTATGTGGCTTGTGTTGGTTGATGAAAGGTGTGTGATAGTGGCTCAAGAGATGTGGCACAATTTTTGGTCATAACTATATTTACTTTAGATTTTAAGAAAGGATAATTTGGTCATTTGCCTTGTTATTTTAAGGGTATACTTGTCCATGGTGCTTGAATCTAGGTTTTAATCACTAGATTTTAAACCTTAAGGTTTCCAAAATAATTTCTAGGATTTAAAAAATTAAGATTAAAGTTTAATAAAATTTTAATTATAACTTACTAATTAAAATTTGGGGTTTTAAATAGAAAATTAGGGTTTATTAAAAATACTTAGGGTTTCTTGATATTATTAGGGTTTCCCAAATTATGAATTAGGGTTTCCTAATTAACATAATTTCCTACTAAAATAATAATAAGGGTACCATTTTAGCAATTATGGTTTGAAATTGGAAATTAGGGTTTCTAATTTACAATTAGGGTTTCTAGATTTATTTTTTTAATTAGGGTTTACCTAATTAATTACTGTAATAATGGTCATAATTCACGTACCACATTTTCCTACCAATCACAAACTCCGGTTTGAGTTTCAAGTTAGGGTTTAATGAATTAATGCTCCCATTTTGACATGCCACAACATAATTGACCAACCATTATCCATGCGCACATATAGTACGTATTTATAGCACTAAAAAATCAAAATATAATTAATATCACATTATTATTCTCATTCCTTGATCAAAATCCAAAATTAGGGTTTGGATTCCATATCTGATATATTCTCCCATATTTAACGTTAATAATTAAGGTAAAATAATTAACTTAATGATGTATACTAAAATTTATATAATAAAATAATTATTATAATTATTCTAAAAATCACTCCATATATTATTTAATTAATATATAATTATATTTTTTCATGGAAAATAATTAATAAAAACATTTCTGCTATAAAAGTAATTATTATAATAATATACTTTATAATAATCAATAATTCTAAAATAAAATTATTTGTATACATTTATGTAATAAATATAATTTTATTTACCATATAAATACATATACACATTATCTTGTACAAATCCTCATTCTTAAAAAAAATTATACGCAAAATTTCTTATTTATTGTTACAGAAAAACCCTATAAAAAGGGGACATGTTATCGGCGATAATGGTTTTGAAAGTAACACATATAGTCATTATGATGTTAAGATGTAATACGTTGTGCACGACGTAGGGGTACGATAGGCTGATCACCTAGAGTACGACCTAGGGTACGATGTTCAGTCTGTGTGATTGCTAAACATTCTGTCAAAGACGGTTTACAATGGTGATGCACTATTAAACTTGGAGAAAAGTTCAAGGTCTTATGACCCATCAACATGATTTGAAATCTTTTAAATTCCTAGGTTATTCATATTGCTTCCCAATTATTGAACAATTGCAGAAGATTCTTATTATTCTGAAAGGAGAAAGTGGAAAGGAAGATATTCCTTAGAAGGAGGTAAGCTGTAGAATGAAACATGTGATGATGAATTTTTTTTGCAAAACATAATAATTCCAAGAAATGAAAGAAATTTTGATGAGAGAAGGGATGAAGCTATCAAGGATAATGTAAAACCTTTAAAAGAAAAAGATGTGAAGAATGAGATGATTTAAAAAAGAATTTGGTTATAGAACCCAATAAATGAATAGAAATTAATGAAAATTCATTTTTTTTTTGATAAATCAAATGAATGAAGATTAGTAAATTAAAATTTCGAGGACGAAATTCTTAGAAGAAGGGGTTAATGTAATATCCCAAGTGTTTATGAATTGAGTATATGGTAATGATAGTTAGAAAAGATAATGAATGGATTAAAGAATATGTAATACTCGAAATAGTATCGTGTTCAAATAAGGGTTGTGAATTAAACTTTAAAACAGTTTGTCGAGGAAGATAAAGGGAATAAGAAATATAAAACCTATGTTAAGGTAATGTGTTGAAGATATTCTACGATAAAATGTTGAAAGAGAATAGATGAAAACCGAGTAAGAGAGGTTTTGGTGATTCCGATGACGAAATCCTTATAAGGGTGAAAGGATATGATAACCCAAAATTTTAGAAATTATTAAATAAGAATTTTAAAAAAATAATTCTTATTATGAGATGTGAGATTTAATAGTTAATTAAACTATTAAAGAACGTGAAGAAAATTAGTTATGAAAAAGGAATATGGTGGCAAAAGAAATTAACTGAATAATATTAGTTAATTTAATTCAGATGAAAATTATATTATGGAATAATATAATATAATTGTTATGCCTTGTTGGTAATGAAATTATTATGAATTAAATCTCGTAAATAAAACAAATAATTCACTTAATTTAAATAATGAATTAATGTAAATATACTTCTTTTAATAAAATAGGAAGGTAATATATTACATTTAAGAGTAATATGTTTATATAATGGCTTAATATATTATATTTAGCCAAGTGAATGTAAATGGAGTATGAGAATGAGAAGAACCAATATAATTATAAATAAATATTGTTGTTAGGACAATTTATAAAAGGAAGGAAATTATATAATTATACATAATAATTGTATAATTTATTAAAATAATTAGTGAAATAAATATTAATTATTTTAATGGAAATATATATTTGATTAAAAGTGTTTTACTTATGAATGTAATTCCATTAGTCATATGGGTAAATAGATGGGAAGAGTGTTGGCTGAATAATTTAGCAATAAAAAAAAGAATGAAGTGTGATATGTTGTAGGAATTAACGAAAAAAAGAAGATATATTGTATCGTATGAAAATGAAATATAATGAAGGCACGTAAAAGGAGTTTGTTTGAGGTCAAGCCAGACATGGCCTAGACCTTTTGTTTTCTATAACAGTTGGGGCTTTTGGGTGTATAACCGATACAAATTAAAATCACGTAAGTTTCATCAGTTTATTCCTCATTCACATGAGTAGAGAAAACACATAAAGAAATTGAGAAGAGAGAAAAGAAACTCCGAGAATTAAGAGGAAAAAGAGGATTAAACAAGGACTTCTAATTATCTAAGTAGAGCTTAGAATAATCAAAGGTAAATTCCTAAGTTTCTAATTTTTGGTTTTTATTTTCTAAAGTCTCTGTAATTAGGTTTTTGGTGGTTGAATGTGTTGAAGTATAGTTTATATATGTTTATGGGTATATATATATATATTTTGTTATATAGCATCTATAAGCAATTTTTAGGTAATCGAATTCATAAAATTATGCTAAAGATGAAGAACTTGTGTTCTTAATGAATTATGTATGTTATGGCTTAGTTGGAGTCAAAGATTAGGTATGAAATCATGATGAAAACCTTAAATTGATTATGTATTATGACAGTACTCGAAAATACGAAAACAATGAAGTTTTAACAGATTGATTTGGTTAAGAATCGAATTCGTGGTGAATGAATTCGCTAACCATGTTAAAACATAAAAATTTAGTATGAACATGAGTTTATGGTTAGTTGATATTTTTGTAAAGTGTTGATTCTTTGGTATGTTGTATTTATATGAATTATGAATCCATAGAATCGAAAATGGACTAATTTGGATGTATATTCCTTGAGTTATAAAGATTAGAAGGACTAATTTGAACCTATGGCGAACGAGATTTTTGTAATTTATTGATATATATATATATATATATATATATATATATATATTTGATGAAATTATGGTAGATTAATTTAATTAAATGTGTTACATTAATTAAATTAATGAGGAATCGTGTTATAATTCAAAGTGTAAATTTAATTGAGATTATTAAATTAAATGAGTTGTTAAATAAATTTATTATTGTTCTAATTAATTAGATATTTATTGAAGATATAAATTATGTGCTATATTTAATAAATAAGAATTTTAATTATGTGATGATTTGATTTAATAAGTAATTTTGCCTTTTATTTAATTGAGTTTAAATAATATTATTTATTTAATTAAAGTGTGACAAATAAACTATATAATAAACAAGTTAATTAAAATAAACAAAAATGAGTTCTTAAAAGCTAAATCCAAACATGGCCTTAAGAACACGGGATCAGTTAAGCAATGATGCGCTTAACTGATACATGTGTTGTGCCAGTTACCAGTATGGGCATTATTAATCAGTCCTTTTCTCTTACTTACGTACTTTATTTTCATGAGACCTAAACTTTGAGAAAATATAGAGAAAAGAGAGAATTGAAGAAGGAATTGGAGAATTAAGAAGTTTCTTCCACTCTCTAGCAATCTTACCAAAGAAATTAAGGGTAATTCCTTAACCTAAACTTTTAATTTACGTACTTAGAAGCCAATTACTAAAAATTTGTTATAAATTATTTATATGCATGAATAATCTAATATATGATGTTTATAAACGATTTTGGGTGAATTAATCCATGAACTTTGGTGTAAAAAGAGGGTTTTTAAGTTTATAGTGACAATATATGATTTTGAAGTCAAAATCTGAGTTTTGGTTGTTGATTTGTTAGAATAATGGATGTTTATGTTGTAAGATAGAAATATTCTGTTATATGTGGGTCGAAAACGTTTTTTTTGGTATGAATTGATTCATGAAATCATGTTTAACAAAAGAAGTTTGAGTTTTGTTATAAAAGAACAAAAATGCTAATTTTAGAACAAAAATTTGTGTTTAATCCATTTTGTATTCTGCAAATTGATGATTTATTGTGTTAATATATTTAAATACGAAAATAATGCATGTTATACGAACTGAGTTGGTCAAGAAACAAATCCGTGGCGTGATGATTTCCTAAGAATGTCTAAAATGATGTTTTTAGTAAAGAACATGAATTAAAAGGGGTTAAATCTCTTGAATATGGCTGTTTTGTTGTTTAAAATCGATGTATGCGTGCTTGGTAACAATTATGTGAACTTTATATCTTTTGGGTTTGTTAAATTTACTGAATTCATGTGTAATTCACGAAATTTGGTCTGATGAAAAGTGTAATCGTGAATTGTAGAAACTGCATCTGGGTGACCCCGCCCCGGCGGGAGTTGCCATGCCATTTTACCCCGCCCCGACGGGCATTCATTTAGCATACCCCCCCTCCTGGCGGTGGTATCAAAGTTGGACAGTTCAATTTTGGTCATGTGCGGTCCATTACATGTTAGTCTAACCTAGTCTAATGGACATGATATTATGTTGGACATGTAATAAGATGGCATCTCAGATTTGTTAACATACATGTGATGAAATTGCATAGAAACTTGATAAGTTGTATAAGGGCTAAACATATATCCATAAGAAGGTGTAATGATGTTCAAACTTATGATGTGAGACTTCAGTCTTGTATATGAAATTGTTGATAATGAACAGAACTCAAACTAAGTTGACAAGATGTACTAAAAGAGGGAACTAAACCTATAAGGTTAATATGATTGTAACTAATAAATGTTGTGAATGCATGTAATGTGTAGGACATTGAGGAATTGAATTGTAACTATATTTGTAGCTTGCACACGAGACAAGTTTCCTTACTCAAAACTTTACTTTCATGGAATAGGTTTCTTTAAATTCTAAATTATTCGATTGAGCAAGTCCTAGACTTATATTCTATGTCGAGTAAGTTCTTGTTATTAATTGTTCAATTTCAAGATTTCATATTAGATGTTATCATTCTTTTAAAGCATGGTTCCCGTTATACAATACGTATTTGATTGTATACCTCTTGAGTTTTATTATTCAAATTGAATATCATTTATTGTTGAACCTTGTAGAACTAGTGAACCCTTATTGATTCGACTAGTCCATAGTTGATGAACGTTCTAAATTCTAGAACCTTTGTTGAGCTTATCCAAACCAAATTTTCTTTGGTACGGACTCTAATGTCAAACTGAGATAAACAACCCTGTTACAGGGGATTAATGATGCTTTAGCGTTAAGATATTGTGCACAATATGGTACTAAGGGCTGATCCCCCTAAGTACGAGAAAAAGAGTCCATAGTCTTATGACTGTTAAAGGTTTCAAGTATAAATACTTGACAACCTAGGACATAGTTAAAGGTCTTATGACCCTCAGAAGTTCTTTTGATTCTTGTTATTCATTCTTAATTCGAAAGTCGAGGTTTCTTATTTTAGAAGTCTTTGATTCACTCACATGTTATTATATTGTTGTTATATTATTATACTTGGCGGCAATCGTGCTCACTCTTGGGTAATAATAACATTGCAGCGAAGAGCGAAAGGTCCGACGAGCCTTCTACTAGCAAAGCCAAGGGCAAGGTTAACAAGTGATGAAGACTTGTTGTTTATTTGATATATTTATGTTTCAGACTTATGTTAAAGTTGTGTAAGACTTATTATTTATTTACACATCCGCATTTGAGATTTAAGGTTAGTATGACATGGGATTGATGTATTTACATTCAGATGTTGTAACTCCATAAGGAGAGGATTTATTTCTATCTATTTTATGATTTTCATTTATTATGGGTAGATAGACTTATAATGTTTGTACAGTGAACACCAAATCCCGTGAAAATTGAAAAACCCGAATTTGGGAGTGTCACATGTTGGTATCAAATTTGTAGGTTATGAATCTTAAGTGGGGGAAAAACCTTAGGTAGTAGCCTTATAGGAAATTGAGAACATAGTGGTGATAAACTCTTATCGAGTTATAAGAAATGAATTCCTTAATTCATTGAAGATAATAAAAGACTTTATATGCTTATGTGATAAACTTATGTGTTGGCGAGTATCGATTAGTAACTAAAACTTAAAATTATGTTGTTAGAATGTCGAATGTTGGAGGATCTAGTCGAGCTGAGGAAGAGGAACCCCGAGTACCTAAAGAGGAGGAGCCCTGAGACATTAATGTCGTTCGGGAGCAGTTGGTACAGAGAGAGCCATCTCTATTAATCACTATTGTGGGCCAAGAGCATGTGTTTGAGTCTGATCCAGAGGAGGATCTTGAGGAGGAAGAGGAGGAAGATGAGTTCCCACCGAACTCTATTGCAGTTCGAATGCATGACGAGGTGTATGATCGTAACATTGAGCTTCATAACAGAGTTAGAGAATTGGAAGGTTGGCAGATGAACGTCAGGCCACTATAGGTAAGAAGAATGAAGAAATCCAAAGACTTGATGCAAGTCTTCGAAATGTGGAGTGTAAATTAGTTCACTTAGAGGGTGACAATGAACATCTGGTTGCAGAGGTTGCAAAATTGAAGGATAATTTGAGAGAGGAGTCCGCCAAGCGAGCTAGAGCTTAAGGTGATTACGAGGAGGCTTCCCAGCGAGCAGATGTAGCCGAGGAAGAGGTGCAGGCAAAGAAGGACAAGATGGTGGAGATGGATTGTGCATTCAACACTACAATGAACAAAGCTCAGGATCGAGTTATGTACTATCCAATTCAGTTCGAGGACTTACCTTGGTGCATGTTGGATCGTAGGACGATGTTTCGTATCATGGATGAAGAGTGCAGAGAAGTTGTTCAACGTCTTAATAGGCCGTGATAGGAATAATATAAAATATGTAAATATCTATTTTAATTAATGATGTCAATTCCAGTGTAAATAAAAGTAATGGAATATGATGATTTAATCTTGAAGATACTTTATCTCGGGATAGTTGATGTAAATAACAGTGATGCTATCGTATTATGTTAAAACTTTCGATTTAAATAAAATATCAGAGTTTATTTAAGATAATGTGTTAAGTGATTATGTTTAAATATTTAAGTTAAGCCTTAAAAATTTAAAGGATTGAATAAGGATCTAATAAGCGTATATCTTACTAGAAATATGTCGCCAAGATGAAGACCAAACCGTCAACCGGCCCAAGAAGGGCCGACGAACAATAACAACACCAATGCTAACCCCGTTCTGCAGTTGGTGAATTTATTGGCAGAGCGATTAACAATCAACCTTAAACTCCACCAAATACAACGTTCAAGGACTTCAAGGCAGTGGGACCGCCAGTGTTTAAATGCTCCATGAACCTGATAGAAGCTCAAACTTGGGTTATGGAGATGGAAAATATTTTTAGCGTCGCCAGAGTCAAAGAGGACCAGAAAACCGCCTATGCAACGTTCATGCTGAAATATGTGACACCCCCAATTGCAGGTACTTCAATTCCACATATCTGATGTTCACTATCCATTAAAGAAACATCTAACTATCCATAAATAAAGGATATAAATAAATCTCACAAGCATAATAGATAATCCTTCCATTAAGGGGTTACATAATCTCAAATAAATCTCAGGTCATCTAACCTTTATTATTACATCATCAGCAGAAGAAATAAATATAAACATAATCAAGTCTATTACATAAGTTTAAATAAATAAACGGTAAAATAAACACCATTTATTTAGGTATCTTGCCCTTGCCCTTGCTTGTAGAAAGTTCTTCAGACTTCATAACCTCATCTGCATTGTTTTGTGCAAGAGTGAGCAAACAATTGCCCACAAGAAGAACAATTTCCAATAAAAGTCTATGAATGGCAATTGACTAAGCTTTAGTTGGTAATATATTCTTACCAGAAACAATAAGATATACTTCAAGAGCTATGAGTTCAAAGGAATAATGAACTTTTAAATTAAACAACAGATTTAATATCAAAGAAAATACATTGAGGGTCATAAGACCACGAACTATGTTCTAGGTTGTCAAGTATTTCTACTTTAACCTTTAATGGTCTAAGAGACCATAATCATCATCTATGTCCTAGGTTAACAAGCGTTTCTACTGTAACCTTTAATAGCCTAAACGACTATATGGACCATTATCTCGTACTCCAGGTGATCAGCCCTTTGTACTATGTATTGCGCAAACATTTTAACCCTATTGCGTGTCTCTAAAATAATCCACTGATATAGGGTTGTTCATCTCACCTTAGATCATTAGGTTCCGTACCAAAGGAAGTTTGGTTTGGAATTAACTTTAAACGGAATTCTAGATCTTTAGAATGCTCATCAACTAAGTACTGGTTGAATCAAATAGGGATCAGTAACTACTCAAGAGTTCGATTACAATATCATCATGAACAAAGTATAACAATGAACCAACAAGAGATAAAGACTCAATGGGTTATAAATGAAAAAATGTTAATCATCGAGTTCATACTTTCAAAAAGTGTAAGGTACATAAGCAAACCAAAGGAAGTTTTGTTTGGATTGACTTCAAGGGTAATTTAGTTTATAGAGCATTCATCAACTAAGGATTAGTTGAATCAATAGGAGGATCGCTAGTTAACTAAGAGTTCGGTATAATAATGTAAGATTGTACAATGACATCGGTGATCAAATATCAAACAACAATTATTCGTAGCTGAACAAACACTTTGCAACAAGATAATGCTTACAATAAAATTATAGACTTTGACTGACCAGAGCAATCTTTCTTGGAATGAGTAATCAAAGATTAATTAACTTGTTCAACAATAAATTAAGGTTAAAGAACTTGCATAACAATAACAACTTAGAAATAGGAACTTGCATAAAGAAGGACTAAGGTTAGAGAACTTTCACAGTTGAATAATAGATTCAAGACTAGCATAACGTAAAAGTAAGGTTAAAAGACTTGCATAAGTATAACAAAATAACGGTTAAAAGAAAACATTGCTGAATAATAAAGTGGCAAAGGTTATGGAACTTGTGGCGCCCCCAAATTTGGGTATCTTCTAACCCGACAGAAGGTGCTACACGGTGCTACAGTTGACACAAAGATTCAATTGAAATACCTCAAAAGAGTGAATATGTCTTCTATATATTCCAATACAATATTCCCTTCCTAGGTTCTTTAAAACCAATACATAAGTTCTTTGTCATAATATCAAATATATGACAACTTTAACCCTATACTATTACATAGATAACTCAATGTTCTGCCTTAGCCTTTCTTTATCTTTACCGGATCCTTCGGTCTGTTCGGTCTTAGCTGCATTCATATGGTTCAAGCAACAGTGAGCATAACTAGCTCAACAAGTATGACAATTCCATTTAAATAATATGCTTGAAACATAGGAATCGTATATCTTTAATAACTGAACAATAGTTATGAAGTACTATCGATAATTCAAAATATCACTTCACTTTTCTTTAAAACGTTTCACAATGAATAATATTAAGTAAAACATCAATTTCGATCCAAGACCATGAGCATTTCATACTTTCTTTGAAAAGGACAACCTGACACCAAGTCCGTAAGTCCGACAATACTTATGAGCACATCTAGGAGATCAATCTATAGTACTCTATGTTGTACAATACTACTTTCTTTAAACGTATGTACGTTTAAGTTTTGGCAACCTCACGTGCCTGTCGTATAAAGTCAAAACATTTGTTTAGCATACTCAGTCTTCATTTGGAAACTACACCAATATAATTTGGTAAAACATTGACAATACTCTAATAGATTATAAGAAATCCAACATTCTTAAGTCTAGCCGAAAGAATTAGCTTTGACGTCATCATACATCAATTCATGCGTAAGAATACATGAAGTACAAAGCTTATTCATATTGAGCATAGACAAGGGTTAGAACACTTGCCTTCAGCGTCTGCTACTGTTATTACACGTTCACTTAAAGTCTTTAAGGTCTCTACAATATATGATCACATAATGTAACACATTAGATCATATATAATCAAGTATGGTTACTACTATATCTTACCCTTCTTCTCAATCTAATAATTTTTAAATTTGTTACTATTGGTTCCGGCTTCCCGTTATAATAACATCATTCTTACATTCACATTTGATTGATTATCTTTAACCTTTAGTTATCATACTTAAGGTTAACAATGTCTTAAACAAAAGTTACATTAAGTTTTAGTTCATTACTAATCAATTAACTTTCTTTCTTTACTTATAACTTTCCTTACTGTGCATGATATAGTGCTGGCGCTGCGGCGCCAGCTTCTCTTTCCGTGTACCGCGCTGCGGCGCGAGTTAACAGTGG